>PVJL010002724.1:0-183277 GCA_004026885.1 Lyroderma lyra
ACACACACACACGGACACACACACACACTCACACACGGACACCAGGGAGAAGGGTGAACCCCTCAATTCCAGGTAAGGTCAGGCCAGGATCCCGATGGGGACAGACGGCCTAGTCATAAGGGAGATCCCACAGACACTCGCTGGGTGACGACAGGGGACAAAAGAGCAGAGCCGGAAGGGGAACAAGGCAAAGACCAAAGAGCACAAAAGGGGGGAAGAGGAGTGGAAGCAAACGTGGAGGTGAGGACAGGATAAAGGGGAGAAGGGGGAGGTTTTAAATGATGGCGGAGAGGAAGGAAGACACAGCAGAAGCGGGGGACACTGCGGGGACCCAGGCTCCCGCAGAGCAGCACCCCATCCGTCAGTCTGGTGGTACCTGCGGCCAGGGCCCCTCTCCTCTGTCCCTCCCGGGACTCAGCTTCCACCCCAGCTCCCCGTGCACAACGCAGCCCGTGTGAGGACAGGAAAGGAGGAAAGACGGAGACTAAGCCAGGGGTTGGGAAGGAACCGACATCTTCCCGCGGACACTGAGGCCTGGCCTTGCTTGGGCGGGATGCATGCAGCGTGCCCCCGCCTCCCGCCCCAGGGGACAGGGGACAGCAGGAGTCCGCTGCAGAGAGGCTGGGTCAGCCTCACGGTGAGAGCCCACACAGACGTGTGGTCAGGAGGAGAGAGCTCACTCACCCCTGCCGCCCCGCCCCCACGCGAACTCAGCACATTCTCCTGATGCCAGTCCAGCCCGAGGGAGACAGAGTTTCCAGGGGTTTCAGGACTGTTGCCACTCCCGGGCCAGTTCTAAGAGAAACAGCATTGGAACTGCAGCAGGGCAGCAGAGCTGGCTGTCCCTGGGCCCACGCAGCAAGCACACCACCCGCGGCAGCCAGCCTCACGTTGGCTTGCAAGGTTCCCTCTTCCCAGCCCACAGGATGAATCAGCGCCCGCCTGTCTCTCAAGTTCCGCGGCTAGAGAAAGGGACTCTTTCCACCAGCCTGCACCCGCCGGCTGGTGCGGAGGGCCTCCCCTCTGCGTGCGGCCACCGCAAGGAGGAGACTCTCCCGCACCCCAAGAAAAGAAAACGACAAGAATTCTGGTCACAACATCTCCTGCCTGTGCGTCTATCCCCAGCAATAAAAGCTGCTCGGATGCCCCCGAGAAGCCGCTGAGTCACAGAGCGCACGGGGAAGTGTGGAAGGTGGGAGGCAGGCTGGGCTGCCAGAGAACGGAGCGTCCCAGGGACGTGTGGTTATAACTAGCAAGTGACATACTCAAAGGCGGTGCATCAGACAAAGTGACATGCTCAAAGGCGGTGCATCAGACGCACACCTGAGGTCCTAAGCTCCAATCCTCTTGTCACAATGACTGCTAAGACTGGGTACAGAGAGTGTGCTGCCTCCAGACCCCCCCGAACCCCTCTCCTGCCTCCTGGACCTGTCACCATCATCGTCCAAGTCTCTGATGGGTCCTCCCCCTTTCTCCCAGAGAGGCCCTTTCTCATACAATTTACTCTGCCGCCCCAGGCCGAGCCTCAGCAGCCAGCGGGGCTTTGAGAGGAGATAGGGAAGTGCTACCAACTGATATTTAAAAGGGGGGGGGACCTATCTGGTACACACACACACACACACACACACACACACACACACTGTAACCCCAAAATTCCCCTCCCAAGACCAAGACACGGCTTCCAAATGTCCTTTCCAACTCTCACAATATCCCTCCAATGACACCGTTTTCGCCTATTTTCTGATTCTCTAACATTATTTGTTATTTTAAATTTCATTTCAACTCGAGTTCCCCAGTGTAAAAATATTGGGTGGAGGGCCACATTGGGTGGTTTGTCTCAAAGCGCCCCCCCGCCATGTCCTGGGCCCCATACCCTGGCAATGACTCTGCCCACATCTCCTGGGACAACACACACTGTTCTCGCTGGGTTAGAGCATCAGATTCCCCCTCTCCGGCTGGGCTCCTCACCTGCACTCTAATACCCTAATGCAACCCCTAGCAAGGCGCCACTTTACAACGCATGGAGGACAAAGAAGACAGAATACTGGTGCAGGAAGGGACCTTGGTCCACCCCACTCAGCACCCTCTCTCTCCTAGTGTTTTCTGGGCTTAGTACAAAAATCACAATCTAACAACGCTGGCATTTTAAAAAGATCGCTCTAGCCAACCATTTTCACTTTTGCGTGCTTTTCCATGCCCATCTGCATCCTCGGCCTTGTTTAATTTTTAAATTATATTGTAAACATGCTCCATGTTGCTACATAGTCTTTGTAATCATTGTTTTTAATGGTTGCATTACTGGACTAGACTTACTATAATTTACTTAACCATTTCTCCATGATTAGACAGTTAGATTACATCCAATTTTTCACTATTATAAATAATGCTAAAATGCATATTTTCATGCTTTCTTCTTTTACATGAAAACAGCATAAATTCTAAGTAATAATATGATTAGATCATAGCATATGATCTTTTATAATTCTTGAGACGTATTACAAAATTGCTTTCTAAAAATATTTTATCTGTTTACATTGTAGCCAGCAACATACTGTTACCACTGCCATATTCTGACATACACTGAATGTTCTCATTATTTTAAACTGTTGCTAGTTTTAAATATATAACGATGCCTAGTGAGGCAAAACATTTTTTCAAGTTTATTTCCTCCTTCATCTTCCTTCCTGGACTTGGTTAAATGCAAATCAAAATGATGTGTGCACACAAATATCAACCTGTCACACACACACACACACACACACACACACAGGCCTCACATAATCCAAATAACTAATGTATTTTAATGAAACTAAAAAGAAAAGAGGGAAGTTTTATATGATCCAGATTTCTTCAGTTCTTAAATATGTATTGTAAATGAAAAATGATTAAATATTTAATTTATATAAAAGTGAAACTTTGAAGAAAAAAGTGAATTTGCATGGAGTTACCCATTATCAGCAGCATTTAATCTAAATGTCAATTAAACCGAGATTTCTGGCCAACATTTGCCAGCTGACCAGACAAAGCTCATGAGAAAAGAAGAGCCTCTGGCTGGCTACCTTAGTGAGAGCAAGGAGACTGGGGGGATTTCTCTGTCAAAAATACCTCAACTTTCCATTTCAATGCCTCAGTTTCCATCATTGGAAGAGACTCAAGCCAGGAATAAAACTGTCCCCTAGGAACTGAAGCAACTGGCCTCTTTATCGGGCTCATAATATACAAGAGCTATCCGGGACTAAGACCCTAAGAAAACAGAACATACTCCGATGGAAGACAGAGCAGGAGAGGGGCCAAGAAGTACAGAGGATTGCAGCTTGATACACCGTCTCCTACTTGAAAAATTTCGCTAAGGTTCTTACGGGACAGGAGTAGGAACCATTCTAGAGAGCAATTTGGCAATATGCAACAAGAGAGATAAAAATGTTCATACTCTTTGACCCAGTAATTTTACTTCTAGGATTCCATCCAAGTAAATAAACAACGATGCAAATAAAGATTAAAATTAAAAGATAGCAACTGCATTATAATTTATAATAACAAAAAGCTGGAAATGCCCTTCACGTCCCAATTATTAGAGAATAATTGTATAAATGATGGGTCATTCGCATAAGGAAATGTTAACACAATCATTTGAAAACTATGCAAGTCGTTTTTAATGAATTAGGGAGAAACCCCCGGATCCTGATAAGATTTTTTTAAGATATGATTTATAATATGATCTCAACCCTCTAAATATTATTTTTGTATTTTTATATTTAGGAAAAAACTGACCTACAGACATCAAAATATTAGCAGTTAGTATCTATGAGTTATGGATGAATTTTAGTTACTTCTATATATTTTCCATATTTCCCAAGTTATCTACAGGAAATGAGTGTTACTTTATTTAGCAGGAGGGAATACTACTTAACTACACACACACACACACACACACACACCCCTATCCCCAGCATGTAAGTATTGAAGCTGAGAAATTTCTCAATTCTCCGGAGTCCATAAACAAGCAAAAAGTGGCCTCAATTAGAGCTCTCTTGGGACTTCCCTGGTGTGTCAAATTCTTAAATCTAATAAAGCAATATCCTACCCACCACACCTGCCCCAGAGCCAGGCACCTACCCAGAGAGCTTGGGCACCCACCATTCTAGCTGGGTATCTTACTTCCTATTGCAACATTCTCTTAGGGAGGCTCCTTCTTGTCCCTGTGGGTTTGGTCCTGACCCCCTGTCCTGGGGGCCACTGAGCATTCACCCCCAAGTGGAAGCCTCTATTCCTCTACTGCTACAGCGCCAGAGCCACAGCCAAGCACAGCACTCCAGAAAAAGAAAGGGACACTGAGAAGGACCCTCACGGATATTTTCCTACTTGAACCTTGGGAGATGGGGCGGATACTGGGTTTAAGTAAATGGCGATGAATGAAGAGATGGATAAATAGATTTAAAAAAAGAAAAGAAAGAAGAAAAGAAAAGAAAGGAAAGGTACAGAGCTATTAAGTCATGAAAGCTGTGGTGTGTTGTACTGGATATCCTGATTTTTAAAACTGCTCCTATAGTTTGGAGATATAAGAAAGAATATAGTAAGATAAGGGAGATGCATCTGCCTAGCCATTCTGACATTTGTGAACTATATAGAAATGAAAGAAAGTGGTAACAGACCCCTTGCCTAGCGCCAAATAAAAACCACAAGAACAACAACAAAACACAAGCATAGTGATTTCAGAACACATTCCCCGAGAATGGGCCAAAGAGGACAACTTGGGAAGTGTGGGAGCATCTCATGCCTCCTGTTATATCACTGCATTTTGAAAATGTCATCGGAGCAAATTCCAAATAGGCAAAGGCAGGAGAGTAATGTGAGAGAGAAGGGAATGTACTGAGAACATGTTCTCAACGGAAGTGCGGGGTGAGGAATGCGAACCGCTGCAGGAATGGGGGGGTTAAGCAAAGGCACCTCCTTGATGCAGACAGGCCCCATCGCCACTGGACCCCAGAACTGTGAGTGGAGGCCAAGAGACACTCCAGGCACGTTTAAGGGACACAATACTGGGGCAACGGCAGGCGTAACTGAACCCTGACACCAGTGCACCAATGCCAAGAACATCAAAATATTTTAAAGACTCATGACCTCTCCTAGCAGCTACGTGCAGAGACAATGTGGTTGCTGGAAGGGGTAGGAAACGGGCCTGCATGGCTCGTGGCTCCTTAGATCCTCCACCGAACAGATCAGCACTGGGATTATGAAGAGTCTGTAAGACCTGAGACCTCCACCCTGCGGAACCATCCAAGTCCCCCCACTTAGGAGTCACAACGAGTTCAGTTTCACTGTGAGGCGTCCCAGCCACGGCCGCCCAGGAGGCCCGGAGCTCATAACCCGCCTCTGAAACTTGACAGTGCCAGCCCCTGAGGCATGGGCAGCAGGAGAATGAAAACATCATTACTTCTCCTACCAGCCTTCTGAGAAGGGTCAGGGGGAAGTGTAAGGGGCCTCAGTGTGTCTGTCTGACGGTGTGTGCTCACAAGCCTGGGTTTAGGGGAGGAGGAGAAGGGGCTGGGTGTGACCAGGAGGACGTGCAGGTGACAGTGATCAGCCTGAGTGTGTCTGATGAAACTCTTGTGAGGTGACCATGAGAAAGGGTGTGTCGATTTCAGTTACCCATCGATGCGGTAGAGCGAGGCGGAAAAGCATTGCGTTTTCGAGTCAGGCGACAACTCTTCTGGGCCCATTTCCTCATTTGCAAAATGGAGAGAGCATCACTGCCTACTTCAAAGGGTGCTGTGAGGATTCAATGAAGTAAATAACTGTGAAGAGTGCTTAACAGGAGGTCTGGTGAGAGTAAGCACAGGGCAAATGTTAAGGGGGGGGTGTGTGTGTGAAGTGCCTAACGAGTACCATGACTACCACAACCCTGCTCCATACGGGGCAGGCAGCCTCCTGCAGGGGCCACCTCTGCCTCTCTGAGCAAATACTAATGGAAAGGCTGTGACACCGGGATATCCCTCTCCAGGAGTCATATCTTGCCCTTACTCGTGCCTCTACTCCAAGAACCCATCTCTGAAATTCTCCAAGAGGTTTAAAAAAAAAAAAATCTAAGAGCTCCACACAGCGCATCTTGGCCAGGCTCCCCTGAAAGTTAATAGAACCCAGCTGCCTCCTGCTCCGCCCCAGGAGCATCACAATGGCAGAGAGCCACGTGGCAAGTGAGTGGCCAAATCCGAGTTCTAACCGGTGGGACAGAGAGCACTAGCCCTTGCACTTGAACCGTGGCATTTCTCAGGAGCCTAAGGACAGGCAGGCCCAGCTTCCCACCCTCCTTATCTCAGCTGGCCAGCCTCTGTGGATGGCAAGGCGCCTGACAGGCCCAAAGCTGAAAGCCTGCTGCCTGTGCTGGGCAGTGGCAGGGCTGGGACCTCCAAGGTGAGGGAATGCCATCCAGCCTTTAATCCTCTGCAAGTCCTGCAATCAATGGAGGTTGGGGCAGAGAAGGCGCCTGCAGAGAGAAGGGACATTATAAAGCCCAAGAGACTGGACGGGCTCAACGGCAGGGGCCTGAGGAGGGGCGAACAGAGTAACTCCAGATGTGGAATAAAGGTCAGTGGGGACCCTCTCGCTGCACCAAGCGCAAGCCTCCTTGGAGCAGGAAGGGACTCCGTCCCCCCACCTCTTAATGGCCCTATCTCCCCACCCAGTCCATTTCCCTGCCTCAATGATGGGCTCCTATTGGGCGGGGCGAGGATGCCTCTCTTCCCATAGGCTATTACACCGCAGTATTTGCTCTGCTTCCTTGCCCTGCAAAGCCTAAAGATTAGCTGGCCCAAGTCCTATCCAGCACACTCAGACAGGTAAGGCAATCAAACTGCTCGTGGTGGGAAGGAAGTAAAGGCAGAGCAGCCCAAGGTTCCAGCACTGAGATCCTCTTTTCCCAGCTCTAGGACTGTATCCACCAGAGTGAGCAGCACCCCCTGCTAACACGCATAGTTTCAGTGAGTCAGAAGAAACAATTACTGCACGGAAGGCCACAGCAAGATAGAATGTGAGGCATTCCAGCCTTTGAACAGGGGCAGCACCCACCTGTCCACCTGCCCCATGAGGAAGACTGGAAATCAATGAAGTGCCAGCTTAGCTGTGCACGGTGACGACCACGCTCCTGTGGCTCTGGTCTTCCTAGCGACCCAGCTGCTTCCAGCACACCCCGGCAAGCCTGCAGCAGGGCTGCTCAGGAGTTGGCTGAGAGGGCGGTGCATCTCCCTTCCCACTTTTGCAGAATCTCTCCATAGGTCGACACCAATGGAAACCTGCGTGTCTTCAGGATTTATTTTAACCTTGGTAAAATAGCAAGCTAAATACGGTTCAGCTCACACTGATGACATGATGGGATTTACAGGCCCTACTTCCTTATACAGAAGAGAGGAGAAAGCTCCAGCAAGGGAAAAGGTTTTGCAAACTCCTCACCGAAAAGCAAGTGATTTCCAAGTCAATACCTAAGCGATTAACCATCTGGGAAGTGAGCAAGGCTCCCATCATCAGCTAGCTGGAACCCCAGGAGTGCCACACTTTGCACTACACTTAGCCAAAACGCCGAGAAGCGATCACACTTGGTAAAAAAAAAAAAAAAAATAGAAGAAAGAAAGAAAACAAAAGTGGGGCTTACAAATAGGGCAGAAGACTCCTCAGGTCTAAAGGCAACATCCAGAGTGAACCCTCACGGACCAAATTTCTCCAGGCTGGTGGCACCGCCACACGGCTCTTCCCCCTTGCACTTGAACAAGTACAATGCATGTGCTTGCAGTCCTTCATTTACTCATTCAACCAACACTTAGTCAGCACCCAGTGGATGTCGTCTGTTGGCCACAGAGTCTAGACTACAAGCTAGACTTTCATTATGACAAAAGTCACCTGCCTTCAAGTGGAGGCACCATGGAGAAGGTTAACATCTGAAATGATGATAATGCATTTTAGAAGCCTCCCCTGCGTTCTCGGAGCCGGCCGGCTCCCTGTCTCTGAGCTGCTGGCCTTGTGTTCTAGGAAGCTGAAGGCTGGAAGCGCCCTACAGACAGAAGTGGCACCTCTTCACCACGGCCTTTCCTGTCCTAACAGCCAAGGTCAACTGAATGCAAATAAAACAGACAACAAACGTCTCCTTGCGTTCAAGATCGTTGAAGCTCCTCCAGAAAAGAGGAGAAAAGGGGACTGCCCTGGTCAGACATATTAACAACGACAGGAGTGCAATTCTGGAACCTCAGCCCAGGTGCGGCCACCACTCAGGTGGCTGAGGGGCCTCCAGGCGCCACCGCTGGCATCTTGGGAGAGTGCTCTCCCTCTCCCTCTTCTCTGCTGTTTCCTCTCCCAAATAAATAAATAAATAAATAAATAAAGCCATTTGGAGTCCTCAAGGACTGGGGGAGGGGCGCGAGGCATGAGAAGGGGAAGACACAGCTTGAACCCACGCTCGGCAACAGGGAAGGAAACTTTCAACCGAAGGGCTGGGGGGCAGGGCGAGCCTTGGGGGAGGAGGTGTGGAAGACTGGAGTGCAGGACAAGCCTGGACACTGTTCCTTCCTACGAGGCCTCTTTTGCTTTCCTTTCCTCTATTTTTTTTTTTTTTAATTTGATGAAATAACAGTCTTCAGAACTGGAGACCTGGAGCAGAAAAGGGAGGCGAGTACCGTGAGGGAGAAGTTGGTGAGGGACAGGCAACTCCTTTCGAGGTGCCTCCCCAACCTGGCACCGAACCTGCATTTTAGTGTTCCTTCAAGTCACCGCCCCCCCCCCCCTCCGGTCCCCCATAGCCTGGAGTTCTAGAAGCCCGAGGGCTCGGGCTGGACCCAGAGGAAACGAAGACAGCTCCCTGCGGAAGCATACTAGGCCTGTCCTGTGACAAGGCGACAGGGGAGGAGACAGATGCGTCTCCCGGGCCCAGTCTGTGCCCAAGGGACTTGCCTGGACGATCCCTGCTCTTGCCACCTACCCGCAGCCCAGGCAGTCGTTGAGGGGCCGCTGCCCCAGCGCCAGAACCCGCAGAGAAGTTTCGCCGCTGCAAACGTGAGAGAAGGCAGCTCAGCAGAACACCCGCCCCCACCCTCCCTGCAGCCCCGCGCCCGCAGCCCGACCCCTGGCGGTGGCGACCTGGGCCACCCCGGACGCCCCGGGGGATTGGAGGAGGGGCTGCCCTCCGGGCATTCCTCGGGCTGGAAGAAGAGACCAGGGGCTTCCGGGACCTCCGCCTCGGTCTTCGGCCACCGGGGCAGGCGCCCCCGGCCCGGCCTGCGCGCCCCCAGCCCCGCCTGCCCCCGCCTGCCCCTCTGCACCCCTTTGCACCCCTGAGCTCCCGGGCCCGCGAGGACCTAACTTACCCCGCGGTGCAGGGGCCGGTGCTCGGGCAGGGTGCGTGGGTCACATAGGGGTGGGACGCGCCCCTCCGGGCCGCGGGGCCGGCGCTCTCGGGGGATTTCTCCTGCAGCCGAAAACTCTCGGTGCCTCCGGCTCCTGTCGCTCTTCTCCCCCCACCCCGCCCCCTCCTGCTCTCTCGGCTCTCGGCTCTTTTTTCCGGGTTAATTACGTTTCGCATTAAAGCAAAAACCCAGCCCCGGATGTGAGTACAATGCTCCGCCGAGCCCGCTGGGGGCGGAGAGGGGTGCCGGGGCGCCGCGGGGTGGGAGGGGACGCAGCCGGGCGCGGCGGGCTGCGCGGAGGAGGCGGGGCGGGCTCCGGGGAGGCCGCCCGGGCCCCCTCGCCGGCGTCTGCCGGGGCGCCCGTGGGACCCGGGCGGCACACGGAGGCCCTGGCTCGGACGCCCGGCCCCGGGCAGCAGGTGTCCGGAGCGGGGAAGAGGCCCGTGGCCGAGGGCATCCTCCAAGGAGGGAGGCGACCCGGGGCGCGCGCGCGGGCTTCCTCTGTACCCCCATTGCATCTCCCCCAGAGCCCCACCCAGCGACTTCAGCCGAGCCCCCCTCGGACCTGAGCCCGTGCCTTTCGGGGGGTGGGGGGCTGCAGGATTAGGGTTAGGGTCGAAAGCAGTGCGGGTCCACCCGAGGAGCCCAGTGGGGCCGGACGTTCTAAAACGGGGTTCTGGGCACCTTGTCAGAGCGTGGCGCAAAGACGCCCTCCCCGCCTCCGGAGCGGGGGGCGGGGGGGTGCCCTGGGAAAGAAGGTGGGACCCGGCGAGCACGCGTTCAGCACACACCGCCGCGCGGGGCCCAGGGCGCCCCGCGTGCCTCCGCGTGATCCCGGGGGGCCGCGCGGCGGCTCTTGGGCTGTCCGTCCCGCTCACGATGAGGAAACCGAGACTCGGAGCCGTGAAGGAATGTGCCCTGGGTCCCACAGTTAATCAGTGGCAGGTCTGGCAGGTTCTGGCGTCCCACGTGGGGACATAGACATTTAAATGTGCATCAAGTCAGGCACTCCACATCCGAAACACGGAAGTGTGGTGGGTCCCCCCGGGAAGGCAGGAGGGTCGTGGGGTGGCGGCTCTGTGCATTCTGATGCAAATGCGGTGAAGTTGGGAGTCCTACCAGACTTAGAGGGAGAGGAAGGCAAGAGAAGACCCTTGAGCCTCTAAGACAAGGACTGGTGGTCCTCAGCCCACCATTGTTGGGGAATGGCAGAGGGGTCAAGTCTTGGGGACCTGAGGAAACAGAGCCCGGGGGTAGGGGTCCCGAGCCAGATGAGCCAGGAAGGAAACAGGACAAGGCGCAGCACACACCCCGAAAGCACCCGTGATGAAACCACACACGTTTCCGCTTCCATTTTGATTGCCAAAGCAGAAATGAGCCACCCTGCTCCCTCAGGTGCGAAAAGAGACCGCTGGCTTTAGAACATTTTGCTTTGAATGATGAAAGGAAGGGGGACACGGGGCGGGGGACATTTTCTTTGAAATAACTACATCAAGGTCATATTTTTTTCTGCTCATGAAGATTCTTGCCACTGGTATAACTATCAGGCAGCATAACGGGTTGAAGAACAGATGGCCTGCATTTGAATCCCAGCTCTGCCTTTGGTCCCTGGGCAAGTGACTTAACCCTTCCGTGACTCCGTTTCTACATCTGGGTGGTTATGAAGAGTAAATGAGGTAACCCTTGTAGTGTTTAGATTCCTGTTGAAAATGAAGTAGGTGCTGTGTAAATGCTTTTGGGTTTAAAATTAGATCATGGTTTTCAGCGTGAAGAGAAACTCAATTCCATGCAGCACCAAGCACATCCGACTGGAACTGATGGCTTCCAGTGTGAGCCGTGAGGTGAAAGTTTCAGCTATCGTGGTATGGTTCATATTAAAGCCCGTAAAATTGCACCCCGTTGGGCCTGCTTGAGTCACTCAATCACACAGCCACAAATATTCCCTGAGCACTATTGTATTGGATGCCTGGGAGGAAAAAAAGGGGACCTTGGATCTCCTTAAGAGGATGCAAGTATTTCTAGAAGGCCCAGGCAGCATTGGATTCGTTCTGGGAGAGCCATGGGAGTGAATGACACAGAGAAGGACTGTCAGCCTTTAGCAGAGCAAGATGTCTCTGTGGCGGGTGGAGGTGGGATCTCAAGAAGATAGGCCTTGAAGGGGGCCTGAGAAGATGGATACAATAGGACTTCAATGGTGGGGGGGTCATCAGCGCACTTTGACGGTGCTCAGACTTCACTGGGAGCCCCATGTTCTGCTGCATTTGCCCCTGGCCAGGAGCAAACTATGGTTAGACTACAAGTTCTGCCCTCACCCCTGGATTTCTGGGTGCTTCCTCAGAAGACTCCCCACTGCCTCCTCCTGGAGTGGACCCTACAGAGCAAGTGTCACTTGATTCTGTGCTCTGCTATATAGTCCTTTTGCCGTCTCAGGACGGACTCGTTTTGAAAGTATTTCCATTGTCTGCTTTTATGCATTAATTTTTTGCAGTACTATAGACAGCACTGATGTCTGAAAATATGACTCTGCCTGTGGAGTAAGGAATGTGAGAAAAAGGGCCTTTCACATCAGCGCTTTGTGTCCCCTCGTGGCATCAGTGCAAGATGAAGTTCAACAGTATGCTCAAGGTTCTGCAGCTGGAATTGGCTGACTACCCCCAGAATCTTCTAGTGTTGGTATAGAAAATTTTCCATGAAGATGGAGACTTCTGGCCCAGAACCTAATGGTCTAAACAGAAAGCCTTTTACTTTATTCTAGCCACTTATTTATGTACTTTCTGTTCATTCTCAATGTTAATGGCTAGGTGACTGGATACCCTAAAAACCTTCAGTGGTGAGCCAGGGCCCCCTCCAGAGAACTGCATCATGCTCTGTCCTTAAAGATACCCATTATTTAAGATACCAGGATGCAGCTGGGGCCAGTTAGTTCTGTTGGAGAAAGTATGGAACTGACGAGGCCAAGGTCACTGGCAGATCCCGGTTCCGGCCAGTTAATTTTGCACAGAGATAAATTGCTCCAGGGCCACACATAGACCCTGTTATGCTGGCTGGTCATTTTATTAATAGTGACTACTGGTTTCATTAGCAAAGTACCATCCATTTCCAGAAAGATGACTCAAACTACTATGTTCTATCCAGTCCTATTCATTCAACAATTATCTGTTACCATGTTTCCTCCCATGTACCTTGCATTTGCTTATTTTCCAGATACTAAATGCTAATTGCTTTACATGCATTATCTTATTTAAGTCTTACAACACTGGGAGTGAGATACTCTTATTGCCCCATGTTATAGATGAGGTGCCTGAGACAGAGAGACCAAGCCTAGATACAAACCTGCACAGCCTGATGCAGAGCCTGCCCTCTCAGCCACTGGGTTTGTGAAGGATCCAAAAAGACATGAACCGTGACGCTTTCTCCTCCACATTTTTTATAGTTATCATCATTTAGAATCTCCATTCCATTTCACCTAACAATTTCATAGTCAAGGATGCGTCCTACAGAAAGTCCCCTGGAGAGATATATGGTACATATGGAGTGTATGTATGTGTATAAATGGACTGTGTGTATGTGTGCATATATTATATATATATATATATGGGATATATGCACACATACTCACCGCAGCATTGTTCATAATGATAAAAACTGAGAATCACTCTCGTGCTCACCAACAAGGGATTGAACAGGTAAATATTGCTACATCCATATAATCTTATGCAGCTGTTAAAAATGAATGCAAGATATCTCTATATGAAAAATAATAAATATTTGATATGGAAAAAAGGTACAGGGCAACCTGTATGGTATAATCCTAATTCTGTAAATATGAGTTATACACGTTTATTACATGAAAAAGATCTAGAAGACGACATGTCAAACCGTTAACCACAGTTCTCTTAGGGCAGAGGAGGACAGGCTATAATGGTGGATCTCACTTTCTAAGAAATGTATTTCTATAACATTTAATTATTTTGCAATAAGTATGTATACATTTGGCCACGAGAAAAGAACAATCATGATTTAAAATTTTAATTTGAAAAATGTGAAAGTTCTATGAGAACTTTCCTTAAGGAAGCCATCATTTAATAGGGAGAAATAAGCATCACCAAAGCCAGAAGGTGGTAACACTCGGAGAGCAGAGATAAAATGCTGTGGGAAATCACAGCCAGCAGGGGTTGAGAAGTGTAGGAGAAACTGTGTGAAGGAAACAGCGCTTTGGAAGGGCCTAGAAGGAAAGGTACGCTAGGAAGGTGGAGACGGAGGTGAGGATAGGTGGATTCCAGATAAAGAGATTGTCAAAGGCACAGCAGGGGCAGGAATGCATGGGATCCCTCCAGGGAAGTGTGACCGGTCCTGCTCAGCGGGAGTGCGGAGGGTACAGGGAGGGTTTTCATGGGGAACAAAACAGGAAAGAAAAGTAGCAGGAGGGTCTTTGTTGCTGAGCTAATGAGTTGTACTTACTACTTTAGGCACCAAGAGCGACGGAAGGTTTTGAGCAAGTAAGTGACAACATTTAGAAGTGAATAAGCAGTTTCATAGTGACGACACAGTACCCAGACCCCAGCACTAGGCTTCCAGGATTTGACTCCTGACTAATGAATTGTATAGCCATGGACCGGTTACTTTTTTCTTCTTTCTCTCTGTGCCTATAAAAATGGGAAGGTGGTGAAAAGCGATCACCTATCTCATACCATCGTTGTTCAGATTGAGTGGTTTCGTGTTTTTAGGGCACATGGTAAGCAATGAGAATGTCTGTTAGATGTTAAAAATCAGTATCATACCTTTGGACTAAAATCTTTGCATCTGATTGGAAATCTTTATGAGAGAGAGCTAACGTGATAAATTATTAACCAGCCTGTCTTCCTATGTTCACAGGATTATTACAGATTAGTCATTTCATTTTACACATGGAACAATTTAGGTTTTAAGGAGAGAGTTAACAATCTCAGAATCACACAGCCAGTCACGAATGGAATCCGTGAGTTCCGAACCCTAGTTCCCTGATCTCTGTTCAATACCCAGGGTTCTCTCTTAGCTCAAATTCTCAAGAATAGGAAAAGAGGGAGTGGAAGAAACTTTGGCAATTTCTTTTATAAGGGAAGGGAAGCAGCATATGGGACAGCAATAAAGTAAAATTTAAAAAGATACACTTGGAAATTTGTATATAAAACTTGTTTTATATATATATAATATACATTATATTATATATATATAATATATGTATATGAGTATATATAAAATACATAATCGTATATTTTGCATATATTTATTTATTTATTTGCTGAATTATGCCCCTCCCTTCAAAATCTTATGTTAAAGACCTAACTGGCAATGTGACTGCATTTAAAGATAGGGCTTTTTGCAGGTAATGAGGGTAAATGGGGTTGTAAGGGTGGGGCTCTACTCCAATAGGATTGGGGACTTTATAAGAGGAAAAGCTCTCCCCTTCTCTCCACAGGCCCATGTGAACACAGAGCAAGGAGGTGGCCTTCTGCAAGACATGAAGAGAGCTCTCCCCAGGCCTTGATCACGCTAGCAGCCTGACCCTGGACTTCGAGCCTCCAGAGTTGTGAGAAAATATGTTTCTGTTGCCTATGCCACCCAATCTATAGCATTTCTGATACACATACACACACATCCAAGCACATATAGACATATTGCACACACATGCCAAGATTATGTCCTAGTAACAAAGTATGGTAAGCACTGCTATCCTGCTAAACCTCACACTAATATAAACCTCAAAACTGAGTGCACATCCTCTCCTCAGAAATAACAGTCTGCTGGCTAAATGCACCATTCCTATTGATTCATGCTGATGGCGTTGTTTTCCATCAGTTTTACTAAGTGCAGTGCACTGATAGGATTCCTGCTTCCCCAGTGATGCCCTGTGATTCTGTGGGAAGAGCTGGGCCTGTGGAATCAGAGAGAGAGAGAGAGAGAGTGAATAGGCACCTTAGTATAGTTCCTTTTGGCCTACACTAGTTACATAATTGATTTCCTCAGCACGGAGCCCACATGGGGGCTACTATCAGTAAATACTTGTGGATGAATATAGTCAAAGTTGTTAACTAGTATAAACTTCATCTGATTTATTCCAAGAGATGTCTATGGCAGTCAGGGAAGGGGGTTCACAGTACAAGCTGACTATTATAAAACAAAGCAAAGCCCAAAAGGATGTTTGGACAGATCGATTTGTGCCTTTCCATTATTTTGTTAATGGGAAAAACACGCACACCGTACAAAATTCAAAGGGGTACAAAAGAGTAAGAATGAAAAATTTTTCTTCCACTTTTCTTCTGCAGAAATAATCAGTTTGTGTGTGTGTGTGTTTAATAATAAAAATATTCAGTTTGCAAGGATATAACCTGCAATGTAATTGTCTGAGTGTTTTATAGGTGATTTTTTATATCTTTTTTATTTCTGAATTTTCCAATTAGTCTTCAATAAGCCTGTATTATTTTATGATCAGGGAAAAAAAATGTTAATTTGACAAGTAAATCATTTTTATTTAAAACTACCTCAAAGACTTTATAGCTGCTTTGTGCTTTAAATAAATAAATAGAGAGGTAAATAGATGAATAACAAAACATAGAACTTTATCCTCAACTTAAAAATGCTTATCAGTCAGTGGCCACATTTTTCAAAAGAATCATCCCTTTTGTATCCATTCACATGGAAACTCCTACCAAGACCACTTGGACCCAGAGACTGGTGAAACTCAGCATGAGTCACTGGAGACAGGTAATTTCCTCAGGGATCTACTTTCAACTTTCATCATAATTTGTATGATGACTCCACAGGTCTATCAAACTACATTAAGATTAAGTGCAACATGAGGCTGGAAAATTAAGCCCAGTCCAGCTTCGTGCCTTCATTTAGTAATTAAATAATAACAAGCTAAATTTATCCTTACACCTAACACTTACTGATGCTGCGAATGCTCTAATGGGATAAATAGCCAAATGCAGCCTCCAGTGTCTGATGTCAGAAGATGTCACAGTCCTGGCTGCTGGGAAGACATTTACAGGAACATGGCCCTGATCTAGACGTTACCCTTCTAGCAACTTCATTCCGTGGAGCCGAACTCCAGCTTCAGCAGGTGGGAGGGGAAGGGCCTCTGAGTCGCCAAAGTCCCTGCATTAAGAAGAGCCTTTCTGAGGCTTGCTTATTATTCTGATTGAATACCTAACTTCCAAAGGTCCAATTAAGTGGTTTCCTAGCCCTCAGCAGATTAGAATCAGCGTTAAGACGAGAAGCTACTAGAGACGGAGGGAGGGACAGGATGGGAGGAGAAGGACTTTCTTCGCTTCATTCTTGTGTCTGTAAATGGATTTGCTGACAATCACAAAGGAAAGAAAAGTTGACAAGCATTCCCCAAGGTGATACGTGCTCAAGGCAATCTTCATCATTGCTGGTGATGGCCTTTGGGATAGGAAAAAGTGGTTGATCTGTGATCTGTGCCTTTATTTTAGGTGGAAACAAGGTTTGCTGGAAGGAGTGATGGTCCCTGGGAAGATCAGCTCTGAGGTGCTAAGAGGAGATTTAGGATTTACTCACGCTATTTTATATTTCAAGACTTTACAAATAAAGTCTGGGAAAAGAAAACTGCTTCGACTAAAAATACAGTAGACTCTCTGTTAACCGGAACTCAAGCAACTGGCACTCGGAAGCTACTGGCAAAGTGTTGATTTTGCCAGTTGCTTGAGTTGCGGTTAACAGCCTGCTTACATCTATCTGACACCTACCAGTCCCCGTGGGTGCTGGCTAACTGAGCGTCTACTGCATTGAAGGCCTAAATCATAAAACTTCTGGAAGAAAACATAGTAAATTCCTTGACATTGGTCTTGACAATGATTTTTTTGGATTTGACAGCAAAAGGAAAGGTAACCAAAGTAAAAACAAACACGTGGGACTACATCAAATCAAAAAGCTTCTGCACAGCCAAGGAAACCATCAGCAAGATGAACAAGGCAACCTACGGAATGGGAGAAAATACTTGCAAATCGTCTATCTGATTAAGGGTTAACATCCAGAATATGTACAGAATTCATATAACTCAATAACAAAACAAAAATCTGATTTAAAAATGGGCAGAGGATCTGAAAAGACATTTTTCCAAATCAGACATACAAATGGTCAACAGGTACATGAAAAGACGCTCAACATCCCTAATCATCAGGGAAATGCAAATGAAAATCACAGTGAGATATCCTCACACCTGTTAGGATGGCTATTGTCGAAAAGGTAAGAGATAAGTAGTGTGAGGATGTGGAGAAAAGGGAACCTTGTGCACTTTGGTGGGATTATAAATTGGTGCAGCCACTATGGAAAACAGTATGGAGGTTCCTCAAAAACTTAAAAGCAGAGCTACCATATAATTCAGCAATTCCACTGTGGGTATATATCCGAAGGAAACAAAATCATCTCAAAGAGAATATCTGCACCCCCATGTTCACTGCAGCATTATTCATAATAGCCAAGACATGGAAACAATCTAAGTGTCCATTGATGGACAAGTAAATGTAATATAGATTGTATAGATGTGTGTGTGTGTGTGTGTGTGTGTGTACATAAAACATTATTCAGCCATAAAAAGAAGACAATGCTGCCATTTGTGACAACACAGATGGAATTAGAGGGCATTATGTTAAGTGAAGTAAGTCAGAGAGAGAAAGACAAATATTGTTTGATCTCACATGTGTGGTCTTAGAAACAACAAAGTTGTAGAAAAACAGGACAGATTGGTGATTGCCAGATGCAGGAGATGGGAGTGGGTAAAATGGGTGAAGGTGGTCAAAAGGTACAAACTTCCAGTTATAATATATAATAAATGAGTTATGGGAATGTAATGGACAGCATGGTGACTACAGCTAACACTACTGAGTTGTATATTTGGAAGTTACAACGAGAGTAGATCTGAGAAGTTCCCATCACAGAAAAACGATTGTAACTATGTGAGGTGATAGATGCTAACTAAACTGACTATGGTGATCATTTTACAATACATACATATATGAACTCATTATGTTATACTAATGATTAGTACAATGTTATGTCACTTATATCATATTATATGTTATATAATTATTATTAATGTCATCTATCAATAAAAATGGGAAAATTCAAAAGATAAAGAAAATATTGTACCGCAGAGAGCAAAAACACATGAGCTATCACTACACACCTATCAGAATGGCTAAAATAAAAAACAGTGACAGTGTCATATGCAGGTGAGGATGAAGAGAAATGGGTCATGGTACATTGCTGGGGGGAATGTAAGGTGATACACTATACACTCCCCCCGGAAAATAGTTTGGCATTGTCCTCAAAAACTAAACATGCAACTATTCTAAAAGCCAGCAATCACGCTCCTGGGCATTTGTCCCAGAGAAATGGAGACTTAACTCCACACAAAAACCTGTACATGAATGATCGTAGAAGCTTTATTGATAATACCTAAAACTCAGTACAACCCAGATGTCCAACTGGTGAACAGTTAAACAAGCTGTCGTGGATCCATATCAGGGAATGCAAGTCAGCAATGGGAAGGAATAAAGTATTGATATACACAACTGGGATGAATATTCAGAGAATTATGCTGAGTGAAAAAAAAAAAAACAGTCCCAAAAGGTTATGCACTGTACAATTGATTCCATTTATAGAACGTTCTTGAAATGACAAAATTATAGAAATGGAGAACAGATTAGTGATGGCCAAGGGCTGAGAAGGGCGTGGGGTGAGAGGGAAATGTGTGTGGCTCTACAAGGGCAGCACAGGGACCCGCCTGCTGGTGGAAATGTTGTCTCTTGGCTGTATCAGTGTCAATATCCTGGTTGTGACATTGCACCGTGGTCTATAAGAGGCCACCATGGGGGGCATCTGGGTAAAAGGTACACAAGATTTCTCTGAATTATTTCACAAGTTCATGTGAACCTACAGTTCTCTCAAAAAAAAAAAAAAAAAAAGGAGATTTAAGCAAAGAAAAAAAATTAAAGCCAAAAAAAATATTGTGAGGGTTTTGTGTTCAGATAGATATCATCTATTTTTAAAATCACTTGTGGTGGGACATGTCCTTCTTAACTGAGGCATCACCACACACAAACTCCACGGTTTCACATATTGTGGCTGGCAGTACGTAAATCGTGGTGGACTAACATTTAGTGTTTAGTTCTGATCTGAAGAGCAGTGCTTCATGTCTCTCCTACCTCAACTGCTACAAGCCCTATTACCCAGCTGCCCCCATGCCCATGGCCGCTGACATCAGGGCATATGGTGGCTACCATCCATTTTCCTGCCTTCCTTAAAAAGCAAGGTTTTAGTACTCAAAGTACTAAAAGTACCAGAAAACCTCAGCTGGTATACGAGAAAGTCACTTTCCTATGTATGACAGGGTGCACATCAGGGTTGGTTAGATCATTTCAATTAGTTACTAGAAAACCCTGCTGTGTCTCCCCTGTATTCAGAAGGTAACGAGCAAGCACTGCAGTAGAAGTCCGTTGGACTGCATCTCGTAATTACATGTTACTGAGTACACTCTGAGTCAAGTCACGGACACAGAAATGTAACTGCATACTCGTAGTCTTGAAATAGTTCGGCTGTGAGCTCTAGGGGCTGATTTATTTCTGGTTTCTCCAATTTAAGCCCTTGTACCATGACCATGTAGCTACCACCCAGTTCAGAGTAGACGGGCAGCATGGTGAGAGAGAAAGAACTTTGGACGAGGAAACCTCTGAACTTGTAGGCAGAATGATGCTTGGAGTTTTTACTGTTGAAGGTTGCAAAGGATCTGGAAATATAAGGACTATATTATGAGCAGAAATGTCAGTAAGAGGATGATCTGAAGCATTGGTATTCAAACTTTTCTTCACTACACTCCCTAAAAAGTGCTGAAAACTAGGTATCCCTTTGCACATTTTTAAGTTGACATCTATGACTTTTAATTATAAGTTCAAGTGGTGGCAAAGGATGTATTCTGCAGATTGTTAACATGGGCTGTTTTAAAATAAAACTGTCATATCACTCTTTTAAAATGTATCCAATAGACTCTAAGTGCCACAGTAATTTGACACCACCATTCCGTTCAAAACAAACGAAACGAGCAGTTCTCTAAGAGTCAGAATGCTAACTAATTCTCTTTTCTTCCTCAACTATATTTACATTTCCCTTTCCCTAAAGAAGTAGATCAAAATGTCATATATTTTATGACATCACTTGTTATTTGATCCTGTCTTGATTACCTTATCATAGTTTCTGAAACAAAAATGCATATGCAGATTTTTTTACCACTTAAAAAATAAAAAATATCCTGTAACCTTAAGGCTCCTGGTATTAAAACATTCTTTGAGACTGTCGTCATTACAATTATTAGTAATAAGATAAATATACATTTTATTGATCATTAAACATAAAAACAGTAAAATATTATTGGAAATTGTTCTCTTAATGAGTGATGGATGAGGATAGATTTTTTAAAAAATATTTTTATATATTTACACATACACATAATTAGTTCAAATATTCATCAATTAATATTTGCAACGATGAGCAGGTTTAGCATCAATATCATCCCTATTTCTCATTTTTATGAACGTAGGCATTGGGAAACCCTGTTCACATGAATAAGCACATGGGGCTATGGTAGTTTTGTTATGACAATGTCCAGGGCTGATCAGAACATATTTCTGGACTTATGGCTTCAGCAGGGGGGCTGGGATGACTCAATTGCCTGTGAATGCAAACCTTACGTGAAGAAATTCGTTTTTCAGAAGAGCCGAATGTGGCAATGTCGTCCCATTCTTTGAACTCCTTTGAACCACAGGTCAGATGTCACTTAGAGATCTTTATTCTATGGGGAGGCTGTGCATGTGCAAGGAGCATTATGGGAACTCTATACCTTCTGCTCAGTTTTGCCCCGAGCATAAAACTGCTCTAAAAAGCAAAGCCTGTTTTTAAAAAATTACTGGAATGATCTGTCAGTGGTCAACTCAATTAAGTTTTTCTCCAAGTTTTATGGAAAGCCATAAATTGGAAGCCACCTAACTTGCGAAATGATTTGTATCTCAGTGATAAAAGGCTGTGGCGTTCTCAACACAAACACAAATGTTTCTAATTGTCCCTTGTCTTGGCCCCTGAAGGTTTTTAGGACCAAAGGCAATGCTTTTCTTTCTTTTTTTAGAAGTGAGAGAGGACTGGTGTGGAAGGAGAGGTGGGAGCGGAGAAAGTCCAGCGGGAAAGCCCAGCTTCCCTCCACCTCGGGCAGATCGGAAGGATCCCCTTAACACTCTGCACCCTGTGGGTACCTAGCATTTAAACAAGACTGGAATAAGGTGATTTAATCATTACCGCGAATACACAGAATTGCAAGGCCAGATTTTTCATGATTGGCTGTTTCTTTGAAATTCTAATTTAAATGGCTATCCAGTATCTATCTATCCAATCCAAATCATTCTTTTTAAGTGAGAAAAACTAAGACTCAGAAGGACGAAAGTACTCGAACAGGCAGCAGGACTCTCTTTGATTTCTCCCTCTACCTAATTCTAAGTGTAATAATTGCTGTCTCGCCTCTCATCGTACCATTGCTGTCTACCCCACATGTTTTCCATCCTTCTTACCCAAAACAGAAAAAAAAAAAAAAAAAAACAACCAAGAGCAAACCAAAATGGGTGGACAACAGTCATGAAAGGAGGACAGCACCACAACAAATTTAATAAATAAGTTTTAAAAAAATAGAAAGGAGGACAGCTTTCGAAGGAAACCAGAGCAAGGCGGCAGGTTTGAGAGGGGCAGAGAGAGTACGTGGTTACTGTGCGGGCAGAGTGTCACCGTGTGGGCAGTGTCACTGTGCTGTCCTCTGAAAAACAGAGGCTGAAGAAAGGCGAGGGCCACGGGCCACTCCTTCCAGGGCAGAAACCCGTTTTATATTAAACGTGGGAAGACCCCCCTTTAGGACCTAGCCCATCGATACACGATGAAAAATATTATTCCAGGCCAGCTACGCTTCTGATCACATCTGGCTCCCTCCTGGGCTGTCCCTTAGGAAAAATACCAACCAAGCTTTTCTTTCTTTTCCCTTCAGTTCCTATTTACTACCACTGCCCTCTCTCCCCTCTCAACCCCCAAGCGCCAAAAATAATTCAAATTCCAAGCCTTTGATTGTGGCCTTCCTGTGGGTGTGGGAGGACCTCCCTTGGGAATGGTTCTGGATCCAGTCTGCTCCATCTGTAATTTGCAAAATCTCTGTCTGTACCCTGCCCCCCATGTCCTTTTCTTAATCCATGGGAGTTCGGGTTCCCCCCACCAAGAATCTTCCCTACCTAATCCTTAAATAACTAGAGTGAAAGGAGCCCCCCCGGGGTCCACGGCCTCCATGTTACTTACCAGCCAGCCCCCCGTTGTGGAAGAACAGGGCTCTTCAAAGGACAAGGTGACCTTGAGAAGGAGGAAGGCAAGATCCGTGCTCTTCAGTTCGGGAGACCAAAGGCGAGTTCTTGTTTCAGAGACAGAGTTTTAAAAACTGATTAAGCCCAGAGAGTTGTGTGTGTGCGTGTGTGCGTGCATGCGCGCGCGTTTCCTGCTCCCCAATCCACCCATGTGATCCCCTTGATTTCCCTTGGGGGACAACTGATCAGCCTTTCTAAAAAAAATCTCTCTAGACCTCACACCCGCTACCTCAACCCCCACTCCCCACCCTGCCGTCACCAGGGCCATTCCCTAGCAACTGCCTCGATACTCTGGTGAATTGTTGTTATTGACAAGAAAACGGAAAGAGGAAATAAAAAACGAGAAAGCGAAAAAGGGCTGGACACCCAAGCGTCTCCTGTGGGCTGGGACAGTTTTATTCAAGGTCTACAGGGCTCGTCTTCTCCTGGTCCTTTCGGTGCTGAACACAGTGCCCCAAAGCACTGCCGATCACCTGCGGGATTGCCTCCCCTCTGAGCCTGCATGCGATGCCATCTCGGACTGGGAGCTGGGAGGGAGGAAGAACAAGGGCTGATGGCCGAGGATGAAGGGCCAGTTGCAGGCAAAGCCTCTGCCCTTCAGTGCTACAGACCGGGCCACCGAGTGGGGACGGATAAATTGCTTCCCAGACAAGAAAAAGCTAAAGGAGTTCATCACCACCAAACCAGAATTACAACGACTCTTAGAGGGACCGCTTTAAGACAGAAAAAAGAACAAGTTAAAAAATATGAATAATAAAATGGCAATAACTACATATCGATCCACAATTACTTTCAATGTAAATGGATCAAAGCTCCAATCAAAGGATAGGGTGGCTGAATGGATACGAAAAACAAAGTTCTTCCATGCGTTGTCTCACAAGCGACTCCCCTCAGATCGAAGGACACGCACAGACTGAAAGCAGAGGGATGGAAGAAGGTATTTCATGAAAATGGAAACAAGCAAACAAACAAAAAAAGAAGCTGGGCTCCCAAATCTTAGGCCCGACAAAACAGACTTTAAAACAAAGGCTGTGACAAGAGACAAAGAAGGGCCCAGTGATCCCACTCCAGGGTATTTGTCAGAAACCCAAAACGCTACTTCGAGGGGACGTGAGCATCCACAGGTCACTGCAGCCTTGTCTGCAACGATGCGGGGGCAGCCTGTGTCCGTCCACAGATGACCGGGTGAGGAGGGGGTGGGACATGTGCTCGGCCGGGAAGGGGAGGGGTCCCACCATCTGCGGCGGCGTGGATGGACCTGGGGGCCTTGTGCTGAGTGCGGCGTGTCAGAGAACACAGATGCGCTGAGATTTCCCTTAGATGTGGAATCTAAAGAACAAAAGAAACAAACCAAACACAAACCGACGCATAGATATACTTATGAATTATAAAATTATAATTTTTAATTACAAAATTAAGAACGTCATACTTCTGAAATGATAATTTTATCATTTATAAAGTTGGCATGTGAATTAATGACAGCATGGTAGAAAACCAACAGACCACCACCATCAAGAGGCAGTTACGGATTCAGGAGGGACAAGAGTTGTACAGGAGAGGAAAAGGCATCACCAAGTGCGGCACGACTCTTCTCCGAACAAGGCCGACACAAATACGAATGTAAACCTTAACCACTGACGCCATTCTTTAAGAAGTGTCATGTAACTGGAAGGGAGAGGGGGCAGAGAGCTGAAACTTCCTATTTCATCACGAGATGTCCACAGAAGAAAGACTAAAAAACCACCAGCATTAACATGATATCCAACACCGAGAAGGTAAGAAGCAGAAGACACAACTGAGTTTAAAGCGAGCACTGACTTCTCAGGTGAGGGCGGCCAGCGAAGCGAGGGGCTGTTTCGTTACAAGCCTCTTAGTACTGTTTGCTTTTTTAAACTGTGCGCATCTGTGGCTTGGAGAAGGGTCACTGGAGAGGTGACCAAGCAGGCGTTCTGAGTTCTGGTCCTCGTTCCCTCCATCCCACATTGAAAGCTCTCAGTCGGCTGAGGGGCCAGTGACGCCCGCCCCCACCCCCACCCCCGAGGGAGAGGGCTCGTTGTGGCCCAATGGGTGGGGCCTGCCCTCTCCTGCTCTGAGCTCCTGGCACCAGAGAGCTGTCCCTTTCCCACAGTAGTTGTAATTGATGCAGCCACGGCAGAGGTGTCTCCTCTTTCGGATTCCCAGGGCCACCTTGGAAGAAGACGACTTGTCCTGGGCCACACATACAACACACTAACATTAACGATAGCTGCTGAGCTAAGAAACGTTCTGGGCATATTTTCGTCATGCTTTAAGAAAGTTTACAAATTTGTGTTGGGCCGAATTCAAAGCTGTCCTGGGCCACATGGGGCCTGCGGGCTGCAGGTTAGACAAGCTTGCTAGAGTAAACCGGAGGGCATTTGGGGACATCTTTATGGATCTTGGGGGAAGTCTTTTAGTACATTTTCCTTTGTATAAAATGATGATAAGATGCCAAGAGAAAGGGCACTGGGAAGTCTGCTCTCCAGCCCGTGTGAGCGTTTGAGAACATCGTGCTCTGCACTCTGACAGTCCTTGTATCCTAAACCTGATTGAATATTTTTGGCTTTTCTCCCCAGACTGATGGAAAACTTCCTGGTGGGAGGGACCAGAAGGCATGTGTTCTTTGTTGGGTGCCTGGTGGTTTTGTTTGCATTCCCCACTGATAACCTTCAGCTGAGCAAGCAGGCGGGAGGCCCGTCCCTGCTTGGGGAGAGGTCCTGCAGTACACGTGTCCCTAAAGGGGACATGTTTATTGTAAAGGAATAAAAAGAGCAGGGTAATGATGGGGGATCTTCGTCCAAGGGCCTGAGGAACCGCTTGAGCGGTCCTCTGCACCACCCCGGTTTCTATTTGGTGCCAGTGGTTTCGTCCAGTTCCTGGAGACATCACAGTGGGTCAGACACCACAAAACACCAAGACGTTAGCTGCACTCTGCCACTAACAGACTGGGGGGCCTTGGAGAAGTTGGATAGATCACCCAGCCTCATTCCCCGCCCCACCCCATAAGATAAAAAAGCATCAGACCAGCTGACTGCTAGAGGCCCTTCTAGTGCCCATGTCGCAGGAGCCACGACGGCTCACACGTAAGTGCACACGCTGCCGGGCCCCTGCGGCAAGAGCGCCCCGAATGGTGACGGGGTTGGTAAATGCGGAGGAAAGGAGGAATGACAGAAAACACCAGATGGCAGAGGGCCGAGCCAGGCGACCGATGCGAAGAGGGAAGTAAAATAATGTATGAGGAAACGGTAGGTGGAATAGTTCAGGAGGGAAAGGGCACCTCTGCCCCTTTCACTCCAGGCGATTTTGGTAAGACGGCGCCGTCGCCTGCACGGTTTGGGCAAAACTCAGTAATTCCAGAAAACAAACTGTTATTTCCATGCGCGCCACGGAGGGTGGCAGAGGGTCGCTGGCAGCTGTGGGGGGGGGCGCAGCCAGTGAGCGCCTGGCGGGAGGGCCGGCAGGGCGGGGTGGGAGGCAGGGAGGTCTGGGCAGCGGCTGTGCAGCTTGGGGAGCGGCTGGTCCCAGCGTTCAGCCTGCCCAGGGCCCGTGTAAACACCTCCTGTGCGGAGGCCTCCTCCTCCCGCCCCTCCTGAGAAGAGCTCCTCCTCCCCTCCCGACTCGGGGTCCACAGGGAAGTTGCCACGTTTTGCTGCCACTCTACCTCCCTGGCCGGCCGGTTGGTCACAGATGGACACCTGCTCTGCCCCCCGGGTTTAGCGGATTGGCGTCTGCGACCCGAGTCGGGCCGATTCGTGGGCTCGTTCGGGACATGTCAGGGCCGAGCGAATCCAGCAGCTCCTCCTGCGGGCATCGGAGACGGGCGTGATCGAGTGTGGTGGTGCCCAAGGTGGGCCTGGGGGAAGGAAGCCCCCAGCAGGAAAGGAACAGAAAGCCCACGGCCAAAACACCAAAGCAAACCTAAAGGAACAAGGCCAATTGTAGTAGTATTTTTAGCATACTGTGGGCTATGTTCTCCTTCTTAGTTAATGACTTTAAACTATTCTTTGAAATACGCCTTATTCAAATGAGCAGGGAGAAGGGAGAAGCACGCACGCCGGCAGGGGCCCTCGGAAAGCCAGGCGTGTCGTCTCCGCGGACGAGTGAGCCCTGGCTGGCAGGCGCACACCCTCGGTGACAGAAGTCCTGCCCGAATGCGCCAGGCTCCGCACCGCGTGGCTTTGTTGGCCCGCCGGTGACTGAAAGCTTCTGGTTTTCTCGCAGAGAGGCCAGCTAGGGGAAAGGGTCTCTCCCGTGGCTCCCTGGAAACTCTTCCTTCCGTTCTGGCATCGTGGGCACCTGCGTAGCCAGCAGTGGGGACCTCCGTCCCGTGAGGTCTCGGGGGAGGCCTGCCCAGTACTGGCCGTCAGACATCCCTTCTATTCACACGGACACACGTCCTCAGAAAGCCTGTTGCTCCCACTCACACCTGCACCCTTGCCTCCCCCAGTTTAACTGGTGTCATTCCTTTGACGTCGATGACCACGGGTGTTGACAACTCCCAAATGTGTGTCTGCTGTACCTCGGACCTTTCTCCTTAACTGTAGATTCCCATAGCTAACTGCTTCCTGCTCTTCCCCCTCTGAATGTCCCAAATGTCACCTATACAGCTGCCCGCACCAACTACGCCTCAGGAGCCCGTCTCCTGCATTCCTGGTCTCCGTAAAGGATCACCCCCCATCACTTGCCCGAGCCAGTCCCTCTTACTCCTCCCTCTCTCTCACCACCCACGGCCACTTCGTCATCGAGCCAGATCTTTTCCCAAGCTTCACGGCTCTTTATACCATCTCTTCCTCCCCATGTGCCACCTTAGTTCGGGCCCTTATCATCTCTTGTCTGATGTATCATTCATTCACTTATTCATTCATTCAGGGTCTAGGGACAATTTGGTGAAGAAAACAAGGATGACCCTTTCCCTCACAAAGAGTATTTCAGAGGGTAAAAGACACTAATAAAACAAACAAAAGACTCACATGTTCACAATATACTGAAGAGATAAGAAGGCTATAAGTGTCCTCCTGCTGAAGGTGAGATTAGAACTGAGACTTGGTGCTGGAGAAGGAAGAGTCATTAGGAGAGCCAAGGACAAGCACTCTGGGCAAGAGAAACGGCCAGTAAGTGCAAAGGTCCTGAGGTGGAAAGACCCCACCACACCTGAGCGGCTGACAGAAGGTCCTGAGGCCTTTTGAGTATTCCCCTGAGAAGGCAGTAGTCCACGACGGCGTGGAGAAGTAGGAGGGCCCTTCTGGGTGAGGCGATGAGAAGCCTGGATTTTCTGTTAATTTCTTGGAAGACTTTAAGCAGGAGAGTGAGATACCTTCCTGGGTGTACCCACCCCCAACCCTCCCTCAATGTGGCTTCCGGGCTGATCTTCCTGTAAGAAAAACCTGATGACGTGTCTCCGTGATTTTAAAACCTCTTCCACACTCCCATTTGCCGACAGAACAACACCCAAACTGCTGCAAGGCCCTTGGTGATCTTGCCCCACGTTTCTCTCCAAGGTCATTTCTCCCTGAGCCTCCTTATCCCTTTGGCTTTGGCCACACGAAGTGACTTCCAGATCCCCTGATGGACTCTGCTATTTCCCTGCTGTGTCTTTCCTCATGATTTGTCTCCTTTGAGGACAGTGTTCACTACCCCATCATCAAGCAAGAATCTACTCATCTTTCAGGACACATTTCAAATGTCACCTTGTGTGACACTTGATCGCTGCCCCTAAGCAGAAGGGCCCGTCTCCTGCTTTGCACCTGCAGTGTGTGCTGGAGGAACCTCCTGCATAAGCCCTGTAACACTGTGTGGCACCTGCTTCTCAGTTTACTTGCCCCTTCCCCTGTCCACTCCTGACCCTCTCTGACGCGTATTTATTCCTGCCACTTAGCATAGATTCTGGAATGTTGTGGAAAGAGAACTAGTTTCCCTCCATTCTGCATGGTTTGAGTACACATGATATTAGTTCCGCCAAAGGAGTAGGAGCCCTGATGCTTGAAACACAGTAAGAATTTTAACGAAAATGTCAGGTGAGGCTTACAGCAGAGCTGTCTTTGTGCTATTACTGTCCCCAGTGTTAGCTGCACCAGCAGTCGGATCCCGACTGGTAAGGACGGAGTGGGGAAAGAGTTTGAGCAGCTAAAAATATCTGTGCGGGGTGGAGGGTGGTGGGGAGGGAAGTGTTGTTTCAAAACTGATTGACTTGTCAGGCACCTGTCAGCATCTGCAGTGTCCCCGTCACCCAGGGCCGCTGTCATCAGTGCGCACCAATAACAGATGGTACAAGCAGGTCCACTGGCTGGCGGATGCAGGATGGTTGGAGACGGAACTCATCACCGTATGATATCCTGCTCAGTGCTCAGCACTGTGGGGTGTAGGCCGGGAAGAATAAAGAAGTAAATAACTCATTCCCTATACCTGAGGAAGGGAGACCATGACTATTTCTATAGAAAGCGCTGGTCGACGTTTGGCAATCGACACACCGATACCCAAGACACAACTAGAAAGTAGCCTCGGACCATATAATCAAGCGCTGGCTGGTTTGTTACAGGCGGTCAACGCTGTGGACTCTTTTCAGAGTCTTGGTGCTGAAGGTCAGTCCGTGTGTGGCTTCTCCAGCTTGTGTCTGCTTAGCAGGTCTCGGCCACAAGCGAGGCTGACGCGAAAGAGAACCAGGCAATAACTTTGCCAAATGCTCAGAGTTGTGTCTCTGCCGCTGATTTGAAGGGGTCGCCACTGAGAAATTATTCAGAACACTCGCCCAGCGTGGCTTTCCGGCAGCTGCAGCTCAGAAGGTGAGACGCACCTGACCTGGAAGAACACAGGGGCGTCAAGGTCACTGAGCCCTGGCACAGATAGAGGGATGTGTGCTGTCTGTGTGTTCTGCTGCCCAGGGTCAAGAGAACTGTTGTCACTGATCACTTCTTCATGAGTTCTTCCTGAAAAAAAAGTCAGAATGGGACACCCAGGGCACATGTGCTCCTCGCGAGCACCAATGGTAGTAAATTTCCCTGCTCCCCAGTCTGCAGCTGCAGCAGCTCACCCGGGGGCTTTGCCAAGAAGACATCATTGCCTGGGCCGGGATCACAGGAGCCGTGCTTAGGAGAGGGCAGCTGGCGGCAGCTCCTATGGGATGTCATCATTACCAATTTCTGAAGAAAGATTTGAAAACTTTAAATTAAAACACAAATTGTGATGGCTCATCCTTCCATAAATCCTAATTGTGGTGACTTCATTTGGTCTTAAGTAGCAAGCAATGTGCAACTAACTTCTCAGTGGAATCTCAGTGTATCTCCTCACTTAACGGTATAAAATTTCAGTTGACTTTTTTTTTTTTTTTGCTTCCCACACACTTATTTCATGGCTCACTAATCTAATTTGATACATAAGACATGATGATGTCTTCAGAGCAGGCACCCATGCAATTCATTGCACATAATAAACTTGTACTAAATATCTGTTGCTTGACATATTGAGTTTTAGCTTTTTGCATCATGGCAAGACATTTTATATTGATTAAATATCACTTAACATAGAGTCCATAGTTATGTAGCTCCAATTGCACACAAAAAGTCCTTTACGGCTATTTTTAGCTAGCTTTTGACCTCTAAACCTTTTAACACAAGAGAGTTTCTCATATATTTGCTTGATCATAATCTTCTTTAATCATATTTCTGCAGTGGTTGAACCTGTGTCCTCAAAGACTAAGAAGAAATTTAATTCTATAGCTCTTCTTTGTGGAGAAGAACTGGCACAATCTGTCAACTCTGTGGTGCGCCCCACACCATGTCCTGTCCCCAGCTCAGGCCCCAGGTGAGGTGTGGGGAAGGGCAGTTCCAAAGTGCTCCTCCAATGTCAGCTGTAAACACAAGCTCACTCTGGCGCTAAGAGCGTAAGCCTTGTTTTAAAAAATAAAGCAAAGATGCTAATACCATCTGATGTTATTAACATGTGTGACCATGTCCCAATTAGCTAATTTGTTCTTTTGTTTGTTTGATCAGTGGCTTACATTGGCCACATCATCCTAAGAAAGTCAGGTCTTTTTTGCCTTTGAACATCAGTTTAGTAATAGCCTTTAGGTAAGTCACTCCAAGTTTCACTTAAATGGGACTGAGATACTGACTAATTGAAGCTAGAATTAGACACACCAGGTCCACCCCAAAATGACGCACCCCAAATCCAGCTCTAGCGATTTGGCAGCTCCCCACCCCCATCTCTCATATTTAAAATCTCTGAGTGTGCGTGTGCGCCAGATGACTCACTCAAGCTGCTCTGGAAGTTGTCCCTGCTGGTGACAGGGGAGCTGACCCACCCTCTGCCCGCCCCTCTGGTGAACACGCAGAGCGTCAGTTCTGCGGCCCTGGCCTTCTTTATTTAGGTCCACGCTCTTAGGCAACTCGATCCCACACGGAGCTTTGCACCTCCTGATCCCGTTTCCTCGGCGTTCCCATCTGCCCGTGCTGCCCAGAGGTGTGCACGCTCTGACAGAGGCTGAGGCTCCCCAGATCAGCAGGGTCCTCGGGTCCCCCAGAAAAGGCCCCTCCCACAAGCGACCCCTTTGCCTTACGGTCTGCGTGTCACAGGCGACTAGACAACTATTTCCCACTTTCTCAGCGCAGGGGCCCTGCTCTGCCTTCGGCTTCTCAGAGATGCTCCACCGCAAAGGAGCCCGAGATTCTTCCTCTTTGCACTTGCGGTGATTCTGACGCTGACGGCATTCCAGAAGTTCTGGGACTCCTGGCGGAACTAGCGCCTGGACTTCTTTTGACAATATTCGGGGTGGGGGTGGGGGGCAGATCCCCGTTCTGAAGTGCGGGCTCCCCGGCCTAAAAACGGCGTACTTCTGTGGAGACCGCCTTTCCCGCCCCATCTGCACACGTGCACGTCCCGGAGGAAAGCCAGGCTTCCTTTTTCTTAACCGCAGACCTTCCAGCTAGGCCGAGCAGGGGCCCAGCGCGCTCTCCTCCTGCCTCTTCTGCCTTTCCCGTCCTGGCTCCTGTTCAATGACTAAAGCTCTTCCGGAGTATTTATGGACCAGGGTATCTATTGTGACCTTGTGATTGCACTAATCCCTTGGCTTGAGGCTGCTCTACTCTGACAGTCACAAGGGTGATTGGGGGGTGGGGGGAACTAGGGAGGAGGACAGTGCATCGTCCAGGGGTGGTGTGTTTATTTATAGAACAGGCCTTTTCCTTCCCCTCCTAGAGTTGTCTGTTCCTGTAGCAGTTGCCATATCTTGGGGAGATAGATGATAGAGACCCAGGGCTCCAGCGGTAAAGCCTGGAGCTCTTAGAGTGAGGGTACCAAAGGACTGCTCCCCCCACCTCCATGGGACAAACCCAAGGAGACCTGAGTTCGTAGGGATGAGCATTATGACTTTCTGAGAGCCCCGGAGGTGCAGCCCCAATGCTCCTGCCTGGGGACACCTGACTCAACAGCCGCAGTCAGTGTGAGTCAAAGTTCTGGGAAATCCTGACCTCACAATCTTTTTTTTTTGGGGGGGGGGGGTTCTTTAAAAAGCAGGCTGGGGAATTGCTGTTAGAGTAAGAGAAAAGGAGAGGGGACCTGATTTGTCGGTGCTGTGGATGGTGATCACTACTACCTGCATTAAGAAAAAAGGAGGGAGGGGGAGGGGGGACTTCAATAAGAGAGTGCCATTTAGTGCACCATGAGACGCTACACTGGACAACTATGATTGCCTTTTGTGTTCAAGTTTTGACTCAACTAGGCAGTAAACGATTTGACGGCAGGAGCTGGAGCACAGAGCTGGGTGCAAAATTGGTGCTCAGCGAGTCTTCACGTGTAGATTCTTACCTAAGCAGTTGTGATGGGCTTTAAGAAAGGTGTTTGAAAATGATGGTGATGGTGGCAGAATGCCACTGCAGGCAGGAACCCTGTGCCTCCTTATTTCTCTCCTCTCTCTGCCCAGAGAGGACAGTGCACATAGTAGGAGGCTTTCAGAATCATGGGCTAGATTTTCATAAATGAGCGATGATTATAAGAGATCCCTTTTAGCCTGTTCATGATGACTTTGCCTAGGCTTGAAGCTTTCTCTCTCTTAAAAAAACAATCCAGAGGAACCTCGGCGCCTGGTGTCCAGCCACCCAGCTAGCCCCTCGCACAGTGTGACACCACAGGGTCGTGGTTCTCCACCTTCCGCCTTGTGTCAGAGCCGCCCAGAGACTGTGGAAATGCTGGGCCCCCGAGTTTCTGCTTCAGGCGGGCTCGAGAGTGTGCCTCCCTGAAGTTCTCAGGCAGTGCTGCCGCTGGCGTGGGGGCCCCACTTGGGGAACCGTCGCTGTAAGGGTGTGTGAGAAAGGTCTTGGGTTCCCTTACCTGGAACTTCCCTTGAGGATGTGAGACAAGTCCCAGGAGAAGGGCTCAGATCTGCGGGGAGGCCCCCTGTGCAACTCTCCTCAGAGGAATCATGGCCCCTGTCGGCACAGAGTCCACTTGCTCTAGCATGTAGAAGGGGCCAAAGTTGTGGGACAGAGGTTGCCGAGAAGCCACTTGGGGGTCCCAAACCCATCCGTCTCACCTCTCCCCGACCCCAGTCCAGGCGGTTTTCTTCTAAATCAGAACTGATCAACTCTGTCTTCTGCCCTTCAAAGCCTTCCATGGTTCCCCACTTCCTCCAGGATACAGTCCAAACTCCAGGGGTGCCTGAGGCTGGTGGGCAAACCCTTCACGACTGGACCCCTGCCTGGGTCTTCAAGTTGGTATTCTGTTGTTCCCCAACTACCATGGTCCCTGGAGGTGACCTCTCTGGCCCCGTTCCTCTGCACAAGCTTTCCCCTGGGCCTGGCCTGTCCCTTCCCTCCCGTGGCCTCTTCCACGCAGGGCCAGCCCCTGCTAGCTCACCGAGCAAAGCCGGACCCCCTTGTACTCCCCTGCGTCTTGTGTCCCCTGGACACAGCCCTCGTGTCTAGAGTTGTAGTCCTCAGTGCTTTCCTGCGACTCGCCCTCCCAGGTCTTGGCGGGGTCAGGAGGCACCAGGACTGGCCTTCTGAATCCCTAAAGCTCAGCATACCACCCAGCTTTGCAGAAGCAGCATGGTGAAGATTTGCTGAATAAAGGGAAATTGCTGAAGACTCAGAGGTAGCAGATCCCGCACGGTCAGTAATTACGGCGGAGACTTTTTGATACAAAACCACGGAGGGAAGGACACAATAGAACAGGCTCAGGGGGTGGGGTGGGGGGAGATCTGCAGGTAAAGACGCGGGAAGTGAAAGGGAAGAGGAGTGGGTGGAGTCACCAGTATCCCTTGAAGTCACCTGCAGCAGTATTAATTCCTCTGGCCTTTGCTTACCTGAAGCACAGCGACAAAGGTGTGTTCAGAAGCAAACAAATGAAGCTTTAGAGCAAGCGGTCCCACCCGTGGCCCGCGGCCCAACACAAATTTGTAAATTTGTAAAACATGATGAGGGGTGGGTAAAAAAAAAATTATGAGATGTGTTTTGTGACCTTTTTTTTTTATTTTTTAATTTTTTTAGCTAGTCAGCGATCGTTAGTGTATTTTCTGTACGGCCCAAGACGATTTCTTCCAGTGTGGGGCGGGGAAGCCGACAGGTGGGACACGCTGCCGTAGAGGGAGAACTTCAGGCTGTGGGCACAGTGGGGCCGGAAGTTGGAGGTTTTGCAGAAGGGGAAGTAGAAGCCTCCAGAAATGACAGCATCACTAAGACTGGCCTGCCCCCAGCACCGGAGATCACGCACGCCCAAGCTCCTGCGGTTCCCTTCCTCCGGCCTGGGGGGCAGCATCCTCGTTATTCCCTTCTGATGTGACGGCCTTGGGGCCTTGGATGGTGACGAGTTGCCTCAAGATCTGCATTCTGTGTGGCACCTGGGGACAAGAGGCTTCTTGTTCCGCACTCAGGATACAAATCAACTTCATCGTTGAGGCTGTGTTTGTACTTGCAGGCTGACTTACACTCTGTAGGCTCACGCTGATGATAAAAGAACTAGACTGGGCACTGGGAGGCCTGGATCCTCTCCTCGGGGACAGCGAGCTGCTTGCAGCCGGGCAGCTGCGTTTTCAGCCTGCCGCCCTGCTGAGCCGGTGCTTACGGGGCTGCCCACGCGGGGTTATTTATGACCCCTGCAAACCGACCGCATGGCTGTTTCCCATTCCTAACATTGCGCCTTAGAAAAACTTGGACCTGCTTTCTAAGTTCTCTCAGCGATATGACTCTCTGTGAACTCCAATGGCCAGGAAAGTATGATAAACAAAAGCAACTCCAGAGGGAGTGTCTCAGCTTCCAAATGTTTGATCTCAAAATCTGGCAGAATTTGTCAGCTGACATGACCATTGACAGAGTATTTCTGGCTGACCTCTCCGCCCTCTGCACCCACCAGCCCCATTCCGCACACTGAGCTTCTCAGCCCCCCTATTAGCATGTGTACAGACAACCTCCCCGGGGAAAAGAATCTATGTGCTTCCTGGAACCAATTTAAACCCCAAGGAGACTTTAAAAAAATATACTTAATAGTTGGAGAGGATTTCTCTCTTTTTTAACTTCTGAGCTCATTCCCTCTGGGAATCAAGTGACATTTAGATTCCGGTGTGCAAGTTGTTTTTTCTTTAGATTAAGTTTTTGTGTAAACATTCCTCTGCAAAACTATTTTCAAGTTTTAAAGGAAACCTCCTTCAAGTGTCCAGTCAGACTGATTCCCCCACCCGGTTCCCCTCACTACCCCCAGCCTGACTCTCACCAGCCTACTTCCCCATTTCTCAGCAACTCCGATTCAAACTGATTCTGCGGCTGGTTCAAAAGATTTTCCCCAACTTTCTGGAATTTCCATTTTTCAAGGTTATCTCCCTTAGGCTGCAGCCAACGTTTGGCCCTCAAAGATGAATGAAGCCTGCAAGGGTCACGAAGGGTGAACCGGCAGTGTTCTCCCCAGGTGGGGTCAGCAGGCGGCCAGAGCCGCCCGGAGGAGGGGACTGGGGACCAACGGCGCAGGCCTAGTGTGAGGCGGAGGACTGGCACCCGGGCCGGGCAGGGCGGCCAGCAGCTTCCCGTTGTGAGGCCGACAGGGGCCTGGCAAATTCTGTCCTCTTCCGCAGCGGGGAACTTGACAGCTCTTTGTCACCAGCCCCCAAATGTAACTTCTCCTCATGCCTTTTCTTCTGACGTTGCCATTAGAGAACCTGTCTCGTTTGGTGTGACTTTCCCTATAACAGACTCTTTATCTCTCAGGTTTTAAACATGTCCATGTAGTTATCCAGGTTACCACGAACAGCCGGCCACGTGAGCTGGTCACAACTCGAGGGGTCGCCATTCACATAGACCACAACGCGATTATAGAAATAACAAGCCACTCTCCTCTTTAAAACTTAAGAGGCAGTGTTTACTTTTGGTCTGTATGTTAAGGAAGGTAAAATGGTTGAGAAGTGGGAAGAACACCTAAGTCCGACCATTGTCACAAAATTACCATGTGGCCTGAGGTCGCTTTGCTGACCGTCTCGTATCTGTAAAACAAGGGAGTGGGAGGACATCATCTCTAAAGGGCTTGCCCTCCGAAGACAGTATTTTCTGATCAGCAGAAAGGGACCTTTCTTCTCTGGGCACATTGCATGCTGGGGAGTTTGGGATGAGTCACTTTCTGCCATTGCCACGCTGGCACTCTGAGCTGCTCAGCCGGGTTCCGGCTTCAGCTCCCGGATACCCTGTGGACTTTGACGCCCAGTGAACATGGGCTTCCTGTGCCAACTCTCTTCCTTGATTTTCCGAGCTTGGGTCTTGTTGGCATCATAAAAAACAGAGGCGTTAATTTGAGGAATGGACGGAGGTGGTCACTTGAGGTCCTGCAGCAGCTGTGGCCCCTCAGGGTCTCACTTTTACAAAGAAACACTCACCAAAATAGAAGCGGCAGGAGGGTTGACGAGATAACCTCAGGAGCCCAGGAAACACTCTGTTCTCCGTTTCCAGCTGTGGGGACTGGTAGGGTTTTGTTCTCTATCCAATCGCAAGTTGGCCAACAATCTTCTGGCAAAGGTCACAACCAGGGCTGTGGAGGGCAGTGGAGAAACACCACCCGACCAACCCCAGGCTAGTTCTGCAGTACGGCGTCCCAGGAAGGAGTCGGGGCGGGGGGAGGGGAGTCTCTTTTTATTTATTTATTTTTTATATATATTTTAATGCTGCATTTTGACATTCAATATTATGTTAATTTCAGGCATAAAGCACAGTGGTTAGACCTTTATATAATTTAAGACATTATCTCCCTGACCAGTTTAGTGCCCACCTGGCACTATGCATACTTATTACCATGTTATTTATGTATTCCCTGAGCTTTACACTCTATTCCCATGACTATTTTGTAACTACCAATTGGTACTTCTTAATCCCTTCACCTTTTTCACCCTGGCCCCCAACCTCCCTTCCATCTGTCACCCCAATAAATCTGGTACCCATCTGACACCACAGTTATTACAATATGATTGACTATATTCCTTAGGCTGCACCCTGCATCCCCGTGACTCCTGTGTAACAACCCATTTGTATTCCTTAACCCGTCCCGTTTTCCACCCATCCCCAAGCCCCCTCACGTCTGGCAGCCATCAAAATGTTCTCTGTATATGAGTTTGTTTCTGTTTTGTTTTGTTCTTTAGATTCCACATGTAAGTGAAATCTCATTGCATCTGTCTTTCTCTGTCTGACATCAACTCCACGCAGGACAATACCCTCCAGGTCCATCTCAGAGAACAGTAGAATCGAGCACCAAGAAAGAACATTATAGAGTCAATAAATGAGTTGAATCACATAACAGAGGTTGATGATTTTGTTTTGTTTTGATTTTCAGTTTTCTGTAGAGGACCAGAGACATAAGACTATATATAACCTGTAGGGGTCAAAAGGTCTTTGCTACAACTACTCAACTGCACCATCCTGGTGTGAAAGCACCATCAACATCACGCATAAAGGAGGGAGCAGGGCTGTTACAATGACACTTCATCTATGGACAAAGAAATTTGAATTTAATATAATTTTTACATGACATGAAATAGTTTTTTTTTTTCATTTTTTTCCAACTACTTCAAAATATAAAAACCATTTTTAGCTTGAGGACCATAAATAAAACAAAACAAAAACAGACCTCTGACTCAGATAATGGGTACATTAAGGGCAAGAATTATGCCTCATTTACATAACCTTTCATCTAGTCCTTCTTGTGTATCATAATAATACATGTTCAAATACAGTTTGTCAAATTAAGTAACAAATGGATAAAGGCAAAAAGGAGAGATTTAAGGAGAGTAACTTGCTAAATTGTTTCAGAATTCCATTTGGAGTGATGACAGGGTGATAGTTGGCTTGGACAGGCCTGTCATGGGAGTGGAGTGGCAATGACGGGTCCCAAGTGCATCCACCAAGTCCTTTGTCATGATCACTCTTAAGTGACACCGATGGCTCTATATGCTGCCTGTAAACTGCCTTAAATCCTTTTTTTCTTTTAGAACAAAATGGAATTGTAAATAAGTCTGAATAATATCTGCCCACCAAAAAATGTAACCAGAGTTACATGACAAGGTCCCTTCTCCAGAGAAGGTAGGAAAACTGTCAGACTCTATTGTATGGGCATGGGTCCATTTCATGGACCCACATTAGGAATTTTCCAGAATGAGGAAAACAGCAGATCAGTATCCAAAAGCACAGAGAGGCCCAGAATTTGATCCACCTACAGGACTGAAATGGACCCAGCTGGAATCTACAGATGCCGGCGCTCTACCTCCTGGTGTTCATGCCTCCCTCCCCCTCACTCATACTGTCTCTCAGACAGAACAAAAGCATTCGCCTCCAGCCCCGTGAACCCTCTCCTCCCTGAAGATCATGTGTCCTGAACACTGAGTTTCTAAAGTTACACACAGCATATGCAGGTACAGCTATATTTTTGCTTAGAGGTTCGTAATTTCATTTTTCTTTCTTTCTTTCTTTTTTTTTTTTTTTTTTTTTTGGTGCCCATGATCTGATTTCATTTAGGGCTCAGGCAAATGTTTATTTATTTGGACAGCAGACTTCCAAACAGGAATTCCAAAACAAGTAGCATTTCTCAAATGAAATAGGAGACCGGCTGTGTTAGGACACATCCGAAATAGGAAGGAAATCTGAACGGATATTGGAAAAGAGATCAAGTTTTTAACTTAAAACGTTAAGAATACCTAAACAGAGTCACAGAGTGAGTCCAAACTTACGGTATTTTGTAGGTGAGGAGCAATCTCCCATATCGCAGTGACAGTCCAGAGCCCCAGTGTGGAGGTCAAGTTCAGCTCTCTTCTGAACTTGACTCAAGCTCTTTGCATGGAAGATGCAGGCAGGAAAAGGAAAGGAGCTTCTCTTTCATTCTGGTGAATTATCACATATCAATTTGTAACTTTGAAAAAAGATCTGTATCTTTTATTGGAAAAGAGATTGAGCACGGTATCACCACTTAACAGTAATGACAGTAATTCTTTGTTCCTTTGTGCAACATACCACGTAAGTACAATAATGCTTGAAAGAGGGGCAGCCCAGGAGAAAGAAATGGGCAAAGATAGCTGTCCCCCATCAGCACCTACCCAGGACTCAGCATACAGTAAATGCTCAATAAACACTCAAACCCTCTGGGAACCCCGTAATTGTGGGATAAGAAACAGGGAAGGGTATACAAGTAGAGCTAACCACAAAAGGAGGAAGGAAAGTTTATAGCATCCTTGCCACTTTCCTGTAAATATAAAATTATTCCAAAATAAATTTAACATGTTTAGAGAAGCTGATGGTTATTTCAACAAACATTCCAATTGACCATTATACCAGACTTCTAAAATTCTCTGATTTCTACCTGTGTGACTCGGTGGTGAACCTTGTTTTCTCCTTGGGTTTATTTCCCTAATTCGAAGTCTTGGATTCAACTTCAAATGTTATCAGAGTTCTGAAAAGGCATGGTAACTTCTCGATTTCCTAACTTACCCACTTAACACACGGTTATGAATTGCTTGGGGTTACTCAATGGGAAGACAGGCATTGCTGGTAACAAAATAACCAAATGTTGTTAAGACTTAAATAATGAGACCTTGTTTGCTGTGTATACAAACGTTTATAATTTAGAATTAAACTGTGCAAGAGAGTTAAGAAGAACTTGTAATCATGGAGAAATCTTGCTTCTAACACAGGAGGTTTCATTTTTTTCAGATGTAAGTCAGGTTGGTTTTTAGCAGTGATAGCAAAACAGAAACGGGGCTTTGAACCTAAGTGGGCCACCCTTGGCTGTCACAGCAAGAAGGAAAGGTTTGGGAGAAGGAAAGAAGAATTTTGCCTCTCTTCTTTTTTTGCAATAGTTTTGTTTTGTTTTAAGTTTTAGCTTCACAGGTTTTTGTTCTTCATAGGCTCTCCTCCTAACCTCCTCTTTCCTTCTTTCCCTCCATCCACTGAGCACTAGAAAGGAATTTTTACATCCTGTTTTCCTTCAAGTTAGCTGTAGACTACTGGTTTGTGAGTGTTCTAACGCTGCAGCTTACTTTTACAAGACGAGTATCGCAGCCATAAGTTATTTTTCAGTCCCCCAAACCTCTGAACTGATTGAACAACCCCTCTCTCCCATAACCTCAAAGTGAGTGGCTTTCAAACATTCAAGACTTTTTTTAAACTCTTCAGTCTCCCAATCTAAGACATTTAAAATCGCAACCCAGTACACACATACACATGTAGGTGAAATAAAAGTTTCACGAAACAGTACTTGCCTGCACTGCTTACTCTTACAGCTAGCATCCTTCTATTCTCTTCTGGTTCATGGCCTCTAAGATAGGTTTTGACCTGAGGTTTGGAAAACGGCCCTGAAGACTGGAAATCTTTGGGAGTGGAGCCCCCCAGTGACCATTCACACACATTTGCACTGGAAAAAGAAATCCTATTTTCGACATCTTATTTTTGCTGAAAATTGGCGGTTATAAAGATCAACTGAAAGGGAGAAAAGAAAATGTGTCAGGAAAAATTAGGACTTCAAAAAAGACAAATTGCAGTAAGTGCCAGTCTTTTGGTGAAATAGGAGGTACATTTATTTCTGCACAGCACCAAGAGGTCTGGACTGGTCTGTCTGGACTCTACTATTTTAGTAAAATATTATGATTATGCCTGAATGCATCCAATTAGCTAAATGTGCTGCCATTTTTGGTGTCTAGAATGAAAATGTGTTTCCAAGTCTATACAATGTCTTACGGCTGAATGCTTGTGATTGTGAGCTTGCACATCTTTTTTTTTTTTTTTTTGGTATGTGGGTAGTTCCCTGGCTGGGAAGCGAACCCAGGTCACAGCGTTGATGGCGCCAGCGCCGAAGCCTTAAGCCACTACACCATCAGGGAGCTCCCGAGCTTGCACATCTTAAGAGCTCTACAGTTTGCCACATTTAATTTATTCTCAGAAATGCAGACCCACTAAAATGATCCCACGAGCCTCTATTTGTAAAAGTATTAAAACACTAAGTGGTCTTATATTATCTAAGAATAAAATTCTGCTAAGGGAGTAGCAAGGTTATTGTCTCTCTTATCCTTCCCAGTAATGCTTAGAAAATGAGGAGCTTTCTACTCTTTTGGATTTAGGAAACGACAGTGCCACTTCCTCCAGTCATTTTATAGGATTCCTCTCCTTGAAGTTCAAGAGCATGCTAGTGAAAAACGTTTTTAGGAACTTTATATACAGGCTGCAATGTCTTAAGATGCAGCAAAGAGTAAGAAAGTGACAGTGCTCGTATTTGTCCTAGTGGGTCCCCACCTAAGTTGTAACACGGAGCCTTTTAATTCATCTTTTCCTTTAATAACACTCATAACATCTCCTGCCCAGTCCCCTAGCCCTTTAAGCAGAGACTTGGCCTGGGTAGTCTCACAGTTTTTCCTGGCGGAGGAAGACAACCTAGAAAAGACATAAACGTCAACTATTTTCTATTGGCCATTCTGCAAATGTTTACAGCGTGGGCTTATCCTGTGTCCCTTAGCGAGTCAGAAAGCTTGGGGTGACTTTGGTTCCTATGACTTGAAAAATGCTGGGGCACACAAGCAGTCTCTCAGCAAAAGCAAGCAGCAGCCGATTAAATAGTTTGTTTGCACAGATGCAAAAGCACGGAAATTCATATGGTAAGGTCCAAATTCCAAAGTTTGTTTTTGTTTTTAATTACACACCCAACTGAGTACATAAATTTCACATAGAGTGAGAGCAGCGAAAATGTCATCTTTTCTATTTTTAGACTGGAACTCATAAAAGTGAGGCTGCCATAAATTTTCACTTGGGGACAAAACGACTTATAAGCAGGAAAAGAAGGCATGCACACACCCAAATCCAACAGCGGTAAACAGTTTTTTGTGGGTTTTTTTTTTTTATTTCAGGCAATGAAACATGGGAAAAATATATTAGTAATCATTATAATAATTTCATTTGTGTGAGTATAACTTTTACAAATATTTACCTGACATATAAAAGGGAAATTACTATGCATATAAAATTCATGTAGATGATTATTCCACATAACACAGTCCTGACAGCAGTAGTCAATGCAACGCTCATTCCTCCAGACAAAAGGCTCCTCACATACTTCATGGCACCCGCGGGGACAGTGGAAGCAGATGTGCAATTAATATTTACGTGTTGGCACGTGAGTACAAATGGGCATATCTACTGGCAAACACACGTTTGCTAACAGCAACACTGAAAAGTTGACTGCTACCTCTGAGATTTAAAGGAAATGCCTGGGTCCCACCCCGTGGGGTTAGAAGGCCCAAGGCTGAGGCTGTGGGGGTGGCAACCTACGGACTGCCCTGTATCTGGACTGGGGGTGGTTTCCAGGTTCAGTTTTATGTGTCCGCTTGAAAATCACCCATAAGTGTAGGGTACAGGTTAATAAGTGTGATTGGGGAACTGTTTCCGGAGCACATTTCGGATGCCACAACAAGGCAGAAGGGGAGAAAGCGGCATCTTTACAGTTCCAAAGTGAAGAATCGATGCAGGCAGGGTTCCAGCCATACCTCAGCCCCACGCCTGGCCTCCCCCATGCGTGTTCAGAACACTAGGCCAGCGTCGCACGCAACATCTCCGTATTAGAACTATATATACTCAGAATGTGTGTGTGCGTGTAATAGCTGTAACCATAATATAGTTAATAAAGTCATTCCTTAGGAATCTTCTTTGTCCAAATATAACTGCATGCTAAGAGGCACAGAAATGGGATTGCATTTGGACGAAGAACTACGAAAAGTGCAATCTTTAGTCTCCAGAATGCCAGCTCTGGGCACTAGGGCATGGGTCTTCTCTGGAAATGCTGTTGTTTATATTATCGTCCAGAGGAGATCCTTAGGGAGAAGTGTCCAATTTCTTTACCTTTACCATATGGGAGACTCAAGGTTTGAGTAATAAATTGCTTTTTAAAAATCACAGGAATCTGGAGGCCAGTCCAACCTTTTTGGACCAAAGTCTCTGCAAAATACTTCTCAATTAAAATCTTTGAAGATGACTTCTTCGACCTTTGGTTTGACATTCTGGGATCCCCAGACTATATTTGTTCTTTAAATAAGCAGATAATAATCTGCTCTCTCTTAAATTCTTCTGAGTATATACATCTTTACTTGAAAATCCTTTGCCTGAATCATTTAATCTTTCAACACCTAAGTTTCTCTCTTCCCAATAAGAGGATAAAGTAAGAAACCCAAGTCCGAGAGCAAGTTCGCATAGTCACAAACCTACAGTGGAGATAACAGGTGCGTAACCGTAGCGAAAACCCAAAAAGAAATAAAAAGGCAGCTTTAGAGCTTTTACACCACTAGAAAAGGAGGTGCTGAATCATTTCCAACAGAAGGTTACTTATGTGTGCTCTTTAAACATTCCATTTGGAGCTGTGGAGCCCTTGGTGACCTTTATTTAAAGTGAATGCTTCACTCTGGCTGCTTTGAGACAGCCCAGAAACATCTGCGGGGTTTTCACCACCCTGTTTACAAACAGCACTAACTCAGGGTCATCTAATAAAGATCTAAATATGTGTGTGAGAGCTGCACAGAGTGTGGGACAGGTGGAAAGGTTAACTGGCTGGAAAGAAAAGTCAATGTGAGCTGTTGTTTTTTTTGTTTTGTTTTGTTTTTGAGCAACATAAATCTTCCTTTAGATTCCCTGTCATTCTGGAAGACCTCCAGATCCTCAGCATTCTGCACCATCGTGTGCTTCTGCACTTCCTAGTTTGGGTCTGAAGTAACTAGAAATCATGTGAGAAAACTGGGCTCCGCAACATTTCCAGAACAGTTTTACAGAACTAAAGGCTTGGGGAGGTCACCAGTCTTTTCAGGAGCTTCTCCTGAGAAAATAAATCTCAGGAGGTCTGACCATAAGTGACCAGCCAACCAAGAGACAAACTGTTCAGTCTCCGCTTAAAACACTTTCAGATGAAGATTATCTATCTACACTTTGGCAAAGTCACACGTGGAAGAAATGGCTCTGGATCCAGAGTGTCAACAAGATCGCCAGATACTCCCGAAGCCGGTCTAGACCAGCAACTGCCCTCACCTCTTTTCACTTTTATAACAGGGCCTATTATCGCCTAACAAACAAGTCATCCGGCCCTCTAGGGGCCGCTTTATAGGCTACATTTTTACTCTCCGAGTTCTAAAAGTTTGGGGTCTTTTTGGTTTTTGCTTATTTATAAAGAAAAACAAACACTGCATTTGCTCAGACTGTTACCTTGACTTGCCAGCTGCACAAACCGCATTTTGATTCTTGTTGGAGAATATCTACCTATTAAATTAGGAGGAAGAACATTTCCTTGAAATGCTCATGGCTGGGAGGTCAGCAGCAACCATCACTTAACACAGGGCCTTTCAGCCTCACTCTAAGGTCTAGATTTTAAGGGAGTCTCTGTTACCAGTATGCCAGGGAAGGATTGTCATCACCTCTGCTTTTAACACATAGCTACTTTATAAAACAATACATAAAAGACCTAAAAAGAGGACTATGGATTTATAATGGAGGCCACTAGAAGCCTTCCATGCTTAAAACAGATCAATATAAAACAAATAAACCTGAATATGTCGCCAAAACACAGCAGCAAAAAGGGTTAGCAAGCTTCTTTCTGCAAAACTCCAAGTTAATTTCCCTCATAGGAGAGGGCTGAGGGTGGAAATCGGTGACACCACCTGGAGACACTTTTTCCCCACTGTGCTGTGACCACTGTACAGCATTCACATTATTGCACAGTGAATATTTTCAAAACCCAAATGATTGTGAAGTCACTTCTCCAACCAGAGATCGCTTCTGCTCTTCATTTTTTGTATCAAATGGTAAGACAATAGGCTTTGAAATACAGCCTAAGCACCGATTATGAGAAATGCATATTGGTAGAGCATGGCTTCCGTCTTTAAAAGACATTACTGACCTCTCTGGGGCTAAAGATTGCACCCGTGTGAACAGTCTAGAGAAAAACTCATGTTTCAAGATCTACAGAGGTTCTCCACTAGGCACAACTCACTGATGAAGTTGGATCATGCAATAGTTTTACAAGTACGAAAACTTACAGGTACTGAGCATAGTGCATATACAACCATGAAGACTTCCAGGGTGTGCCAATTAAGACAAGAGAGTGCTTTTAAACATTGCATGGATTTGGTGTTGCCTGTCAAGTGTGAAGGAATTCACTAGGTCTCCACAGAAACTTCCCACAGGTGTGGGAGGCGTGGGGGGTGTGGCCCCACCACTCTGCACCAAGTCCAGTAAGAGCTGGAGGAATTTGGTTTGTGAGTGCAGATCTGCTCCCTGCGCACCCCTCCTCCAGCATCCAAAGGGCCTTTGTTTAAAAACATTCAAAATGTGCTGATTTTTACAGTGGTCCCCAGGATTCTTACCTGCCCATTTTGTTTGAAAGGACTTTCTTTTTCTTTTTGCCTTGAAGAAAAGAATCTGAAGAACAAGGCATCACACTTGTAAAAAACCAACCATTTCTTCCCCTATAATTACTCATGGGGCTACAGTTACCTTTTAAATATGTAATATCACCCACACTGAGCTTGTCCAACCTGTGGCCCAGGATGGCTTTGAACAAGGCCCAACACAAATTCATAAACTTCTTTAAAAGATGAGATTATTTTTGTGATTTTTTTTTTAGCCCATCAGCTATCACTAGTGTTAGAGTACTCTATGTGTGGCCCCGGACAATTCTTCCTCCAATGTGGCCCACGGAAGCCAAAAGGTTGGACACCCCTAGTCTACACCTTTTACAAATAGATTTTCTTGGCACATTTCAAATGGAAAGAAAAGAGCAAGCAAATCATTGATTTTGTAGCAACAAATGGCAGCAGAGGAGACGAGCTGGCTCTAAGATGACCCTGCCAAACCCCAGCTCTTAGGGAGCCCCGGCTGCTGCTCATACAGAGAGCAGGACAAACCCCCAACAGGCCACATTCACACTTCCTCAAGGCTCAGGAGTGACCACACAGCAGGGCAGCAAAACAGGATGGTGGGAAATCTTCCCTGGACGTGAAACCTGAGCCCGGGGCTATGAGTTATGAGAGATGTGAGTCTGGGGTCTTCGCAGAGCCAAGTGCCCCAAATTCTGAAGCTGGCATTCTCAGCCAGGACCCTATTTCAAAACAGGGTTTTACATGTATGGAAGAATGCTCTTCTGGAGAGAAGTTTTTATTTGACTATGCTTCAGAGAAAAACACAGCAGCATATGGAAATGTATGTGTGAGCGTGTGTGTCTAAGTGTGTAAATGGGTACTGAGTCCCTTGTTTATAAACTGGAAGTGACAAAAGCAAAATGATCTCCTCAGGTAAAACCACTAAGATGAAAAATTAGATTTAAAAGATGAAATAAATAGGTCACAAGAAAAATAAGACAGATGCTGAACAGAAGATAATCCCAAACAGTAGCCACAAAATCATAAATTTAACAAACTTGGAAAAGTAAAAATGGTTTTTAAAATGAATTAAAGATAGAGAAATCACAAACCCAGACTTAGTAGCCTGTCCACCTGAACCCACCGACAACCAACTGTGAAAGATGCTGAGCCGGTCAGGGCCACTCCTTCCGGGACAGTGCTCGAGGCTCTGGGGCTGCTCCCCGGGCTGTTGCATCAGCAGCAAAGCGGGACAGGCAGCAGTAGGCATGTGCTTTTTTCCAGGTTTTTTTTTTCTCGGCAAAAGGGTAATTACTCCTGGGTAAGGCAAGATAATTACGGTCGTGAGAAGCAGCCAAATGCAGACCTGCTGAGCTAACAGGGGAAACTCAGTCAGTCTTTCCCAGCTTTGCAATCAGCTCGTCACAGATCTTCGTCAGTTCTTCGATTTCTTGGTTCTGAAAGACAATGGAGGTGATCACATGGGTCATTTGTGTCCTGAGATAAAGGCAGTTATAGCTAATGGTCCCAAGACCTCCTAACTCAGTGGCTCTTAACTTTGCTCCATTAGAGACCCTTTAGAGAAAGAAGAGCTCTGTATCTTTTCCTAGGAAAAGTTCGTGTGGTCACAGAGTTGTGCTTAATTGAGCAGAGGATGAGGGTAGCTGCTGGCTCTCTGCAGCTTGTCCATGGACCTCTTAGTTCTCAAATTTCTTGTTATCACCAGAATCACCTGGGGTACTTGTTAAAATCCAAGTTTCTGAGCTCACTCAATTCATCAGTCTCTCCAGGGAGACCTGGGATTCTGGAGTCCAGGTATCCCAGGAACACTGTCTTAGGGGTTCTCTGACGCCATGGCAAGAACCCTGTCCTAGGAGGATGGATGCTGCCGGCATGAGTGCACAGCTATAGACATAGGAAGAAAAACACTAGAGGCATACAAAAAAATGAAGTCCAAGAATCGCTGAGCAGTGAGAAACAGGGACCGCAGCTACCACTGATTTTTTTGTTTATTGACTGAAGTTGCACCAGTGGCACTTTGGACTGGGTCAGTCTGTGTTCTGGGGGCTGAACTGTGCACTGTGGGCCATCTGGCAGCAATTCTGGCCTCTACCCACTAGATGCCAGTAGCATCTCCCAGTCATGACAACCAAATACACCGCCAATTATCGCCCAATGTCCTCTGCAGGGTTAAATTGCAATGAAGGGGGAAGACCACCTCATTTAATCCATAAAAACAAAAAGAAGGAAAAAGGGAGCCTCAGAGCTCAACGAAGCAGTGTATGGTCCCCTGACTTCCTCTCTGCAGGCTGCCCACGACGGCTCCCACCAACATGCCTGGGAGTCCCATGGTCTGCACCTGAATGGGAGTCTGAGCAAAAAGGCAAGGCCGCCTTCATCCAGATGCACTGCCAAGGATGACAACCAGTGTTCCTGTGGCCACACACGCCCCTCTCCGTACCTTCTGCTGCAGGGCCCTTTCCAGGGACTCCACCTTCATCTGTTCCTTCCGGAGTCCCGCATGGAGAGCTGCACTCTCAGCCTTGGCCTTTGTGCGAACCTGAGCAATCTCTTCATTGGCTCTGTTCTCAGTGTTTCATTTGCAGAATAAAGGGACAACAAGCACACGTTAGTTATCAGTCCTGGCTAGAAGAATCAGGGTGCTAACCGCAGACATCTGTGAGACGGGGACCCAAAAGGACTGAAAAAGCAGGAACCAGTGACCTAAATAATACTATTTTAATTTACAAAACCCCAGCTTACCCACAACTGCCAAGGACATTCTCATGGTGCAAACCAATGGGAGAATTAACCTCAAAGGACAACCACACTGCCCTTCTATGTCACGAGGAAAAAAAAAATCACAGGACAGTTTCTACAACAATCAAAAAGGCTTTCTAACCCAGTATAGTAGCCAGAAGGGCCATCTTCAGTTAAAAAATAAAGTTGGATGTGTCCTTCATCCCACTCCCCAGCAAACAGTCCACATGTGTTGGATTTAAGGATTAAAAAATTCAGCCATGAAAGTACTAAAAGGCAAACATGGCAGACTATTTTATATTCAGCAAGGGGAAGATATTTGTTACTATGCCAGGAAATCCAGAAGCTGTAAAAAAAGAAAGATTGATAAATTTCACTACACAAAAATAAATTTCTGCGTATCAAAAAACACTACAGGCAGAGCCAAAAGATAAAATGACTAACTGGAAAAATTATCCACAACTCATACCACAAAGGGCTGGTATCCTTAACATATAAGAGTAGTAATATATTTTTATATAATATATAAACATATAAACAGACAATAGAAAACTAGGCAAAGAACAGTCATTCAGAGTAAAGCAAATATTATATATGCATAGACAGCTGCTGTAATGTTCAATTTCAGTAATAGATAAACATAAATCATAAGTACATTGAATAAAATAAACGCTCTTTTGCTTACCCCCCCACACACAAAAACAACTAAACTAAAATACCATTTTTCATGTATCAGATTTATGGAAAACCAAAAATTTGATCTCTTGGCAAAGCTACAGAAAAGAGACATTCTCATACATTGTATAGGGATAGAAATTAAAGTCTAGAGAGAGCAATTTGACAATATTTATCATAATTATACATTCATATATTCTTTGGCTCACAAATTCATTTCTATACACAGATAACTCATTTGCATGCCTGATGAGAATCACAGAAGGTTACTTATAACAGCACTGTTTGTAGAAGATTTTAAATAATCTGAGTGTCCAACAAGAGGGGACTGGCTACATGAATGATATGTTCCAACAATGGAACACGACATGGCTATTAAAAAAGAAATGAGGAAGCTTTTCAAGGACCAAAAGGAAAAGATATCCAAAATATATTGCTAAATAAAAAAAGTAAGGCATGCTATATCAATATAAAAAAGGGGATTCTCACCACATTAAACAAAAAAAAGAGGTGTGATGACGCTGTTAGCTAACATTATCATGGTGCAATATATAAATATGAAATGTTGTATGCCAATTGTATCTCAGTAAAGCTGGGGGCGGGGGAAGGAGAGAGGTATACCTGCAAGGACAAAGCAGTGAACACCCCAGATAAGGAGAGAGGTGGGAACCCAGGTGAAGAGGATGGGATAGATGGGGATACTGTAGATCTTACTGTTTAATGTTAGGGCCATGGGAAGGTTCTACCTGTTTAAAAAATTAAATAAAACACACACATACTCATGTAATCTGGCGTTGCCAAACAGTGATTTTTTTCTTGCCCCCACCAACCTTCCCACGATGCCATGAAAAGGGAAGCCCTTTGTGCAAGCTCTTACTTGTCCAGCTTTTCTTCTGCGTGGATTTTCAGGGCCTGATATCGCTGTTCCTCTTGTTTAACTCTGGCTAAATAATCCTGAGCACATTTTTTCAAGGCTTCTTCATTCTGTTCACAAGTGACAATTAAAATAAAAGAAACTGGTCATTTTATTTTTCCTTTACTTCCGATACCATGTATCAGAGTTCTCATTTTTTAAAAACCCAATTAATTTAGATGCCTTTAAATTACACTCTATGGTAATGTGAAACAGGCACCAGTAATTCTCACTGACGAAATTCTAGGTAACTTATCACGTACTAATTTTCAGGCCACACAGGAGGGTTCAGCTACACTGGTATACCTACTTTAGGAAGGCAGTTATTCAAAACTGAATGACCATCTGATTTCCACATTAGATAAAATGGCCACTGTCATTTTTATTTTAATATAAAAAAGTTCACTGCTATAGATGTGTCTTACTGATGATGTACAACTAGATTAAATCAATATGCTCACTTACACCTGAATTTGAAACCCTATGCTTACTTTCCTCTGGAATATGCAGCCTGAATTTTTCAGTGCTATGGGTAGAATCCCTTTTACTGTTACTAGTATTAAATTGAGGAATTATCAGGATTCTCCTGACATCTGAGGGTTCCACAGTTCTTAACTCCATGCTACACTCTGGTTGTGCGTGTGGTTTATCAGCCTGACCCAGGAGAGGGATGACCGACATGCCACGCAGTAGGGCAGATGCCTAAACAACCACACAGAGAAAAAGGGGGTAAAATTCTCCATCTTCCCTAGAACACAAGACACAAGGCCAACAGGGGCCCTGAGTCCCTATTTAAAGGCGAAGAGCCACTACCAAGAAAAGATACTGGCAAGGAGGCAGAAAGAAAAGGACACACTACCTTCTTGAACCCCTCCAGAACGCCTTTCAGGTTCTCGTATCTCCGGAAGAGATCCGAAAGGGACCTTTCCACAGAATTAAGGTCGGCCAGGGCCTGCTCCTTCTCCATGGTCAGTTGCTGGAAGCTTTTCTGAGAGGTCATACTTGTCCTTTGTTCATCTTCTGTGAGTCACAATCAAAAGCAATGGCCTATTCACTTAACAAATAGTTAAGGGCTGCCCTCCTTGAGCTAAGGAGTGCTTTCGGGGGGTGTGGACACAGCAGTGGACACAACGAAGCCCCCACTCTCAAGGACTGATGTTCTGGTCAGGGGAGACAGACAGGGGGAAGTGCTGGGGAGAACACAAAGCAGGGCAAGAGGGGTGGAGTTCCTTTTTTACAGTGTGGCCTCACTCAGAGGAGAGATGTGAATGGAGACCCAAAGAACTGAGGGCAGAAGCTCCCAGGGAAAAGAATATTTCACACAGAAGCTGTGTGTTGGGAAGCATTAGGTGATGTGGACAGTAGAAAATATCATTTCTATCATTTCAGTGTTCTTTATAGAATATAACTACCACAAATAATGAGAATTAATTGTGTCTAAGTGATGGACAAATTGAAGTTTGCATCTTGATTTGAAAATCATCAATGGATGATCCTATGGGCTTATCCTCTAGAAAAAAACATTTCCTTACCAATCATTTGGGCAATAGTCTTTTCATATTCAGCCACAATTTTCCTTAAAAATAGAAAAAAAATGATTATCAGAAGAGAATTTTTAGACAGTGGGAGCTGGAGAAATGCTGCCCTAATTAGACACAACAACATATATAGTACTGACCAATTTACATTACCCATTTGTCTGCTTTGGGCGCTCGTGTACTCGCGCTCTCTCTCTCTCTCTCTCTCTCTCTCTCTCTCTCTCTCTCTCTCTCTATGTTAATGCCAGATCTGTTAATGCTCAAAAGGCTTTTCTTAAGATGTTTAACCAGACTTCATTCTATTTATAGAAATTGCCTTCACTTTTTCTTCGCTCCTATGTGAATGACCTCAAGGCAACAAATTAAGTTTGCTTAGACAAATCAATCTTTTACAAAATAAGTTACAGTAGTCCCCCTTTATCGGTGGTTTTGTGTTCTGCAGTTTCAGCTATGTACAGTCAACTGTAGTCTGAAAATAATAAATGGAAAATTCCACAAATAAAACATTCTTAAGTTTTAAATTTTGCGACATTCTGAATAGCGTGATGAAATCACCAGCCACCCCATTCGGTCCCACCTGGGAGATGACTCATCCCCTTGTCCAGGATCTGCCCAACGTATACACTACCATCCTGCTACTCACTTACCAGCTGTCTCAGTTATCAGATAGGCTGTTGTGGTATCACAGTGTTTCTGTTCATGTAACACTTATTTGATTTAATAATGGCCCCAAAGTGCAAGAGTAATGATGCTTCAATTCAGTTATGCCCAAGAGAAGCCATAAAATGCTTCCCTTAAGTGAAAAGGTGAGTACAGTATAGTCAGATAGTTTGAGAGACAGACTGCCTTCACATAACTTTTATTAAAGTATATTGTTATGACTGTTCTATTTCACTATTGGTTACTGTTGTTAATCTCTTCTTTTGTCTAATTTATAAATTAAACTTCATCATAGCTATGTATGTATAGAAAAAAAAAACAGTAATATACAGGGTTCAGTACTACCTGCAGTTTCAGCATCTACTAGGGGTCCTGAAACATATTCCCCATGGATAAGGGGGGACAACTGTAATGACAATATTGAGGGTTTTCCTAAGAGATCTGATCTGAGTTCAGGCTTTCCTGGCCCAATCTACCTGTCCCCTCTGATTCAGTTACAGGTTTTATTTTGCTGTCTTAATTCCAAAGTATTTCAGTTATTCAAAGACTTTAAAGATCACCCTGTTGTGTTAACCTTTCTTTTAGCAAAGTACAATGTTTTCCTGACCCTGTCCATTGATGGGCGCTCTTTTCTGAGAAATGAGGGCTCCCCGGCCCATCACTTTGACCCTACATCTAAGCATCCAAGTTTCTTAGGAGGGCTTTTTAAGGTCTCCAAGAGCAGGGACCACCTCTTCCTCTCCACCACACCCAGCATGGGGCCTTATACCCAGTAACTGCTCGAAAAACCCCAAACCCCAGGAGTTCCCTGGTGGTATAGTGGCTTAAGGCTTCAGCGCTGGCGCTGTCAACGCTGCGGCCTCGGTTCAATTCCCAGCCAGGGAACTACCCACATACTACAAACAAACAAACAAACAAACAAAACAAAACAAACCCCCAAAACAACAACAATGAAACAAGAGCCATAATTACTGTAGATATATTTAAAATATTTCTTAATCATTCAAGTGCTGACTGTACAGTGCATAAATTATATTCTTTATGTTCTCTGATGTCATCTTTAGTTATTTCACAGCTCCTAACTCCTCTTTCTAGAAAGTAAGTAGCAAATATAAAAAGATTTCAATTTAAAGATGTCCATCACTTCTGTTTCCCATTAACATGCTTTTTATAATCTATCTGGTGGTTAAGAGATTGGAAGCTACCATGTATAATTAATTTTAGAAAAGTATTATGAACTATAATGCCTCCATAATTGGCTATGTCAGTCATTCTTACTATTCCATATTCCAAATAGATATTTTTGCACAAATTTAATTTTTTTTTTTTTTTTTTTTATAAAGTATTTTATTTTGTTTTGTTTTTTTGCTTTCTGGTATGTGGGTAGCTCCCTGACTGGGAATCGAACCCAGGCCGCAGCACTGACGGCGCCAGCGCCAAAGCCTTAAGCCACTACACCATCAGGGAACTCCCCAAATTTAATTTTTAAAAGATAAAAATCATGTAGGTTCTGCTTACTTGTAATGTTCTCAACACTATGAAATAAGCTACAGTATTTGATAATATAACAACTGGTGAGCAATGCTCATAGAATGACATTATCAATCACAAAATAAGGGACAAACAGTAAAGCCCTCAAGTTCTCAACAGCTGCTCCTGTGGTAAGCAAATACCTTCATCACTTCATTTGTATTAAATCTAATAATGCATGAAGATACCCCACCCCATGCCCAAACCTCCACTCTAACCTCATCTCCAAGACTTCTTGTCGGGTTTCTTCATATTTTTTCTTCCATTCATTTGCTTCAATCTCTTTAGTGATTATCTACATTATAACAGAGAGAAAGCTTGGTTGTACCTTCTCAATCTATCACAGTGTAAATTTAAATTTGGAGACTAAAACACACACACAACCAGGTCAATGTACATTAAAAAGACAGTCAATGTACATTAAAAACATAAAACTTCAGCACATATATAATGCTCATAAGCACTTAGAAAAATGGACTCTTAGCCATGCAGGATGCTGGAATATAACCACCACAGTAAGTTGAGTAGAACCTCTCCTGGGAAAATTCCAGGTGGCAATTACAGTCTCTATAAATTTAACTTCCATCCAGGGGTCTGGCTCTCAGCTCTGCAGGCCAAGAAAACTAACTAGGACATGACACCAAGAACAAAGCCACCTGTCTGGCGGAGACTCACCTTACCAAAGTAGATGCCAGAGTACCAGTTTAGTTAGGATGACAAATGAAACCGCCATGAAATTAGAATGTCAGAAGTTGGCATGACCAGCATATTCTCTCTCTATGGAGATTTCTGATTGCTTGGTAAGAATGGAGTCAAAAAGAGGGGCCCAGAAGTTTAATGCCTCCGGCCAGATGTATCCATGTCACCACAGGCAGGATCTTGTTAGAACAGAAACCATACCCTTGTTTAGAATGCCCTTGCTAACTTGAAAGAAATACTCTAAATTCATGGCCTCAAACCCCATTTGCCCTGGACAGGACTTAGATGCACATCTGTTGTTCTCCTTTTATTTCACTTCTCTCTGCTTCTCTCTTTCTCATGGGTACACTCTTTATTTTGGTGCCTTTAGTCAGGATCTCAAGATCCCAGAAGCCAGTTTCTCTGCTTCAGGCTACGAGGCAAATCTTTTGCTTCAATCCATTACATGGTCACCTCCTAGCTTAACTCTCAGCAGGAAAATGAAATTATTTATAAGATTTGGTGGGTCTCCTTACCACTGCTCCAAAGTTTTGCCAACAGGACTAGCTGACATCCCTCATTACCAATGTAATGCTATTTTCTAAGCTTTAAGAGACCTGTATTAGACGTACTCAATTAACTACTATCACCATATTATAAAAATAAAATTGCTACACCAAGGGGATTATCTTCTTTAAGAGACGGTGGAATCAAAGCCAAACACTTAAAATACAACACAGAAACATAATAGAAGGCGGTAACAGACTAATGTATGTAACAGCATCTTTCATATTTTCAGATCACTGAAGAAAGGCCTAGAGGTGATCTACTTTGAACAGGGACTACTTAAGAAACACAATAAAGGAATCTGAGAGTTGGACTGTTTAATTAAAGAATGGATGAAGATAGGAAATAATTTTATATCACCGCAAGTCTAGAATTTAAGAAATTTTTATGCATGAGCTTATGTCCTCTGTAAAATGAAGGCGCTGATTTAGTTACCTATATGAATAAAGTTGGCAAAATTCTGTATTTAAAGCTTCAAGGTAGGGGTTCCCTGGTGGTGTTGTGACTAGGCTTCAGTGCCCTAAATACTACGGTCTGGGTTCAATTCCCAGCCAGGGAAACCCCCCCACCCCGAAAATAAAACTTCAAGGTTATGTACCCCTATACTGCAGCGCTATTCACCATAGCTAAGATATGGAAACAACCAAAATGCCCATCAATAGATGATTAGATAAAGAGACTGTGGGATATATATGTATATATGTATGTATGTATGTATTACTGTGCCATAAAAAAGAACGAAATCTTACCATTTGCAACAACATGGATGTACCTAGAGGGTATTATGCTGAGTGAAAGAAGTCAGACAGAGAAAGACAAACACTGTATGATCTCACTTACACGTGGAATCTAAATAACAGAATAAATGAGCAAACAAAACAGAAATAGACTCACAGATACAGAGAACAAACTGATAGCTGCTAGATGGAAAGGGGGTTGGGAGGAGCGGTGAGAAAGGTGAAGGGATTAAGAAGTACTAATTGATAGCCACAAAATAGTCACAAGAATGTGAAATGCAGTATGGGGAATATAGTCAACAATGTTGTCAAGACTATATATAGTGTCAGATGAGTACTAGACTAATCAGGTGGAGCACTTTATAAATTATATGAGGGCTGTCTGGAAAAATCCAACCATAAATTCCTCTATTTTTCATATTACGTGGCTAGATACTTTCTGGACAGCCCTGTATAAATGTGTATCCACTGCCCTGTATACCTGAAACTAATACAAAATAATACTGAATGTCAACCATAATTTTAAAATATATACAGTCATGGGCTATAAAGTACAGCACAGGGAATATAGTCAGTGGTATTGTATTAGCTATGTACAGTGTCAGGTAGGCTTGTTGCAGTTACCATATTGTGAGGTGTAAATGTCTCATCACTATGTTGCTTTGTACACCTGAGACTAATAGTAAAAACAAAGTCAAAGCTAAAAGATAAAGAAGTGTTCACAATTCCTATGGATATTTCAAAGTGTCAGCTCTTTTCCTTGGACACCAGAATGTAGGACTCTAGCACCAATGTGGCATTTTACAGGGAACCCTTTCCATGAGCTAAACAAGCTGTGGGAAAAAATAAAACCTTCCAGCAGGGATAACTTAGGCCAATAGAGATGAAATCTGCCTGCTGGCACATGGGCTTTGTAAAGGAACGGGAGATAAGCGGACAGGACAAGAGAGCCTTTACCTCTTCTCTTATCAGGGTGAGCACGGCTGTCTTATCTGATTCACTGAGGCAGATGCCATCCAGGGGGCTCTCACCTCCACAGGCCACAGACACGGGGGCCTTCTCCTTCGGGGACTCCAACAGTCCCTAAAGGAAGGAAGAGGTCACACTGAATACATTCAGTCTTCAGCTTCTTAAGCCCAAATATTCTTTCAGTAACACCCTCATTACTAAACTGATCACAATCTTTAAAAATATGTCTGAAGAAAAAAAAAAACTCAACAGGGTCTAAAAAAAAAATCAAATCTAGTTACAGTGCTATCTGAAAAAAGAACTTGTTCTAATGATTATGGGGCATGGGGTGGGGGGGGAATCTTAGCTTCTGTTTAACAGATAGCCTAAAGAAGTTTTTGTCTTATTCAAAAAGAAAGTGTAATTATCAGAGTGGTCAGTCACCAAAGAATTACATGCATAAATTAAAAAAAAAAATTCACAGTTAATGGCTCATTTTTCAGGGGGTTTCTGGGGATGATCTATTCCATGCAAATAACTTTTTCTTTTCATACTGATGCTTTGTGATCTCTGTATTTAGTCACTTCGGATGGAAAGGTTTCTAAAACATATTACTAACTTTCAGGCATAAGAAAGCAGAAATGGTGTATATATTTGAACTCTGACCCTGCCTGTCAATGATTCGGATCATCAGGGACTTCAGGTGCTCTGCAGTGATGTCATGTGGTAACCCAGCGATGTTGTGAGGTGTACACCCTTATGTGCTCCTGTACAAAGTGGCCCTATGTAAGCCAAGATCTGTGCCTTTTCTGGTTCTTTCTTACTAGTAAGGTTTCAGTTCCCTTTTGGTAGCACTTCACCTTCTGATGTACCACCTTGCTTTTATCATAAACCCATCAGGTTCAGAGAGCCAGCATTTGTTAGTATTTTGCTTTTCATAAGAATACAGATTTTGTAGTTTTCTTTCCTAGAAGGCATTTTGGGCTATTTCCCCTCACCTACATATGTATAAATAAACCTTCTGTATAAATGGGGGGAAGGCTGCTCTAATAATATCCAAATGCCAGCCAAAATGACTTGGGAATAATCTTAAATGTCAGTATAATTGATCAATAGGTATTGACTAAAATCAATCAGTTCTCTGGTACCTTATTTGAACCAAGACTAAACATGAAGTCTAAGGTCAACTTAGACCAGTGGCTTTTAAACTTTTTAGGGTCATTATAGACTCACCCTCTCTCTAGAAAATGCTTGAAACACACACACATATAATTTTTGCATACAGCTTCACAGGCCTCATTGAAGGGCCCAACAGAGAAACTCTGGGCTCAGGCCACAGGAAAGGGAAATGCAAAGCCATAAGCTGGCAGTGCCCATTTCCAGCAGCATTTGGGGGAAGGCAGCCGACTGTGCTGACAGAAGTCCAGGGTCCCCCCCCACCCCAGAAACACACTCCGACTTGGCACAGATCTATCATTAGAGTCAGAGGTCACCTGTGGTGGACAGCCTCTGTAATGGCCCCAGTGACCCCCACCTCCTGGTAATGATCCTCTCCTGCGGTCCCACCCTCTGTGTGCAGGCTGGGTCTAATGACTCACTTCTGAAGAACAGAGTATGGTTAAGTCAAGGGATATCACTTCTGACATTAGTCTACAAAAAGACTCCAGATTCTACACTGTGAGAAGCTCCATGAAAAGGGCCATGTGGTCAGGAACAGCTAGGACAGAGATGTGCCAATAGCCACGTGAGTGAGCCTGCAAGGAACCAACCCCAGGTCAAGCCTGGAGCTGACTGCAGTCCTGGTTAATGCTGTGATCACAGCCTGTGAGGGACCCTGAGTCAGAGAAACCTAGCAAGCCGTCCAGGATTCCTGCCCTGGAAATGATGAACTAATACATGTTTGATGAACTAATACTGTTTGATGAGCTAATAAATATTAGATAACCAATACACCCCTGGATGTTTGGATCATCTCATTAATTTCCTGTGCCAGGTTTCTGAAGAGGCTTTCTCATGACCTTGCTTCCCATGTAACTTGCCTACACCAGGGAAATAACATACTAAGTTAAGCTGACATATTTGGTTTACCTTTGTTGTTACATTTCTGATTCTAAACTAATACATTTTAAAAAACACTCTCTTTTCTGAATGTTTATTATCTTAAGTTAGAATCCCCAAGTCAAGTCAACTTTAGGAAATAGCCCCTTGTGTCTCCTGTGACCCTGAGGTTAGCAAAAAATTGGGAAATAAGCCAAAAGTTTTCTTAGTAAGGAAAGTATCAATACCTATTCTGGCGTTCCACATCTCATTCATTTGTGGAGGGGAAAAGCGAATTTATTCAATCACATCCCTCCAAAAAGGTCCCATTTCATTGTCCCCTAATCCCTCTCCCACAAAGAATTCAAAAGTGAGGATCAACAAAGACAGTGGAACTCAGTGGAGTCCTGGTTGCAAGTTTACCATGAGCACAGATGCCATAAAGTAATGCTCTTTGTTCACGTCTGTGCAGTGGGAGAATCAGCATCACTTATCTGTGTCAGTGTGTTATGTGCTTATCCCATCCGCTGTCCTTGAACCCAGTGAATCAGGCCCACCCCTGCCACTTCCCTAGAGGCAAGCCTAGAAAAGCCAAACAAGCTCCACGTTTAAGAAGTTTAGTAAGACTTCTTAAAAAAATAAATTGACTCCTAAGTGAAAAATGCTGCAGGCCAACAGCTGAGAAGCAAGTTGAGTGATGTTAGAAATCCACCCTTCACTGTAACTCTGGCCTTAGTGATTTTTATTTTGCCCTGGCCTCCACCTGTGCTGGGCACAAGACTGTGAAAGGAATGTGCTTCAAAGTAACCCAGAGAGACTTAAAAAGTAAACACTAGATTAAACAGATTTCTTTATTCAAAGTTTTGAATACCGCAGTTTCTTCCTGCAACATTTATTCAACATTCTAAGGAAGTACAAAATTTATTTCAAGAAGTTCAACTGGGGTTACTTTTAAAGGATCACAACACACAGTATGGCTCTAGAGACAAGTTTCTCCCTTTTTCTTTCTCCCCCTCTTTCCCACCCTCACCCTGTCAGCATCATGCCACCTTACACTAGCTCGCCCTTCAGAGTTTCAATCTTCCATGCTATCATTTCGTTTCATGCTCACAACCACTCTGGTAAGGCAGATAGGTGCTACTAATTTTACGCATGACTAAGTCGGGAATCCGGAAGTTTAACCAGTTTGTTTCAAGAGCCAAGTAAACCACCTGAGTCTGCAGCCACACAAAACAATGCTTGGTGCTCTCAATACCGCCTTCTGCAATCATCCTTCTGCTACTTTCACACACTGAAAACACTCAAAAGTGCTCCCATAGCACTTGGAAAACTTGGTAACAGGCGGAGCAGATGTACCATTTTAAATAGGACAGAAAACAACGGTACTGCCCCATTTCAAACGGTACGCACTGTCAGCTTACTGACACCTTGAATTTAGCCCACTGAGACCAGGCTGACCAGACGTCCTGTTTGAAACGGGAGAGTACTGTTGTATTCTGTCTCCTTTACAACGGTACATCTGGTCAGACTACTTCATAAGGAAGTGGTTTCCCGAAGTGCACAACCAGGCTGTACTGACAGTGGACTGTGGAGTCTCATCCTCTCCTAGGTGGGGATGAAGGCATCCCTCTCTCTCACAGGGAGGAAACCCAGGTGTAAGTCCATGAGTGGGTGCACTGGGATTAGAGGGCCTGGCTTCCAAAACACCTGAGGATCAAACGCGTTTCTAAGCAAATGTGATTTTGTCCAAAAACAAATGTCATTAATGTGTGAGGCCCTTGTGAAGGGACAATGATCCCAAGTCCCCACGTGTAAGTGCACATCTCTCTTCTGCTCACACTCCCACAGGCTCCTCCTCACCTATCTACACATCTGCTCACTCCACCTCCTCCAGGGAAACACCAGGGTCATGGCCCAACCGTGAGGCCTGGAAACAAGCCAAACGGAAAGATATTCTACAAAATAACTGACCAGTACGCCCCAAAAGTGTCAAAGTCAGGAAAGACAAGGAAAGACTGAGGAACTGTCAAGGATTAAAGGAGACTAAGGACATGAGAACTAAAGGCAATCTGGGACCTGGCACCAGAGGAAAAGCCATTACGGGGGCAACTGATAAAATTTATAGTTTATGGATTACATATTACTGGACCACTGTTGATTTTGATATCCATACTGTGATTATATACAATGTTAACATTTGAGGAATAGGGGGTGAAAGATTTACAAGAAATTTTTGTACTGTTTGTAAGTCTAAAAGTTGTTTTTTTTTTAAATTTTGTTTTTAATTAGCTCCAACTCAGCTGTCCCAACACCTGCACTGCAGTTGGTCAGCACTGGCTCCCACGGCCCCAGAAACACACCCTATTATAACACTGAGCACAGGGTATCACTGGTTTCCATTCTGTGTCTACTACCACTGCTGTTCAAAAGAAATACAATGAATGCGAAAGCCAAATGCAACCTAAATATTCTCAGTAGCCACACTGCAAAAGTAAGACGACACAGGTGAAATTCATTATAACAATATAGTTCGGTTAACTCAATCGATTCATTACCATCTCAATGTGCAATCAATATAAAAAGTTAAGAGACTTTTTGTTTTCCTTTTTTTGTACTAAGTCTTCAAAAATTCGGTGTATTTTCCACTTGCAGGACGTGTGGATTCAGATTAGGTCCAGTTCAGTGCTCAGCGGCACACATGGCTAGAGGGTGCTGCTGTAGGGGTCATCTTGGGATAGACAACGAGCCCCTCCAGTAAGGAAGGTGCATTTTATTTGTTTCATCCCTGTCACCAAACAGACTAGAATGTATTTAATGACTAAATGTGGGCTTCCAAATACTGAAAAATACCAAGCGCCACTTACCACCCCACCCCCCACAATTTAGGAACTTACAGGTATTGCAGGTCCATCTTTCTCCATCTTCTGGCACGTTTCTTTCTCTACGCCTAAAATAGAGAGTCATTTTTGGAGTTATCTGAAGAAGTCGGTTCGGTTCCTTTCCTTCCTAGTGAAAGACACTTAGAAACCCCAGGGCAGGCCCAGAAGGACATCTATGAACACATGAATGGCATTTGAGATTCTCAAAGGAGCACTGGTTTTCTGTTGATCGCTGTGTTGTCCGTGTCAGAAGTCCAAATACTCAGAAAAGGCGTGACCTATCAGCCACAAACGGATGCACAATCTTCAGGAGAAAAGAACAGTAAGGCTGCCCCCTTGTGTCCATGTACTGACCAAAGGATTATTTTAGAAAGAAAATGAACGGTAACACTGAATGCTATTTTATTAGCAAGTCTGAGTGAATTTAAATCCCAGCCCAAAAGGGTACCCACAATCTAATTAGTGTAGCAGATAAAATAGTAAGTTCTAAATTTCAGTGCCTGCAAAACGAAATTCACTTTCTACCTCCCACTCTACCACCAGAGGCACATTAAAAAAAAACCCCAACACTATGCTTTTTCTAATTAAAGGAATATTCACTCGCTGAAGACAATTTAAAAATATGGAAAAGCACCCAAAAATTTAAAGCTATAATCTTCCACAAAGCAACATAGTGAATTACTATTTTAGTCTACCATCAATAGTGAATTATTTAACACAGCTGTGACCATCACTACTCTGCTCATAAACCTTGCACAGCCCCCTATACCTATAGGATCAATCCTTCTCAGTATGACCTTGTTTTCCCACTGCACTGTACTCACAGAGAGCTGGGCATCTTACCAACAAGGCAGGTTCCTTCTTACCCCTGCAGGAGATTCTTGTGCCCTGGTGCATATCTATGTCTGTATTTATCACAACCCAGTAAACAGTCTCTGATTCCTGACAGAACCAGTACACCCATGCACCTGCATGCACCCGCTCCCCGCATGACCTCTGCTGGCTCCCATGACATGGCTAATCAGTTACACACAGTGTAACACTAGCTGTTCACTAACACTGAAGATAGCACTCTATCTAAGAGAACCCCAGCTCTACAAATGTATGTTGAAGGAATTTCTTCCTGGTAAGGAAGACTCATTCAACAGTTACCTACCACACACCGGCACCAGAGGAAATTCAAAGATGAATCATTCACAGTCCTTAAGCTTAAGAAGTTGACCAGAGATACCCTTCTGTAATTCATACACAAGGAATGTGTTGGGAGCGTACAACACAGTGGGAGCCTAGTGACATCTTTCAGACAGACCTAAAAGGATGGGCAGAATTTGATAGGAGGTGGCAAAGAAAGATATTTCAAATAAAATAAGTGTAAGCACAAGAGTACTAAAGATTGTCCCACATAAGTGGGTAAAGCAGAGTAAAGGGAAATGGCAAAGGGTCTTGGGGGAGGCATCAGAGCAGAAAGGGGCCTTGGGACTCTGGAACAGTGCCTGGGGGCAGGGAGGAGGTTGGCGAAGACCTCCCACCACCTCTGGACTTCCACCTGCTTCCCTGATTTGATGACAGATCCTGGTTTTTAAGTTCTAAGTATAAAGCCCCAAATTAAATTACGTTGCTAAAGATTTGAATTTTTCAAAATGTTTAATGTACCCCAATAAGTCTAACAATAAAAATGAATTTAAAAAAAATGTTTAATGTAGTCATGGAGCATGGTTCTAAACATTTCTCAAATCAAGTTTAGGGTCACAGATATAACTTGGGACCTGGAAGAGGGCCTCAGCTCTAGAATATTCTAAGAGTCCGACATCAAGAAGCTTCAGCACAGGTTAGTCTAGGTTCTTATTAGAACATAAAGGAGGCTTTTATAAGGCAGTGGTCAATTTAAATCTATCAAATCTGTGAGCAGGAAAATTCATAATAGGCTAGGGTAATGAAAACAATCTCTTCGCACTTTAGCTTCATGGTTAGAAGACCATGGAACCAGACTGCTGAGGTCTGAATCCTAGTTCTACCATCTACTAGACATTTACAAGTGACCTTGGGCAAGTTACTTAACTTCTGCATCTCACTTACCTTTTCTGAAAAATGAGGGAAAAAATAATACCTAGAAAGAAGTAATGAGTTAATACACATGAAGTACTTAAAGCAATGCCTGCATGTGGTAAGGCAATACATGTGTTAGTTATTATTATTGTTTCTGTAGGTTGAACAATGAGCACAGTAATCACAACATGGTTATAGGCTATTATACTTTAAGATGGGGCCACATTAAAATAAATTTTAAAAAATTCAAGTAGTTTCCTATCTGTCTCCAGAATGTTCTGCCACAATGATCCACACGTCCCTGGTATTTGACAAAACACCCCTTTGCATCCCTTTTCTAGGTTAAGAAGCAAAGCATAGATCAGCACCCTAATCCATCCTTCAGGCGACCCAATTCTCTCAATCTCTCTAGGTTGTCTCCTACTCAGGCATTGCTACGCTCATGTACATTAGAAAGGTGAAGAGAATGCTTCCATACCTGCTTTTGAGGATGAAAACGCATGATTTACGGGAGGCGCGGGAACACTGGAACATTCAAAGTACTCCAGGTCTTTGTCTGGCTCACCTTTCACCTCGGCCCCAGTGGACTTCTGACCAGAGGAAGTAGATGCCAGTTTCTCCTCATCAGTAGCATGGCCGTCCCTATTAGAAATGTCTGAAATCTGGGAGATCACTGCTCCTGATTCATCCTGGGAAATGCAAGAGAAGATGCTACCATTTAGAAGGAGAAACAGCGGAGAGAGAGACATTTCAGCAACGGCAGAGAGGACACCGTTCCATAGATGTTTGGTAAGAGTTAACCACAGACCTAGATACAAGTTAAGGAAGAAACTGAAGTCTCTCAATCACGTAATGTATTTTCTAAAGCCTAGCTTTGTAATTCAAATCTAAGATGTGAAAATATTAATCTTTTCTAGACTAAATTTGTAAGCAAAATTTAAGTGGTCCAAGGTAGTGGTTTTCAAATATTCTGTTCAGATACCTCTTCAATTAAAAAAAAAATCTTTGGACCCATTATATTTTCAGATGACATCTAAAAATTTTTCAGCATAAGCTTAAATAATTGCAAAGGATGTACTATCTGGCTTAGTTTAAATAATGACCTTGCTTAATTCAATGTAGTTACTCTAATGATTTGACATCCTACAATCTATTTAAAATCGAACACAACCTCTTTAGTAGTCAGAAATTTACATCAGTCCTTTTCCTCTCTGAATTTGTATTTTCATTCTACTTCCATCAACTCAGGTTTTCCTATTTTGTTGAAAGTGATGGGAAAGCCATCTGGCTTAAAAAAAACCCAAAAACCATTTTCCAGTTATTACTGTCAATCACCTTCTGAAAACCAACGCCAGTATTTCAAATCTCACCTCAGTTTGGTGCCTCACAGGGTTCACACCCGGTGGTAATGCACCCTAGGAAGATTTAGAATGGGTGAGAGGGAACTTTACCCCCCTATACACACACAAAAAAAGTGGGAAAAGGCTAACTGTGAAAGGTCCCTTGTCCTGAGCGGCCTTCTTAGATCGGTGTAGAAAGTGAAGCATCTGGAAACTGGTTTCCTTAAAGCTGAGTACTCCGATGCCCAGTGGGAAGTCTTCGTTAACCACCGCCCCACACCCTGGCGTCGTGCCACAATCACCAACTTGAGGAGCACTGGTCTAAGAGAGACATTCTGGTGATAGGCACACACTTACCTGAGAACACCCATCCAAAACAACAGACTGCGTTTCGTATTTCTTAACCTTACAGCCACTCCTAGAAGAAAAAGAAAATAATAACCAGGCTGGTTTGGAATCACACTGACCACTTCCAAGTTATGAGATGGAGCAAATAGCAGTATGTGCAGATTGAAGCCAAGGCATAAAGCACCACACAAGTCACACATCTACACATTAGAGATGGGAACACCTTTTACGTCTCTGACTCTTCTCCCAAGGGACAGGGCAAGTATAGTGACAGTTCACTTCCTTCTCTGAAAAGACCTCCCCACGTGCTTCTGCAGGATGTTAAACACCAGTACTCTGCCTCGCCCTATAGTTTTTAATCACATACCACCAAGAGCCTTTTAGCGAGCAGCCTTAGCACCTAGGGACGGTTCATCTGATCCTTACTCACTTGGCTTTGACAGTCATGAGAAAAATTATGACGCTGGACCAGATTGTTTAAATTTCTTTATTGCACTAAAAGCCGTAGAAGTCTGATTAAGACAGCTCCAGACCTGTGTGCTAACAGAGAACAACTGTGGTCAACAGAAAGTATAAAAATAAATGTATTTGCATAAACTGTTACCATTCCTATTAAAGTAGTAAGATGGAAAGGAATGTCACGGTTGGAACCAGGGAAAGCTCAAAACTACCTGTTATTTTTATTTTTTTTTTCCCACTTGTTATTTTTAAACACATGTATAATTTGTGTCCTGGAGACTAGTTTAGATTCTGTTCCATTTTAATGAACTTAAAATTGCCAGTAATGTCACTCTCACAACTCTTTCTTCTGTGGGGAAAAAGAAAGCAAGCATATACATTACCAAAATGTACACAACTACTACCTAGTTCAAGTTCTAAGGCTAAATTGAGTGTTACCTCCGGACACCAAACTCACATTGACTTAGTAAAATGTATCCCCTACTCCAACCCAGCAGCCTGATCCTATCAAAAAAGCCAGTTACATCACCAAATAGCAGAGCAGTCCCTCACACCACTGCTGGGATGATGGTCTCAGGGCCAAGCCAGAGCTCAGTATCACAGAGCCATGTGACACGTGCCAAGGCAGGGGCGCAAGCTCTCGCACTTCAGGTGGAAAGGTCGATCTCCATCCCTTCAGGTACAGACAGCAAGGCTAAGCTGACTCATGAAGTGGCAAATGAAATGCAAAAAATCATCTGAAGGTCAAACTCAGAAACAGAAGCCAACATGCCATGGAGAGATGGTCTGGGGAGGGTGGGGGAGGAACTGCCAGTAGTCCCAGGGTCAAACAGAAACGACAGCAGAAGTACTTACAACAGAAAACAGAGAAATTTCACTTGTTCAGTAGTCCTGAGGCACCAACAAAATTAGAGACAGGAAAGAGACAGACAGATGGAGAAAAAAATCATGTAAAGCCTGGAATATTTATCTCTAGTCTGATAGATGTAAAGGCTGCAAAGTTGTTTCTGCGAGGTGAGACATAAATTTAAAATGTCACATTCATGAATATTATCACTGGTGAGTGAGTGCTTATCAGGAACCTCAACTCTAGTAGAGTAAGAGTAGTAGAAACATTCAGAAATGCCATCTATTCAAATTTATAGATGAAAAAGTAAACATTTTACTGCTGAGCACATTTACTCTTAAATAGTCATCCAGATTAAAGGCAATGTATTAAATAAAATACAGCTGAAAATATATGTGCTTATATCTATTATAGGTATGTATCACTTAAGACACTTAAAATTATTTTTACATCATTTTATTTGATTCACAAAATCCCAATCATAGTATGATGTCTCCATTTTACTGAAGAATCTGAGATGCTAATTACACACATTTTTTAAAAACTCACACAAGTAACCTGCTAACGGAACTTTTAGCTCTCCACTAGATACTACCATATGTATATTTTCAGTCTTTTCTACCAATGAAGGGATTTGCTAAACAAAATACCAGAGTTACACAGAGACCGAGCACCTTTCTCAGAAACAAGTTTTGATTGCACAAGAATTTTTTTTTTAAATTTATAAAGTACCTTACATTAGATCAAGAAGTTCACTCACCAAAAACAGGAGGAAAACACTACCAGATGAGAGTGGTAGAACTCAAGAGAGGATGCTTCCTGCCACTGAAAATAAGCTGTAGGGTAAATTTCCCTCCCTTGGGCCCAGATTTAATCTTACCTAACATGAATGCACTGGCCACATGTCTTCAACATGCAACAGAAAGACGTCTCCCAAATGGCTCCTTGTGAACCTTACTAGGCAGAAGCACCTCATATTTAGGATGCCCCGTATCAGGAAGCACCAAGGCAGTGACCTGGCCAACATACCCCAAGCACAGTCTAGACCAGTGGTGTCCAACCTTTGGGCTTCCCAGGGCCACAATGGAGGAAGAACTCTCTTGGGTCACACATAATATACACTAACACTAACGAGAGATCGTGAGCTAAAAAAAGGTCACACACACACACACACACACACACAAAATTTCATAATGCTTTAAGAATTTGTGTTGGGCCACACACAAAGCCGTCCTGAGCTGCAGGTTGGGCATGCCTGGTCTAGACAAAGGTAACGAAGCTTAGCCACAGAAGAGCACTCCAAGGACACCTGATCAACATATTTTTCAGCGACCATTTAACTGCTCATATACACTGAAAGAAAAGACCAAGAACTACTAATGATACTTCATTCCCCTTAGACATTCTGGGGCTGCTGGAAAACTGATTCCTACATTGCTCAAGCTTCTTGGACCTGACTTACTCTCTGCTCTTTAAACCTTTGCCTTACAAGTCACCATGACGTGTAGTATTTTTCTCTAAGTCACAGTAATGCTGAAAATTACTTCCTTAAGTTATGATGATAATAGAAATACATACTTCTTCTCATGCTCCCTTTTCATATGTCATCTTCCATGGCATTGGTCTTTCTTGATATCTAAGTTTTAGCAAGTTGTCACAGGGTCACAACAGGATAGATCATCATCAACTCAGGTTTTGTGATAACATTACCTGCAACAAATTTAAACTGAAACCTGACATGGAACATGGCCTGAGATGATCACTCTGGAAAGCTAAGGACCCTGCAAAAGTGGCCCAGATGTCCCAACAGACGGGGAGTGGGAGAGACAACACACAACAAAAGACTAATTTTGTCAGATTAGTATCATTGTTTAAATTGTTCCTGATTTTTTTTTTGGAAATTCACCTCCTTACCAATGGAACCAGAAGCTAACCATAAAGATGTAAGAATTCACACCAACTTTTAGTGGTTTGTTTCCAACAAAAATCACAGCTTTCTGTTTCAAGGGACAGACTTCTGTAAGACCTTTTGGATCATTTTCTACAAGTTGTTGATATTAGACAGGTAATCTGTAGGCTTGGAATTTTTGTTTTATCCACAGAGAATCTAAAGATGGTGGCTAACATGACACCTGAATTCTATACATAAAGCGATTCCCGACAGCCCAGATAAGATTTCTGAAAAACAGAAAATCTCAACCTGCCTATCTCTTGCCAGTTTTTTACAAACAGGATAAAAGTACTCATGGGTGGGGGAAGCTCAAGTGAATAAGATGAGGATTTAGAAACCAGGAAGATATTTAAACAGATAACATTTGGTATTTCTGACTCCACACAAGAGTCAGGCACAATAATGAAGACTGTGATATAAAGTTAGAAGCTCTGTGTCCTCCCCATTGCACCTCAAAGCTAACTGGTCCACCAATACCCAAAGCGGCCGGCTGCCAAACTCTCAGAGTGTACACAGAACAGGACACACCCACTGTCACTCACGTTATTAAACGCGACTCTGCCTCCATGGGTGATTCTAAGATTTCATGACCACGATTACCAGCAGGAGAACCAAAGTCACTGCTTGCTAAAGCTGCAGTTGGTTTAAAGGGATCCATAGATTCATCAAAGTGGTAAGAGCCCTTGGAGGGGAGGGGAGGGGAGTTCTGCTGTGCGGGATGGCCCCCAAAGGGACTGGAGCTGTGGTTATCCCACTGGCCGGGGTCCAGCTTAGAAGGTGCCTGGGACAGAGGAGCATCGCCTGCAGCTGGGTCTGGAGGTGGTTCTGCACCTTTGGCACCTCCTGCCTTACTGGCGCCATCTTCCTGTACTTTGGGAGTCACTTTGTTACCCAGTTTCCTGCCAAGTTTCCTCGGAAGGCCTTTCCTGGACTCCACATTTTCCACATCTTCAATGAAATCAAACTCAAGTTTCAGAGGTGAGCTCCTCGACTCCTCCAGCAGCTCAACCCCTGAATCATTGGTGTCACTACTGAGAGTGCTTGATGTGTCCTTAAGGTCAGGGGGAGCTTTCTGGATCCTGGCATCTCCTAGGAAAGGATCTGTGTTCCCATCCATTTCATCGGGACAGGGTACCTGGGGGAGAGGTATGCCCTCCCAAGCAGTTTCAGTTTCTGAGAACGTGCTGAGTGTTTTCTTCCTCAGAGAGACAGGTTTGGGCTTTCTCAGCTTGCTTCTGCTTGGTACAGGCTGCAGAAAGGAGTTCCCAGCCTGGAGGTCAGCTTTTGTAGGTGCCTCCAGTATAACCCCCATGGTGCCTTCTGTCATCACCTTGTCCTCGATGGCTTCTGGTGGGCTGGAGGGCAGAGCCGTGCCTGAGGCTGCAGTTATGCAGCCATGAGCTGCTTCTGTTCCAAGAGCTGCAGTGATACCTGTGGAATTCTTGGTTTCTATTGAAAATGGCCTCACTACTGAAATTTTGCTAATATCGTGTTCAGGTTCTTTGAAATCCTTGACTGAGTAAGAATTGATAGCCTGCTGTGACACCTCATTTTCTGAGGGTGCAGAACAAGTCTCAGGTGGACGTTTTTCAACCACTTCTGCTATCAGCTGTTCATCAACTTCTTGTGATTCTAAAACAAAACACAAAAACCATCTATTAAAGCATTACCATTTTGGCACTGGTAAACATTTTCTACTTGTTTAATCCACATGGATAAACAGCAGGCTCTTCCCTTTTCTGCTTTTATTAAGCATCAGTAATGTTTGGCCAGAATGGCAGTGCAGCCTGAAAAAGGACAGCTGGTACTACACCCCAAAATGAATTGTCCCATTCCAAACTGTGTGTGTGTGTGTGTGTGTGTGTATATATGTATGTGTGTGTGTGTGTGTGTGTGTGTGTGTGTGTGTGTGTATATATATATATATATATATATATATATATATATATAATCCAAGTCATACAAATAATTATACCAAATAGAGCTATTTAGGGAAAGCTAAATAGATCACAGGTGTACTGCAAAGCATATTCCTATGATGCTAAAATTCCATAGGTTAAAATAACTGGTCTGGGAGAAACTTTAGACAATGACAGCTTAGGGACAGGGATCAGGTCTGGTGCTAATGCAGTTCCCAAGCACTGCCTAACAGTTTCAGGGTCTGAATTTCATGCAGCTTGCAGATTTTAATCTTTGGATGTTAACAACGTCCTCTTCCCCCAAATAGAATTTAAATAATCAAACTACTCCAAAATTAAGTGAAAAACCCACCATGGTCAGCTTCCTGCAGACTTAAAAACTGAAATAACCAAATTAAAAAACAAAACAAAACAAAACTAACATGAATGTAATGAGGGTATTTCTTTAAAGCACAAACTAAGACAGTGCTTCCCTGACGTAGAGATCTCAAATAATAGAATAGCAGCAAAAACTGAATAAAATGATTATCTTAGTATCTCACAATTTTAAAGGAAACTCAAAGAGATGACCCTCTCATGCTACTTCCTAATCCTAATCCTAATCCCAATCCTAATCAAGAGCAAGCATCACTGGAAAAGTTCTGGAAAGCACTCACACGCCTTTTAAATGACTCCTTTATGGCCGGCATTGGGCAGTGGCTGCCACCTACAGCTCTAGGGATTAAAGGGTTTTACCAGCTGCCATCAGAAAGCGAACCACCCACCAGGGTATAATGGGGAAGGAAATAAAACACCCCTCATCTGAGCAGGCAAGTGAAGGAGCTCGGCCAACAAGCCACTTGCCTAGGCACATTTCTCGGCTAGCTCAGGCCAGGTGCCAAGTAAGTAAGCCTGCGCAGTCCTACACCTAGTCACTACAGACCTCATCTTAGTCCAGCATCTTCAGTCTCCAGGAGAAAGTACTGGTGGGGAGGGAGGGAGTGGGTGGGAAAGGATTGCTCAACTTGATCAGTTTTGGGAGTTGTGAGAATGTAAAACAAGAAAATAAAATAATCACATAACTCAAAAAGGACCAGCTGACCCCACATACCGACGTGCTGCCCTGAAACAGAGCCCTCCCTTCAAGTATCACTCCACAGGTAACTTCCAGTAAGTAAAACACCCATTCCCAGCAGGCTCCCGTTCCCAGTCTTCCATCAGTTAAGAGTTCTAGCCACAGCTGTCCCTGTTTTTCATCTGAAAACACTGTTATATAACTAACCTATCCCTATTCATCCTCCTGTTTTTACAGAAACTCTGCATTCCTTAAAAACTTTCCTCCAGGGCACTAAAAAGCTCTCTCCCTGGAATGAGTGTGACAAGCACAGCACTGCCTGCCCACCAGGTGAACACAGACAGAGATTAGATCAGTACATGAATTTAAAGCGAACACAGAGGAAATCCAGAAATAGGCCAACATCTCCAGGACTGCCACATTTTCTGCTGTTAACGAAACACTTCCTGTCAATAACCAACCTCCTTAAATCTAACAAATTGTGTGAAATGTCCACGGATGCTCTAATACAGGAGATGCCTTTTATGCTTATTCAGAATATAGAGTATTCTCATGTAAAAAGATTTGCCCCCTCTCCCTTTACAATTATTCTTTAAAATAAAAGGCATGCAATGCCAAAAATTTAAAGACGGTGGTAACAGCCTGACATTCTGGTTTATACTCCGGATGATAAAAATATACTGGGTTAAAATACAAGTTTATGAAAATCCTTGGAAGCCTTAGCAGAGGGGAGATACTATGATCACAAAATATTTTTGTAACTCGGAAATGTATTCAGCTAACACATACTGAGAACCTACTGGCTAGGTGCTTTCACATGCATAATTTCATTTCATAAAAGATAAAATGGCAAACTCTTGGAAAACAATGTATATTACTTCAGATCTGGCATTATTTTCAAATATGCTTGGCTTTTCCCCCTCAGATTTTAACTTTTTGATGAAACACTGTCTGCAAGCTCCTTTTAAACCTACCAGTTCCTCTCCTTTAGCTCCAGGCAGTCCTTTTATGAGTTTCTAAACACCTGATATGTAAAGTGAAAAAGCTGCCCAAATTTGAAGAGGCCTCTTGTGTTGCACAGACATACACACTGGCCTCTTTCTAACCTCAAAATCCACAAATAGTATCTCGCATCCAGTCTAAGATGTAATGTCTGACTCCTAGGCAAAAGCCTTAAAACAAAAATCTCAGAACCAGTACATGAAAAGGAATGTTTATATTTTTTTTTCCAGTAATTCAGGAAGGATTCTTAGGTAAATTTTCAGAGGGTGCATGAAGACTCTGAAACTCAAGGAAAAATTATGTGAGAGCATTGTCTGGTGGAGAAAATCCACAGCCTTCTCTTCAGCCTGCATATAGGAAACACTGCTCCAAGAAGACTACATTTAGGGTCCTCCAAAGGGCTCCTCTCATTACTTTTATAGTTATAACTTCAAACTCCACCCCCAATCACTACACTGGGATTTACAAACTCTTAAGCTACTAGGGGGGAAAAATCTTATTATCAAAGAATAAAATGTGTCACCTCTGAGAACATTCAAAACGAATGTGGTGAAAGGGCTGTTTTAAGCAATTTTCAGGGTGGACTAAATCGTCGAGAGGGAACACTCACTAAAACACAAATTTGAAAAAGTTTGTTTAAACAAAATTCAGCCACTGTACTTCACACATGCTGATAGGAACTGAAGGGACACTATGCATCAAGTGACAGTTGGAGGGGAAATGGTCAGTACACTGGGTGTGGCAGGAAGAGACACTTTGGGCAGACCACCCTGGGAAAAGAGTCAAACCCCATGAACAAACTTGAGTCTGTAATTTCCTTCTCTGGAGGGTGGCTCAGGTTTGTCGTGCAGAGCGACACTAAGGTCAGCAAATAGCCAAAATCTGACGTAAGCCTGCAGACCTTTCTCCACTCTTTACTTACATGGAGCTCTTCTCCTTTAATAACTTCTGTTACAGTACACTGATTTGAAGGGAGAACCAAAGTGCTGGCCTGCCTGGTGGCCTTGGGCTAGCCCTATTCAGAAGGCAGGTATTGTGAAGCCCTGGCAGACAGGCTCACACACCAGATGTGCAGGAAACACCAGTCATCATCACTAAACTAGATAAGTTGCTTCCCCTAAGACCTGGTATAAAGTGAGAGAACAATATGAAGGGAGAAAAGGGAGGAAGTGGGGCACTGACTACTCTGTCAGGCATGGTGACTGAGCATTTTATAACAAAAGCTCATGCACTCAAAAGGAGGATTAAAGAGAACATACAGAAAGAATCTTGTCTTATGGACTTTACGAACTGGAGGGAGTGAGCAACCAGACCATAAATCCTCCTCCCCATTTCACATGAAAAATAATACTGTCCCTGGTGCCCTCCACTGAACAACTGAAATTAAGAATAAATTTTACATGATAAAGGGTACAAGCAAGCAATATTTAAAAACATGGTCAAAACATATTTGAAAAATATGCTCACATTCACATAATACACAGGTCACCATTTTTAACACATTAGATTTGTAAAAATTAAAGTGTTGATGATACTCAGTAACAGGTGCTAGGCAAGGGGGCCAGCACGCACTCCCACACATTTCGTGGTAAAGTATATCAGGGGATCTTTCAAGGAAGTATTTAGCAATACATACCAAAATCCAAAATGGATTCTTTAACTCATCAATTCCACTGTTAGGAAATTATTTTAATTATGCACACAAAGGACCAAACACACATATGTATAAGGATGAGGATGTTCACTTAAGTGTTGGTTCCTGTCCACTTTTTTGTGCTACTTTAAAATACCATAAGGGACTGAGAAATCATTTAAGGTGCAACATTACACTGGAATACTATGTGGGTGTTAACACGAAGTAACCCTGTACGTACTAATGTTGGAGGATGTCCAAAACACACATGACACAGAAAACAGAGAAGAGTGTGTACGGTATGAGTCCTTACTCAATTTTAACACATAAAGATGTACAACTGATACTCAGAGGCCCAGAATCCTTCTTATTAAGCACAAAAACCTCTTCTTAAATCTCTTTCTAACTAATCCCCTTCTACCCGTTTCTCTTGTCTCCATTTCATCACAGAATTCCCACTTCCAACCCCAACCTGCTCTACTGCTACTTCTCCCAAGACCGTTGGTTAGCCAAAGCCTTCTTAGATGACACCAAAAGCACAAAGAACAAAAGAAAAAAATAGATAATTTGAACTTCATCAAAACTAAAAACTTTTACACTTTAAATGATACCCTTAAGAAAGTGAAAAGACAACCCACAGAACATTGAACACATTAAAAATCATGTATCTAAAAATGGGACTTGTATCTAGAATATATAAAGGACTCTTAAAGATAAATAACCCAATTTAAAAGTAGGCAAAGAATCTCAATATACTTTTTGCTAAAAAAGATATACAAACAGTCAACAAGTACATAAAAAGATGCTCAACATCATTAGCCATTGAGGAAAATTCCAAGTCAAAACCACATCTACTGAGATACTACTTCCACACCTACTAAGATGGCTACAATCAGACAGGTAAGTATATGTGTTATTGAAGACATGGAGAAACCGAAACCCTCATGCACTGTTGGTAGGAATGTAAAATGGTGCAGCCACTTTGTAAAAGTTTGAAAGTTCCTCAAAATGTCAGAAATACTAGTTACCTTATGACCCAGCAATTCCACTACCAGGCATATACCCAAGAGAAATGGAAACATATATCCACAAAAAAAAACTTGAACATGAATATTCATTGCAGCATTATTCCTAATAGCCCCAAAGTGGAAATAACCCAAACATTCATTAACTGAAGAATGGGTAAATAAAATATAGTATGTCCATACAGTGGAGTATTAATCAACATTATGGTGACAGAGCCACTCACAAAAGACTATATATTTATATGAAATGTCCAGAATAAGCAAATCTATTGAGACACAAATTAGATTACCAGTTACCTAGAGCTAGAGGGAAGAATGGAAGAGGAAAAGGGGGTGACTGCTAATGGGTACTGGGGGCGATAAAATGTTCTAAAAATTAGGATTGAGGCAACAGTTGTACAATTCTGTTCATATACTTAAAAACCACTGAAATATACATCCTTTAAATGGTGGACTGTATTGCATGTGGATTATATTAATATCTCAATAAAAACGGTTTTGGTTTTTGTTTTTTAAAGACTGTAGAGGCTCAGAGGATAACAGAACAGGAGCAATGTCCTGAAATACCAAATAAAATGTTCTCCACTAGACTTAGATTTCAGAAAAGGCTTTAAATAGTCTCTTCTGTGTGTCACTTGTAGGGACACATTCTTGAGAGAGGTGGTAGGTCTCACTATCACACCAATTTGGGATTTTAAATTTCTCTTGAGGAAGCCTACAACATGCTAGATAAATTCTATTTATAGAAGGAGATGACAAAAATGATGTCACTCCTCTCCTACAAAAGATAGAGCCAAATATATGAACCACTCTAGGGATATGAAAACTGTCAAACTCAAAAGGCTTCTGTGTTTTTGTTGTTGTTGTTTGGGGATACAGTTGTTTTTTTTTTTTAATTCTAATTTTTAACAATTTACTTTTTTCAAGATCTCCCTCACACATTCCCTTGCTAAACTACCTATTTGCTGGGAAAACCATCTATTTGCTGCTAAAATATCTGGGGAAGCCAAGGAGGCCAAGAGGCCTGGGAAATAGAAGGCAGTTAGCTAGCTCCCTCCTAACTGAGGCTTGCAGAGCCTCACACCTTATTCTCCTTCGTACGCCCAAAGCAGAAACGAAGTGCCCAAAACCAAGTTGATGCTCCATTGGTGCCCACTGCTGAGCAAATCCCTGATACGTAAAGGATGCCCTTCTCATGTGATTACCTTTTTTTTTAATACAGGAAAAAAGCACATAAAAGTAGTGATAAAGCCTTTCACCTCTATACAACAGCTGCCAAGGATTCACATTTGTGTTCCACCCTCCTTTAAGCAGAAGCTTGGCCTTGCCCTCCCATCCCCTGCTCTCCCAGGTTTGAGTCAAGGGTTTCAGGAGGGAAATAAGTGCGATTCTGGCACTTGAGCCACCCTTTGTGCTAGTGCTCTGACCTGAGGAGACTGTTCCTAAGGTACATGTGAGCACTGAGGCAAGTTTGAGGGTTTTTTCAGTTTCATGCCTCTGAGTTCCCACTCCCACCGATCCCCTCCGAGTTGAAATACATTTTCTATATGCACATTCTTGGCTGCTTAGTCAAGGTGTCAGCCTTAAAATGGAGTTGAAGTGAACACTATACTGGACAAGAAGGCCTTTTCCAGGAAGGCTGGCTAGATAGGACCATTGGGTGTGGGCTCCAAAGCTCACATTCCCCGGACAACCACTGGGGCCCCAGGTCAGGGTTCCAACTGGGTGAGTAACAGCAGGAAAAGGCAGAACATCCTCTTAGGTGTGCCAGAATTTTAAGACGTTACTACTTAAAGCAGAAAAACAACATCAACACACACACCCCTGGACCAAACCCAGACAATAAACTAACTGTCCAAACCTCCTCCTCCCCACCCTCTAAAAAATCACCAAACAAAAACATCACCCAGGAACTAAGGATGGGGGCAGGGAGGGATTAATTGGTTTTTTTTGTAAGAGACAGGGCACCAGGTGCCATGTTGCTTTCTTGAGACAACCTTCTAACTCCCGAGAGAGGCTCACTCTAAAATATAAGACTCCACAGTGAAAGAAATCAAGTGGAAAGCCACTTGATAAACTGAAAAGACTTATACTCAGGATAAAGTATTTCAACTTTCCAAACCAGCACCTTATGCTACTTTATTTTAAAGGAGACCCAAGTCCTATCTCTGAAGGCCAAGATTATAATAAGGTAAGAGGGCAGGGCCCACTATTCGAGAATATCTGCCCACCAGGAAGTCAAAGCCTTCTCTAGAGAAAGGGATTTAACAATGAGAAAGTCCTCTCTGCTGACTCATGAGATGCCCCTGAGTTTGGAACCATCTGGATTTTTTTAAAGGTCACATTTCAAATCGAGCAGAAACCCCCTACCACAGACAGAGATCATAGAGGGCCCTTCCCCATCCCTAAGGCACTGCAGCAGGAAAAGCAAGGGCAGAAAGAGCACCTGCTGCCAGATGGGACTCCTTTGCAGAGATCTGAAATTGTGTACCTTCCATGCTGCTGCCAACCAACTGCAATGTGCACCTCTTCAGAAATAATTACCGAAGAATTCAAAATACCAACTGCCTCCCTTACAAAGTAGCAACCGCCTACACAGAGCTGGGAAGCTGACGCAGGATAAAGAAAAAGAGGCAGCAAGAGAGGAGACTCCAGACAGAGCAACAGCAGGCAGTCCACCTGGCACACGAGATGCCCCAACAACAGGACGGGGACGCTGGTGGACAGCCCTGCTGTCTTCCTGCTGCTGTCGCTCCCGTACTCTAAGAAAAGGGGCAGCAGGGAGGGGCGGGGAGGCAGTGGAGAGGCCCAGAAGGAAGAGAGCAATGACAATGAAAAACGCAGCAGTCTCTCAAATGACACCCTTTGGTATAATTTTTTTTTTTAAGTAGAAAAGGGACTTGAGGTAACCAGCCTCCAAGATGGATCCCAGTGAGTCTCACCTCCTGGCATTTACGGCCTTGGACTGCCCTGTGTAACCAAGAGGACATTGTGGAAATAACAGTGCTACTTTTGTGAGGCTGTCATAAGACTGGGTAGCTTCCACCTCACTCTTGGGTCATTCCCTCGGTGGGCAGTGGGTAGGCAGTTAGCTGCCCGGTTGGAAGAAGACTCAAGCAACCCCACGGAGACAAAGCGGTCCATCCACACAGTGAAGACCTGGGGCTGCCCACCAACAGCCAGCATGAACTTGCTGGGCAGTCGGGAGCTACCTGAGGAGAGGCTCCTCCAGCCCCAGTCAAGCCTTCAGATGTTTACAGTTCCAGCCAACACTGTGACTATGTTCTCACAAGGAACCCGAAGCCAGACTGCCCAGCTTAAGCTGCTCCCAAATTCCAGACCTATGAAAGCTATGTAAGACAATAAATGCTTAGTGTTTTAGGCTGCTAATAAGTTTTTGGAGTAACCTGTTATGCAGTAATAGATAACTTACACAAGGCTCTTAGAAACACATCTTCCTACCCCAAAATAGGTGCAGAGTCCCTGGAAGCTGCATGCATCTTCATGCACCTGCCTCGCTCACCCACGCATGACTCACAGGTAGAGAGGAAAGCAAAAGTTATTACTCAATGTGTCCATTTCCTCTTTACTTCTCATTGATGAGCTGAAGCTAAGCATTAAGGAAGCAAAATGTTTTCAATCCAATAGCACTGCTTACCCAGTGATTTTTTTCTTCTTCTTCTGACTCTATATCTAAATTGTGCTGCAAACTTCCAAATGTCTGGTGTTCAAAATTCCTAAAATACATTTTATACTTTTTATATATGTCAAGTTAACACATGTGGAAGGTGTATTCCTTGCTGAATTTGTTTTAAAACTATCCCCATCACACTGGTCTAGCAACATTTTAAGAAGCTTTATTTCCTCTGATAATTCTTCTCTTCAGTGAGTGAAGAGAGAGACCCCCACATCCCCAGGGAGAGAAGCTGTAGAATATGTTCCAAAGAGCCCCAGAACTTCGATCTTAAAAGCTGAATTTAAGACCCTTAAACTGTGAAGAGAATCAACCATATACAAAAATAAAAAAATAAATGTATTATCCTGGGATGCTGTCAAAGGAGCCACATGGATCGATTGTTGGACTAGGTAACATTAAAGGTCCTTATTAGTCCCATTGTTTCTAGGACATTCTAATCAAGCAATCACTATGGTAGGGGCAGGGAGAGTTTAGATGTTAAACTCCCAGGAGAACCATACTCATAGATTTGACTGGAACACTTCAATATGTACCTAATGAAAAATGTTTGCAGGGGAGTTCCCGGGTGGTGTAGTGGCTAGGCTTCAGCGCTGTCAACACTGCAGCCTGGGTTCAATTCCCAGCCAGGGAACTACCCACATAAAAAAAATTTTTTTAAAAGAAAAAAAAAAAAGGAAAATGTTTGCAGAGCATTTACATCTAACCCAAAGCCTTAGAATCCAAAATTGAAGGCTTAGGTTTTAGTGAGCTCTCCATTCTAGGTCTTACATGTGCAGACTCTAAAATATTCCAATAATTATTACCATACCAACCATACAACAAAGTACAAACTTCAGACACACAAAGTAACATTAAAAACACTTAATGGGCAAAAGTTAAGTCTGTGTTTATACTTGTAGGAAATAACTGCAAAACTCTCCCCATTCTCCCGAATTTCCTTTCCTCATAACGCTTCAGATCTTTTAGTCAATTGAGAACCAAGTACACTGACAGTCCAATTACATCATTTCCATTTTGCAAAAAGGACAAAGAGCCAGTCCAAAGCCTTCTCCCCTGAAAGCCTTACCTGACTACAGATAGAGGACTACACTAATAGTACCCAGAGCCCACAGTTCATTGTTAATTAATAAGGTATAGCCTTGCCGCTTTTTAAAAAGTCTTTAGCCCAAATTACTTAAATTTTGTATTTTTTATCAAAATTGTTGTAAGTGTGGATCTAAGTCAGCAAACTCTTCTGTAGGCTTTTTGGCCACAGGGTCTCTGTTCCCAGTACACAGTCTTGCCATTACAGTGTGACACCTGAATGAACGGGTGCGGCTGGATTCCAACAGACTTTATTTATGGGCCCTAAAATTTGTAATTTCATATAACTTTCAAATGTCACAGATTTTTTTCGACCATTTAAAAATGTAAGAACAACCCTGAGCTCTCAGGCAGAACAATAAGAAGCAATAACAGGCAGCAAGCCAGATTTTGGTCTCTGAGCCACAGTTTGCTGATTCCAGATCAAGACTACCAAAACTGTGTCGACAAATGAACGCATTCCCCACGAGGCCTCCAGCAGCAAATACCTGTGGACTGATCCTGCTGACCTCTTCCCTCCCATTCCAGAGGACTACAGTATGTCTTTGAAATACCTAGGTATCAATTAACACATCAAACAGGGTATGGTGGTTAGCTAGTTGTTCAAAGGGCATATCAGAATTACGGCATGAATTAAAATTCTTTCTCATAGGCTGGGTAGCAACCTATAAATAAAAGTGGGTATGCTAAGGTTGGGTGGGGGGCTTCAAGTAATAGAGGACATCCACTGAGGATTTTATAGTCTAAAATACTGGACAAAAACCACAGTCCATAAGCATCCCCCCTAAAAAAAAAGAGGGGAGAAGGATGAACTTGAGATTGTAGGTCTTTGAAAAGTCCTTTCCTAGGTGATGTCTCTTCACTGATACATCTCCCAGCAGAGAGAAATAATGCAGCTTAAACACCCTTTGTGGGAGAAGGCAGACAGACAGCAAACACAGAACCACCAAACGTTATAGCCACCACTCTGGTATTTTTAAGAAACCTCTTTGGCTACAGGTTTTACCAGTTAGTCTGAAACCAGCTTCTATTTGTAGCTTAAAAACAAACCAAAAAACAACAAACAAACCAAAAAAAAAAAAACCCCCCACAACCTCATCCACTGTTTAATTTCTAGAAGGGTATATAATTCTGTCTTCAAAAGTTTATTACAGAGTTCAGATACTGTAAGTCCCTACAAAACTTCCAATAAAGAGAAAATTAATTTCAGAATGAATGTAGATGTTTCCCTTAGTTCAGAGAATTAGAAGGAGGCTGTGGGTATGGTGTATGGGATATAGCTCTCATACTTGAAGGCCATTATATACCAGAAAGCTAGGATCTTGCGCATATGTTCTTTCCAGCCCCTGACTGGGTAACACTAACTCATCACTTCAGAAGATACAGGCTTATACAATCTACACTTGCTGTCCCACCATGTCCTGGGACCTCAGAAATATGAAAGACTAACTTTATCATGAACCAAATAACCAATGATTTTGCGAGAAAGAAAACCATCCAAGCCCAGAAACTAGACTTCAATTTGAAATGTCTCTCCAGGAATTACTTACTGACTTCCTTCTTGTCAGACCTGTGTTCTGGTTGTCCTTTTGCATATGTGTAGGTATGGTAAGGCCATCAATAGGACTCTGGCCTAGCTCTAGATGTTGGGTAGAAGGTGCCCTAGAAGGCAGGATACCACCAGGTACATAAGCAACCATGCTATTATATAAAGACCCTAAACTGAGAAACTTTTTGTAATATGTAGTGGTTGTTTCCTAGACTCCACCCCACCCCTACTCCCCACCATATACAAGGGTAGTCCAGAAAGTATCCAGCCATGTAACATGAAAAATAGAGGCATTTATGGCTGGATGTTTTCCAGACAGTCCTCGTACATGGTCTGCAGTTATGAACTACTTCACAAGAGCCTTCCTGGTCCATGGCTCTCTAAAAGGAAAACTTTCAGAGAGAGAGAGAAAAGGAGAGTGTAGTTACCAAAAACAGTCATAATGAGTCATGTCCCTGGAAGGACCCAACAATTGGGCTTCTATGGCTCTATTCAATTAGCAAAGAATTTGTCAAGATGAATTAGACTACCAGCTGACAGAATGGTGGGGAAGGGGCTGCCCAAGCTGAGGGGAATCAAAGAGGCTTTCAAATAGCTCCTGAACAAGCCTTGTGAGCTTTATTGAAATTTGATGGGAAGGCTACAAAATAGTTTTTGCAAGCTTTTAAATCTCCCCTTCGGGTCTGCCAATCTTGAGGGAAGAAAAGGGAAGCTATGAGAAACAAGTGGCATCTTCTGGCCCCGAGTGTGTCACAAAGCAGACTGCCACACACAAGTTCTCCAATATACAAACCGCCTGTTTCCAGGTGGTCTGCCTAAAACAAAGGTAAAAGGCATTCCAGGGAGAGTGGAGGGTAGTCTCTGTTCTCAGCAGGAGAAGTACAGCACAGAGCTCACAATGGAAAGCAAAAACCAAATCACAAAAAGCTGGTATTTCACCAATAATCCAGCTTTGCCATGACATCTATCACAGAGAACGTGACTTCCCCAAGAAAACTGTGAGGAAGTTACCAAGCAATAAAATACCACAACCACTGGAGAAAAAAGTCATAATCAGATAAAAAACTAGGTAACTGGCTAACTGAAAGCTGGCTCTATCTGCCACTATGGGGTAGAAATGACAGACACTGGAACAGAGAAAGTCAGTAAAAAGGACGTCCATTCTAGAGTCCCTTCTCCAGACAGCAACCAGCTGGCCTTTTAAAAAGGAAGACGAGCACAATCGTTCCGCTCAAAGCCCTCCCTCATGAGGTGAACGGAGCTCCCTCCAAAAGATATGCTGAAATCCTAATTCTCCTGTACCTATGAATGTGACCTTATTTGGAAATAGTGTCCTTGCAGATGTAATCAAGTTAAGATGAGGTCATACTGGATTAGGGTGGCACCTAAGCCTAGTGACTGGCGTCCTTGTAAGAATACCACGTGAAGACACAGAGACACACAGGGAGAAGATGGCCACATCATGAAGGAGGCTGGAGATATGCTGTCATAGCCAAGGAACACCAAGGAGTGCCGGCAACCACAAGAAGCTAGAAGTAACGAGGAAGAATTCTTCCCCAGAACCAGTGGAGGGAGCATGGCCCTGCTGACACCTTGACTTTGGACGTCTAGCTTCCAGAACTGAGACAGAATATACTTTTGTTGTTTTAAGCCTCCCAGTTTGTGACACTTCTCTGAAGGCAGCACTAGGAAACCAACATAGCCTTCAATGGCTCCCTGTCCCACTCAGGAAGAAAATCGGGGCACCGTTACAACAGGACTCAGCACTCCCCTTACCTGGCTGACTTCAGCTCTGACTGCTCTCTGCCTCGTCACCCCACTCCAGACACACTGGCCCCTCCACTGGTCCTCAAACACGCTGCCACCCCCCTGCCACGGAGCTGGAGCAGCACCCTGAGGCAGGCTGGTCCTGCCTCACACCTTCGCAGATGCCATTCCGTCACCAGAAAGCTATAAGGCAGTTCCCTCAATCTTTCTTCGGGACTCTGCTCAAGTCCCCTCAGGAGTAAGGCTCCCTGTAATCACCCTTGAGCATCTCCTTTCCTGACCCCATACACCCTCTACCTCCTTCCCCTGCTTGACTTTTCTCCATAATACTTAAGACAAGCTGACATATACAAGGACGGACCCAAAAACCCCCGGAATCATCTTCTGGAAGGCGGGCCCCTTGTAGCACAGGCTTCCATGCTAGGTGAGTTTTCTAGAAACCCATCTGCATCAGTGTGTCAGCTGGTGATATCCGAAGAGGCTGCGTTCGGCTTCAGTGAAGTTTTTTGGTGGACTCCTCTTAACGAATTTGCCCATGCCACGATGGGTGATTAACACGAACAACAGGCACCAAGACAACGCACCTGCCCACACCGTGCTGAGTGCTCAGCAGTTTTTGACCAAAAAAAATGGCATGACCTCCATGCCCCACCCTTCCTATTCACCCGATCTGCCCCACAGGACTTTTTGTTTGTTTGTTTCCCTGATGAAAGAAGTCCTCAAAGGGAAAGATTTTGCCAATGTGGAAGAGGTGAAACAAAAAATGGCAGAAGCACTAAAAGGCATCAAAATCGAGGTGTTCAAAAACTGTTTTGGGCAGTGGAAAAAGTGTCTTGTGTACTGTATCCAACGGAGAGGACTTTGAAGGTGACTGAAGTTTAAACATGTAAGAATAAATACACATTTTTCAATAAATAAATTCCAGTTTTGGGGGATCCCCTCGTATATTCTGCTTAACCTTTAAGGTCCATCAACTTCCATAATGTGAGCTCAGTAAGAGCATGACTTTTTCACTGCTAAACCACAGTGCACTCTATTTATTGAATAGATAAATGAATTCTACCAGGACAGGTGAAATTTTACTCAAAACTGGCTATGTGACAAAAAAGATTTCTACTAATTAAGTGGAACAGCAGGAGCTTCTGTAGACGAAGGGCAAGCTCAAGGTTGGGCTCTGAGGGGTTAGGAGAGAATCTCTGTGCCAGGTTTTCTTAGGAAGACTGAGAGGCTCACCGCCACTTCTGTATTAAGAGGGAGAGGTAAACAATTATGAAACAGCCTCTTAAGATTCCGCCCTACCTAAAAAAGTCAATTCTTACCTGTAACTTTTGTCTCCAGGCACACCCTTGTAGACAGGGACCTGAGAAATTTGTGAAGCCAAATCGAAACACACCCCCACCACTGCATTCCTACGTTTTTTCATTTTTTAGAGACCAAGGGGAAGGGCCCAGAGGATGGTTGGATGATGATAATCCCATACTGCAAATGGACAAACTACTTAGGGAAGGAAGCCTCTGACCACCACATTCCTAACAAGCACACATACATTTCAGGTAAGACAGGAACTTTAAAACAGCTCTTTTTCAGGGAGGGCACAAGCTAAACCTTTCTTAAATGGCCCTGAATTAACACTTTTCCTTCCCTCGTTTACATTTGCAAAACTCTGAAACAAAAGTGGCAGAAAATGAAAGTCTTCTCTTACCTTGGGATTTGGCCCCTGGTCCCACTAATCCCAGTGATGAATCACAGGATTCCTTGAAGGGTGATCTGATTGGTGTTTCAACTTCAGGGGTCTCAAAATTACCTTCAGAATCCGAGCTGCCAAGGGGGAAAAATGAGGAATTACCACTTTCAACGGTATTTCCGACACCCTTTATCATCTAGTTATCCACAAAGTCTAAAGGCCAGAATTCCTGCCTAACTTTACAACCCACTGGTCCTTAGCACCGATGGGCCTGTGGGCGCTGCTGCGGGTTTTCTAGCAGGGTTTTCTGTCTGGCACCCCGTCTCCCTGAAATCTCCTCTATCCTCAGGAGCTTTTTCTCCAGCACCGTTTATTCTGATGTCATCCTTCCCCTCTGACACCCAAAAAAGGCACTTTCCAACCGACTCCTTTTCTCACAAGAGCCCTTTCCCAGAGGCTTAAAAATTAAGACTGACCTCTCTCCCTAGAAAACATCAAGCCAATTCTCGCCACGGTGCCTTTTTCTTCGGCAGGCCTATACCTGTGTGGCGCTCACTCAGCCCGAGGCAGAGAATGCTGTCACCTGCTTTCCACAATCACATGGGTGACAGCACAGAAGAGACCACCATTTCTCACCAGCTGCCAGGGGCCTGTCATCACGCGACCTTCTTTACCATGACTGCATTTTCGGGACACAGAGCGACTTCTTCCCCACAGGGAGCGCCCCAAGTTCCACGGGGTGCGATCAATGACACTGCATGTGTGTGTGTGTGTGTGTGTAGGGGCAGGGGGCTGGGGGACTGATGCTTAGCGAAAGTGACCGAGGCAGACCGGGATGCGGAGAGGCTGCAGCTTCTGGGTTAGGTTCAGAAAAGCTCGTACTGAAACGGGGGGACAAGACACGACACCACAGCCTGAACTTCGGGACGCACAGCGGGGAGCTGGGTACAGGCAGGGACGCAGCAACTGCCACGGACATGGTTATGCCGGTGGGCGACCACACACACGCACACAGAATGAGCCGCAGATGGATGAATGGCAGCACGGTGGCATCTCGGCAGGGATGCGTGTACTTGCCTGAAACTCAAGGATTTGGTCTCGGCTTGCGAGTCCTCGTCCTCAGGGTCGCCCTCCGGCCCTCCGGCCTCGTCCTCTCCGGCGCCCCCGCCGCGCACCGCGGACCACGTCCATTTCGCCCACTGCACGGGGGACAGGATCTGCCAGGGGCTGAAGGCCATGAGCGCGGCTCCTTCGGCTCCAGCTCCTAAGAGGAGGGGAAGGGGGAGAGCCTTTTTTCCCTTTCAAAATGGAGGGAACCGGTGACAGGCGCCTGTGAGCGTTTCCAGCGGAGGCGCGGATGTGGTTAAACGAGCACCGTCGGGGCCCCGGGTGGACGCGCTTCCTCTCAGCCGGCAGGCAGCGCCGCTTCCTCCTGGACCACCTTCCCAAACGAGGCGGCCGCGAAGTACCCCGAGCCGAGAGACTCCTGCCGGGAAGATGCCTCTCCTGGAGCCTCCTCGGGGTCCTGGTCTGCAGCGCCGGGCGGCACGGAGGCTCGGGGACTCGGGGGCTCGGGCTCCAGGGCCCCGCTTCCCCAGTGGCGCGGCGCGCATCAGCTGCCGCGGGAGCCGCGCCCCGGGAGCCGCCCCCTCGGACCGTACTACTCGCGCGCGCGGGCGGGGGCGGCGGCGGCGGCGGCCCTTTGAAGTCCACGGCGGGCCCGCCGGATCCCCCCGCCGCGGCTCCGCGCTGGTCGCGCCTGGACTGCGGGAAGGGGGCTTCCCGGCGCCGACGCTGGCTGCGGCCACTGGACCCTGGCGCCCCCAACAGCTCCGTCAGTGTCAGGAGCAAGGAAGATCCATTTTCTAGATCCGTGCACGCTTGACTTTTCCTCCTTCCCCTTTTTATTTTTATTTTTTCATCTTTGACTTAAAGGCGTTAGTGATACTGAATCACACAGAAGTTAAGCTCCTTATAAAAAACAACTTTGAGGCCGCTGTTGACGGGTCTTTTCCCCTACCCTGCTACTGACAGCGTGGAAGATTTCGGCCCATTCACCGTCAGCCCTGTCACTACCAGGATTTGGAAATCCCTTGTGGCAACGCTACAAGAGTAGCCAAGGACAGGAATTTTAGATGTTTTGTCTCTCTCCAAACCGCACTCGTGGACGCTCTGTGGCCAGGTCTTGGGTGAAGGGTACTAAGTTACCCTGTGAAATGATAGCCTGATCGGTTTCCCATTCTCCTTTTTGAGGCTTTCTTTTTGTAACTTCCAAGTCTTTGATAGTTGACTTAGTTTGCTGCCTCAGAAGTATGCCAACGGGCCTGGTGAAGGCAGTTTTCAAAATAAAAACCCTCTTCATGCTTGAACGAAGAGCTCTTGGATTTTCTTCCTTTTCCATTTAGGGATTGCTCCTCAGTGTCGCCAAGTGAACTGGCTGCCTCAAACAGCAGGCTTAATGGTTTCCACAGCTGGATAAGGCGTTTCTAGTACTGTTACAATTTCTCAGAGTTATGGTGAATTTATAAGGTGGTTGGTTGCAGGTTCCCACAGAGAGAACAGCTCCAGAACTTAGGAGCGAAGCCATTGGCACTCATTGTTGATGAATCGTGACTGTCTTACACATTCGGTAACAAAAGCAGAAATAATACAAGATAAGACATGGCAGGTAGTCTCACCTAACAGAGGGGCAGGAGTTTGCCTGAAGTCTAGATGAAAGGGTTGGGGGTGTCAGGATGCTTATAGGATTTGCCCATCTCCTTCCCAGAGATAATCACCACTGTCAGGAGTGTTCTGGAGACTATGAAGATGTGAGGTAAGCAGGAGTCATTTTTATAAAGTCCACATGAAGTACACCACAACTGTATTTTTAGGTTTATGGTTTTCACCACATAAACCTTCAGATTATAAGGTCCCCCAGGTTCCTATACTTAACATAAGTGTTTTGTTGCCTGGAAATAATATTACCCAACACAAATCAATAACTGGCTATATACTAGGTCCTGTTCTCAAATCTTTTCATTACCCTGCATCCTTATTTTTCACAGTTCTACTGTAAATGTCTCCCAACTAGTTCTACCTCTGAGAGTTTTCTCATCTAGGGTCACCCCTGCCTGGCTGATCTGTACTTGTGCTCCAATCTTACGGTTTCTGTCCCTCTTCGTTCCCAGCCTTTGGAACTCCTAGCCACAATCAGTAGAGAACTGGTTCTAAACCTTTACTATGAATAGGTCCAAGAATCATCTGAGGTCCTTCTTTAAAAACACACATTCAAATTGCCAGCAGGACCTGAAAATCTGTATTTTTACCAAGTGTCCTGGGGAACTGTTTTCACAGGATATGTATTCAGGGAAACAATGACTAGCTTAAACCAACTAACTGCTGCTTCCAGCACAACCTCCCTTGTCCTGCAGAGCTGGGCACATTCCTCTCCCGGCCCCCGCCTTAAGATCCCAGACCCTGACTGCCTGAACTTCCTTACCATCTGGTTCAAGTGTCTTCTCTGGGGAAGAAGGCAGACTTCTCCTTCCTTTCTACCATCTCTATACCCCAAACGTCCATAGAGACTTTTACTGTGGCCCTTAGATAGTTCTGAAAGGGGGCACTACTAATAGTCATACTAGGACAGCAAGCATAAACCAGGACCTCCCAGAATGAAAGGTCACCCTACACTTAGCACACCATGTATAATATCTTTGTTTACTCATCTGTCCCACTTCTGGACCATAAGCTTCTAAATGGCAAGGACCACATCGTGTTTATAGTTCATTTTTCTTTCCTCAGAGATTAGGACAGGGCCACACATGCAATAGGTGTTCAACAAATGTGTAAAAACATGAATATTCTAGTTTACAAATAGACCTTATGAGTTTGGCTAGGGTGACAAAAATTCCTAAAGCCTGACTCCTCCTGAAGAAAATGAAGTTTTTGAGCTAGCATAGAATGGAATCCGGGATGAATGATGGCCCCAGTAAGATAAAGTCCGAAAACCAGAGAAGCAAATGCTCAGTTTCTGAAAAAAATCATTCCTCTGCCAGCTCCTGGACTTAATGTGAACAGCGATAAAGTAACTACTCAACCACTTGAATAGACTTTATTGTCTAGAATTGCAAGTGCTGAGGCTAACTGATATGTGAAAGTTCCCGTACGTCTGGGAAAGAATGAGCAATGTTTAACAACAGATATACTAACCAAGATAAACAATCATTTTGCTGCTATGTCCTCAACTTCATGGAGCAGAGTGTCTGGAAGCATGTGACCAAGTAACCAAATGAAATGTATTTGTTTTGGAAATGACCGTGAGCACAGAAAGAGCCCCATCTGTTCTCTTCCTTCTTCTGCTCCTTGCCCTTCACAGAGGCTTTGGATAAATACACCATGAAAATCTACAATGGAACTCCCTTGAAACACTCCACAGCGGTGGCCAGGCACATAGCTTGCTGCTAAATGAATGCTCCAGAGGGATCTGCAACATGGGTCTCTTTGGTAAAGAATCATGTGAGTAAGCCAACTCAAACCAGCAAACAACAATCCCTTTAGTAACATAACTACTATGAGAATGCCTGTGGGAATGTGGCAGGGGGTGAGGGGCACAGGCAAGGTGGGGTCTAACTGGGAAGGATCCTGTACACTTTTTAAGGAGTTTGAACCTGATCCTGCAGTGGGGAGGGGAGGGGGAGCAAACACAGGTACATACGTAGATAATGTAAGGGAGTGACAAGGCCTGCAGGGGTGGTAGCTGTACTACAGAGAACACTGCCTTGGCTCAGGGGTGGCCGTACCCAGTGCCTGGGTCCCAGCATTGCCATCTAACGATTTTCCAAGAGAAACCAAAATCCTGGGTTTGATATTTCTAAAAAAAAAAAAATCTTCCAAGGGAAGAAGAAAAGATGGATTAGGTAAATGCTATGCCTGCTGCCTCCCAGGATCACACCAAAATTACAAATAAATTATAGAGCCATCAACCTCAAGAGTCATCTAAAGACTAGCAGAAGCAGAACCCCTATAACTAAGGATTTAAAGAAGAGACTTGCCACACTGAGACTGGCAAGAGGGGCAGAGACGTGAAACGAGCTGACCCCAAACCTACAGGTAGGTAGTGGCTGAACACTGGGAGGTCCCCCCAAAGGAGGGAGGGGATCCAGCCCCACACCAGGCTCCCCAGCTCAGGGGTCTTGTACCAAGAAGAGGAGTTCCCACAACATCTGGCAGGGAAATCAGCAAGAACTCTGTCCGGCCAGCCCAGTGAAACGGAAGACGGCTGGAGACCCAGACGTCCTCTCAAAGACACAGCACACAGACTCATTCACAGAAAGTAACCACTGAGAAACCAGGAAGGTCAGGCAGGAGGACCAACCCGTCCACCTGTCCGTATTTTCCAACAACTTAAGAATCTGATGAGCAAAAAGATAAGTCTACTTCCACCAAGATTAAATGCCAGATTGGTGATCCAACCGGAGGGGCAGGCCAGCTCTGAAGGGCTCAGGAAAAGCACTGGCCCATAGGATGCCGAAACGGCCAACGGCAACTGCGCTGAGATGCCTCGGTGGAACCTCAGTGGACCATCTCCCACTCCCCAGCCCTGCTGTTTGAGAACCATCCTGTTCACTGGATGAGGTTTCCGAGAGATGTTGGGGACCCTGCCTGTGATCCCTCCCTCCATCAACGTGATCGATCACTCAGTGTCTTCTCCCCACTCACTTCACTCAACACCCTTAACCCTTAGCTTTTTTTCTCTCGAGGATTTAAAGGAAGGTCTCTAAGCTGTAATGATGACAGTACCTTATATCAATATAGCTTCGTCGGATCCCTATAACCATTCTCTCATGTAGCAGGGCATGTTTTCTCATTCTCAATTTTCTGATAAGGTAAATGAACCAGAAAGGGCAACCACCTGGCAGAAGTCACACAGCTAAGTAGTGCTAGCACTGAATCTAGAACCCTCGTTTCCTACCTTTCAGTACCCTCTGCACGGTATCCGACAGGAAGGAAGGATGCCCTTGCAGCCACTCTGGAGCTTTGTGATTTCATCAGCTAGACATTCCTCTCAATTTGCTGCTGCCGCTGCCACCGCCACTGCAGTCCCGACTTCCTGCTTACCTGGCACCTGCTACAAAGTCAGAACTGGGTGGTGGCTGTACTATTTAGAGAACAGAGAGTAAGTAGAGTGCCCTCCATGAAAAACAGCCATTGTTAACAGGAGGCCTGCTTTTCTGTCCTACCTCAGCCTAACCAGGCAAGAACACCCTGATACCTGTACCAGAGAGCATGGCCAATAACGGCATCTGACAATACTCAACTGTTAACCGGTCTGCTGTTATCTTTCACCTGTAGGCTATAATTGCCTATAGAATCTTCCCTGCACTACCTGAACATACCCAAATCAGAGAATTTATACTACACGCATTTACACTGAAAAATATATCATTAAAGGGAATCTCCTTTCTAATTTCTTAAAAGAGAAAAGCCAGATTTATGTCCATAGGTAATTAATACTCTTTCGGAGTTCAAGGAACAGAAAAAGGAATCCAGACTGCATCCATTAAAGACCTGGCCGAGCTCCCCACCTAGGCCCTGCTCAGAGATCCTTGTCCAGGCTCGGCTCTGGTGAACACCTCTTGTCAGATCCACTCTCTGATCTGTTTGGTTCTGCATCACAAAAGTAATATTTGACTTGCCCAGAAAGTATGCCATGTATCAGCTTTCAGAGAGTGGAAAAAAAACCCACATAAATATATTTAATGATACTTACACTAAGCTAGTGTCCTTTTAGAGCCTCTATGAGGTTCTGTTCTCTCCCGTCCCCGACAAATATCATGACAGTTTGTTTACTGACTTTATAAGAAAGTTCCTATTAGTTCTCTACCCTGGAGTGTAAAAGTACTGGAGAAACAGTTGTTGAGTACAAACAACATAAACAGAATTAGGGCAGCCTGTTCATTCTAAGTAAGGAAAATTACCCCAAATGTATCCCTCCTCCTTCCCACCAACTACCCCAAATCCAAAGTGGAAAACAAGCAAATAAAAACAAACACAAAAGAACCACTTAAAGCAGTGAACTATCTTTAATTTTGGATATAGCTTTTATTCCCATAGAAATAAGTTTGGTTTTTCCTGCTAAACCACACTGCAGTTACAGAGCCTGTTAAACAGGCCTATCATCTTGTATTAATAAAATGACTGTTACCGATTTCACACATTCTGTTTCTCTGGTTGAACTTACATTGCTTTTTAGCAGATTAGGCAGTAAGGAAAAGCTTTACATGTAAAGCCTCGCACAAGAAAACCATCTGAAACTCTTCATAACCCTATGAATTTCAATGTCTAACAACGAACATTACGCCAAATTGGAGAGTTCTTCTTTACCTCATTTACCTGGGTTAGGGCGAGGGCAGAATCTCGGGCTCGAGTTAAAGATGCTGAAGGAATGGAGGAATCTGAAATAGAGTCATGGTCCTCCTACAGCCATTTTATTCCCTCGTCTCTACCCTACCTCCAAAACAAAATAAATCTCCCAAATGATGCATCTGGAAGACTAGAAGGGCGATAGCCAATACCCTACCCACCACCCCCGTAAATACATGCCCGCGTTTTCGGCGTGTGAAACACTGTCACTGAACGCGCGAAGGTAACAGGCTGGGGGGCACTTGGAAAGGGCGGCAGACAGCCGCTGACAGGCGGGTGTGGGGGACAAGTGTCCACCAGAAGAAGAAAACCACCAAAAACCTTCCCAAATACTAACTGGGGTACCCACTCTGCCTAAATCCCCCCCAGGGGTTTGGGGGAATTCCATGACCGTGACCGCGTGCTCGTGATGCACGACGTGCTTGCGTTCGAAGAGACAAGACGATGGGAGACTGGGAAGCAAACTCCATGGCACGATGCGCGGCCTCCTGTCACTTCCAGGTTTTACCTTTTGGGAGTACAAGGTTACCTGCCGTATTTTGATTCCGAAACTACAGGCTGAGAAAATGGAAGGAAATATGTCCTTTGACTTTGCTGTCACAGCACGAAGTGGAGAGAGGAGAAACCGGTCTTTTTCTGGATGTGTTCAATCTTTTTTTAGATCTCCAAATCTAATGCTCATGTAGCACTCACTTTATTCACTCGTGAGGATGAGCTAAACTGGCTGAATAAATGGAAAGACATTAGGTGTTCCAACTAAATATTGTAAAGATGGCAATACTACCCCATTAATTTATAGGTCTCATCTTCATTCAAAATTCTTAGGGGATTTTTCTCAGGATTTTTCAATATTTTTCAAAACTTTATCTGGAAAAATAAACTGCTCAGCGTATTTTAGAATCTTAAAAAAGCAGTCAAGGAGGGGATTAGGTCTACAAGATATTAAGGCACATTTACATAAAAATAGGACTATCCTTGTTCCTTGTTCTGTGAAACAAAACCGAAAGCCCAGAGAACGACCTTACAGGGAATAGGAGCCGATTATATGATAAAGAATGTGTTACAATACAGTGGGGAAGGGAAGATTGTTGCATAAATGCTTGGAGAATAACTGGTTGTGAATGAAAAAGAAGCTATGTAGCAAACCTGACAAGCTCAGGGCTGGGGGCGGGGGGCGGCCCATGGCAGGCCTGATAAGCTCAGGGACCCCAAGAAACCACACCAGATGGTCTGATCATAGATTCATAACTGGGCAGGTCACGGCGGGTAGTCATGTCCCAGGCTTCTAGCTTCCTTAACAAAGGTCAAGCTTCACCTTGAGCAAACCTGTCCATAGTTTCTATGCATCTAGAATGCCATACCTTTGAAAGGTCAATGATTTTCTTTTTCAGACCCCTCAAAGGCACAACAGCAGGCACCAGAGCATGAGACCACCAGAGCAGGAGACCGTGAATCTCATTATCTTGCTGCCCTCTTTATTTACTGTCAATGTTAAATGTTAACTGTCCTGTACCCATCAATGTAAAAGAAGCATCTGTTTCTCTATTTTGCTTTTAATCCAGTCCTCAAGATTTCCCCACTTTGCTCTGTCCCACCCTCTTAATCTACCACCAATGGATTTCATGTAAACTTCCTTAAGTTTTCTCCTTTGATTCTAAATGCATAAGAAGAGCTGCAAAATTGCCATTCTCTGGAGCATTTTTCTCAGTCCGTCGAGATTGTGCTTCCAGGCATGTCCTCAAAATTTTGGCTCAAATCAACTCATAAACTTTTTCTATAGGTTTGGATGCTCTTTTGTCGACAGTTGGCAAGTTAAACTCTTACCTCAGAGCACACCAAGATAAATTCCAGATGGATTAAATGGCTAAATAATAAAAATAAAGCCATGGGGAGAAAACAATCTAGAAACAACAGAATCTGTTGAAGCTCTGTTGGAAGGATGACTGTCCAAACTTCGAAATTAATTAAGAAAATAACACACAAAATAAAGACTGCAGATTTGGCTATGCAAGAACTGTAAAAACTTCTAAAATGTCTGCCTTCAAGTTAAAGGGCAAATCGACAGGCTGTGGAAAATAGTAGCAACCAAAAGCTAATACTGTTATATCCTAAGGAACTCATGACAACCAGTGAGATCACCCAAACCCCGACAGAGAAGTGAGCAATTGTCACTGCTCTCTATGCATCGGACACCATGCTCAGTAAGCACTTTGCGTGAGTTATCTCATTTAACCCCCACCCTCTTGCTGCAAAGGCTCATGAGGAGGGTACTGTGACGAACTGGTCAAGTCGACTACATTTTCAACTTCTAGAGCAGGGGCTTCGGATCTGGGTTCAGCAAGGAAGGATTCCAGAAGATCAGAACCTTCTTGAAACTGCATGCCAAATTACGTGGGTGTGCATATTTGCATCCATCTCTGCCGCTTCTCTCCCCCATATGCAGTCAAACTCCACTCCGTTAACAATGTTTTAGGCTGATAAAAGATTAATTCTCTAATCTGCAAGCGGAACTAACAGAAGATTCTCTTCCTCCAGCAGTGACAAGGAAGCGGTAACGAAAGGGGCCCTGACTCGGAGAACCCAGCCCAGCCAGAAAGCAGTGCAAGCAACAGAAGAGAGCCCGGATGACCCGCACGGGCCAGAGGTGGGAGAACCACCAGTGTGCAGCCTGGGGCTCTCATCTAAGGGACCTGCTGGGGACTAAAGTGTGACACTCTTGTTACATGGAGGATTTGCCTGCAGAGCCAAGGTGCCAGAAGAATAGAGAATTTTCCCAGCAATTCCTACTGCTACACATGAAAGTCCTCAAAAACACCCAAATAGGCCAGGATATAAAAGGTCAACTTTACGGGGTAGATGCAAAAAAGTCCATTTTAACATCTCTCTGTCTCTTTTGGGTGCTCTCTCTTTTGATATTCTTCCCTTTAGGATGTTCTTCCCCCCCCCCCCCCCCCAAGAAATGATGCTGATGAGGCAAATGGAACAACTAGAAGCCTCTTTTCATCTGAGGAAAATGCTGGAAGCATGTTTGAGCCCAATGGGAGACAGAGGCATGGAACGAGCTAGCAAGGCCCGTTTTGCAGAGCACATATTAAAGTGTGGTTTTCCTCCTGCCAATCTGTCTCTGTTCATTTGAGCTAGCAGAACTTAGAAGGTGGGAGGAAAAGTATTTTTATCTCCCACAGAACAGTAAGGTCATATGTATTTCCTATTTCCTTTGGCCAAGGCATAGATAGCTACCGAGTAGAATGTATTTGTTTTAAATTGTTTTCTGAACAAAGAAGTGACTGACTCCAAACCTGAGCATCCTGAACCATAGGAATTTTGAGTTGGCAAGGACCTCTGCTCAAGTTTTTAGATGAGCAGATGAGGGGTACTTGAACACCAATGTTTGCACAACTAGGATGCATGGCTCTTGGATGGAAAGTATGAATTCTAGACTTTTTCTCCCCAACCCTGAAGGATATGCACACTTGGTATGTGTAACAGAGAGACAACTCCCTCCACCACTCACGTCATATGAAAAGGCAACATGAACTATTTTATAAAGCAAGGAATTCTTTATACAAACAAACCATGGTTTGTTTTGAAAATATTTTAAATACATTTATTGTTCAAGGTAAAATAATACATACCTTCATTCTTTCGTTCTGTCAATTCACAAATAAAACAAACGACAAAACAGACCCAGTTCTTGCCCTCGTGGAGCATGCCTCTCAGTGTGGTTTAGGCAGCACAGAAAGAAATGTGTAACTTAGAAGCTGCCATGCCTGATGTATAGGAGAAGTGCAGGCCAAAGGGGTGAGGTGGGGGGATTCGTGGAGACAGCTGGAAGTCGGGGGGCAGGTCTGAGGATCGACCTGCTGGGGCCTGGGGGAGGAGGCTGGGAAGTGTGAGTGAGGGGTCACAGAGTCCTGCAGAGGGAAAGGGAGCCCGGCTTTGGAGCAAGGGTGGCTAAAGCAAAGTGGGGGAGGGGGAGAAGCTCGGGTTGCCGAAGCAGGAAAGACACGTGTTATCCAGGGGCCACGTGAAGGATGATGGTGAATTTTTGATGGCATAGAAACGTAAGAAGAAAGGAAAACTACCCATAGTTGTGCTGCCGTGAGTCACTGTTAAAGTGTCGTCGAGCAATACACCCTGCTTTTACCTTTCTCGAAGCATATTTTTACATCTCTTTATATTTTTCTACTTATTATCTGTTTTCCCCGACTAGAAGTGTTCTCTATGAACACAAAGTGCCTTGTCTATCTTGTTCTCTCTGACCAATCATATTCATGACTGAATGAATAGACACACCCTCCAAATCCTCCTCTTACATATACACAAGCACACACTTACAAGCATAGATAGATAATATAGATACAGATGCCTTTAAACAAACAGCATTTAAATATACGTATATATTGTCCTCAGAGGTGAGGGCGTCTTCTGTTTCTCCTGTTTTCATCATAGCTCTGATGGGGAGGAGGAAGTGGGGACCAGAATGTGCAGCCGAGTCCCTTCCTGACCCCAACAGAGCCCACTGGTTTGGATCACCTTCTCTTAGCCGCATGACAAGCCTTTGTGTGTTTCCATAATTATGTCATTGGTTCCCCATGGAGGGACATTTAGAGGGTTCATTCTTCCTCATCATAAACAGAACTGTGACACACCACCCTAGGCGTGCCTCTTTTCACACATACGTGGCCATGTCTTAGAGTTAAACCTCTGGAAGTGGGGTGGCAGTGTCAGAACACACTTCACAGTTGGGTACACACAGCCAAACCGCCCTCCAGAAAGGCTAATTTACGTTTTCAAACAACGCTGCATGAGACAGCCTTTTCCCTAAACATTAATCAACACTGAACTCAGCCAGTTTCTAAAACTTTGGCCAATAGGTGGAAATGACGTGCTGTTGTTGGTCCTATTTGAACACATTTGATTATTAATGAAGTCTGAACATCTTGCCACGTATTTACTGAAACACTGGCTGGCTGACTTCCTTCCTTCCTTTTTTGTAAATGGAGTGTGTAAGTCCTTGGCCTTAAATCAGTGGTACTAAATGTGTGGTCTCCGGACCAGCACCACCCAGGAATAAGAAAGGCAGATTCTTGAGCCCCACTCCAGACCTACTGCATCAGAAACTTGGGGGGTGACTCAGGTTCCTGTGGGCCTTCCGATGCCGATGCAGGGTGCAGGCTAAAGGCTCTAAAGCACTGCATTGTCAGTCACACTGTGGACTCCCTCTCTATGCTGAAAACATGCCTCTAACTGGAGACGAAAAGTTTTTTGAGCAATGGCGAGTTCAACATTTCCTCCTCAAATGCTATTGGTGGGCTGAACATCATTCGCTGTTTCCTTTCATCATTCTGAATGACCTCCACAGAGCTCATGAGTCCACAGCATCACTCAGTGCCTCACTCCTGACTGCTGAACTGGAGCTATTAGAGCTGTTTCCCTATTCTCTGTCTAACACTATTCCCCCACTCTTTGAGTAACAATCACTATTTTCTTTGAGGCCACCCCACTCCCCTCTCAGGGCCTGTGCTTTGGAGATCCTGGGTCTCCCAATGCAGGGGTGAGTGGTGACTCAGGCCTGACTAACCAGGACATTCCACCACCACCCCTCCATCCCTCCCACCCCAACAACACTTGACTCAGAACAGGGCACACGGCCCAAACCCATCCAACTTATGTCTCCCGACAACCTCTCTACACTTTTTCACCACTAACCCTCTATTTTCTCCATCAATTCTGGGGCCCTCTGGCAGGATTCTGAAGAAATCCTAGCATTCTCAGGTAGGAAGACATGCAAAAATCGCTGCCCACAGGAACCTCCTGTGTGAGAAATGGCCTCTTCTACCTGCCAGGGTAGCTGCGGCGTGTCCAGCTGGCAGCCCAGCGCCAGGCGGAGTCTGTTTCAGGGATGCCAGCAGACCATATATGCAGAAATGGGACTCTGCACTGGGATTAGCCAACCTGATGGGCATGTTCATTAACCACTGGCCCCTTGGTTCAATAATCCCCTTCTTCTCAATGCTCTGCAAACCTCAAGTAATGACAGCTGTTAGACTCATTTCCCAGGCTGCTGGTGCCATGGAGATGGTGGGGCAACACTCCTGAGCCTCGTTCCACGACTCCTGGTACATCTGTTTGGTAAAAAGCTGCCTCAGATGTTCCCAGAATTCACTCTTCCTCGCCAACACCCTCCAGAACCAAATTTAAAGCAATTCCCTAACTCACAGAGATATTAAAGTGTCTTTATGAACGTAAAATATTGTGCTGGATTTTTTTCTTTTCTCCCCTTAGATGTTGATTCCCACCCCCATAAAATATTCAGAACCATCTTCCCTTCAGCATCCACACTTTAATTAAAACCTCTCATTCCAAAACTGAGTGACTTTCAGTGCAGGCAAGGCATGCCACATATAAAACAGGCGCATTACAGACAGCATGATGCCAGGAACGGATGTGTTTCACCGTACCCTGAGCCTCCTCCGCGTGATGAAAGTAGAGGAAAGCTCAAGTATGACCAAAAAAGGAAACAGCGTGATTCAGCTCCCACAGAGGGTGCAAGGGAAGAGGCACGGGGGAGAGGGAGGAAGCGGGGCGGGGAGGAGGGAAACCCGAGGGGTGGCGGTGTAACCGATGTAACCGACTGCAAAAGAGAACCGTGAAGCCCAGTCCACACGCCGCTCAAGATGACTCAGCAGGCAAGAAAGCTGCGGCTCCTGGGGAGACGGCTTCATGCTGATCAACAATGCAGCATCAGAAATCTCTGCTTTGTAAAGGACGTGAGAAAGCTGGCGTGTGACACTGTCAGCTAGAGCAGTCAGTCACACGCTATAGAAGACGCACAAGACAGCCCTGAATGGAGTTCTTTGGCTCAGCAGGGGGAACCATACCCTTCTGACATCTCTGTGTGTGAAACGGTCACTGCTTTGTGGGAAGAATGTGTGGGAAAGTCAGGGCTGGAGGCACAGGATCACGTGCGCACGCACACACACACACACGCACACGCACACACACAAGCACATACACATACGCGCACACACGCACACACACACACGCGCACGCACACACACACACGCACACGCACACACACAAGCACATACACACATACGCGCACACACGCACACACACACGTGCGCGCGCACACACACACACATGCACACGCACACACACGCACAGTCACGCACACCTCTCAAGTACTTCAGTTGTAGCCCAAGGTCCTCCCCACCCCCACTGACCACACACAAAGAGTGTGCAATCAGTCAAGCAAGACCAGGAATTATCAGGAGTATGCAAAACAACTTTTACTTAAGAGAAAAAGACCATAAGCTGGGGCAGGACGGCCAAGAGAGGAACACAAGGAGAGATTAAGAGGTGTCGGCCTAGGTCAAAGACCGGGAGAAAGAGACACTGAAGAGCCAGTCAAGTACGTATCGGAGTCGTCCGCGTTTTGGTCTCGGGATAACCCACTCTTGTTAACGACAACTGGCACCCTGCTGGGGTGGGGGGCACCAGCCCTTTCTCCCTGAGAATAAAACCTGCGTGGGCTACGCATGCATATTTGCCGGCCGGGAGCCACGTCAGCCACCAGAGGGCGCCAGCAAGCCCTGCTACCAATTCCATCAGCAATTTTCAAAAACGAGAATTTCTTCAAGATTTGTAATTCTGTAAATAAAAAAAGTCACAGGGGACCCCCTCTGGATGCAACACAGGGTGCTTATTCCACACCTCAACCAGTGAACGCCCATGAACAACAGAAAGGAGGACGAGGACTTCCAACTTCTCAGAAGCGACAAACATTAAGCTGTGCACCAGGAGTAAAGAAAAACAACAATCCTAGCCAGCAGAAGGGAACGGAAGGCTCACAAAATTCAATGTCCTCCTCCGTCGTTCCCTAACCTATCTTCTTTTCTCCTACACATACTATCCGTTCGTATCAGATGACTTTCTCATGTCATTCCACCCACCAAAGCAGTCGGCAGAAGAAAAATAGTCCTGCTCACCTCAGGCCAACTTGGGCCCAAACCTAAGCACACGGTGGCTGGCGCCCCCTGGTGGGAGGACTGGAGAACAGCGCCTTCTAGAATACCTGGCAAGAAGCAAGGAGGTAGAAGACAGGTTAAGAGAGGCCTACTCCAGACTATACCCACTACCTCTGTCTCTCTTCCTCCCAGATACTGTCAGCTACTCCTGAGATTTGGGCACATCTAGTTCTAATCTTGTCCTCAAGGGGACCTGCCAACCTACAGAGGGGTATCAACTGTAAAGGTAGCCCATGTTATTCAAAAGCTGACCTGTGTTCCCAAACATCATCACTCCAAGTTACTGGACATTTATTAGGAACCATGGCTTCATACACGGTGAACCCAGTGAAGACACGGGTTTGAAAAGGCAAAGGAAGGAATGGTGGAGGGACAGAGATAGGAAGACACTGTCAGACTCACAGAAATGCTTACAAAGTGATGTCAGGTAGGTAAAATGTCAATCATCTTTCCACCATTATATCTTGCCCGAGCCTTCCTATGTCTTTCCTCAGCTCCCTATTTAAGAACAATTTTGATGTAGCCATAGAAACATAATACTCGGCAGTTGTTAAAAAAGCAAGGCTCAGACAAAAATAAGTCAGCAAAGAAACCCAGGAGATATCTGTATACCATACTGCTCTGTGTAAATGCAATACAATAGACAGACATTTACCTGCCGAGTGGGCTGGATGATGTTTTCTCAAACATTTACTTTGCTGAAACTGTAATCAGTAGGGAAAGGGCCATAAAAACTTATTGTCTAACCAATAAACAGAAGCCTCTGTTGGTTAATGAGTTGCCTATGTGGCAGACAGACCCACTCTGAAAATTACTGTCATTCTGTGTCCTCTGCTTCAGCCAGGTGTGCTGCATTTGATTCCCAGCTCTACCATTTACCAGCTCTGTGGCCTTAGTTTCTCAACTTTTCCAGGTCTCACTTTATTCATCTGTAAAATGGAGAAACTAAAATCTACTTAATAGGATCCATGAAAGGATTACATGAGATGATACATGGGCCTCAGGATCTCTGACACTCAAAACTTTTGTATATTCTGTGCATGTGTATTTTCATTTGGAAAAAGTTTATAAAAGTTATATCGTGGGATCAAGGGATCTGTGATCCAAAGAAGTTTTAAGAGCTATTGCTCTAGAGTAAAGCATCTTTGCAAGATTGTTGGTAGTTCTCATCAGTGACATACCACTCTGCCAGGCTTTTGGAGACATGCAGTACAAGACAGATGTGTGGGTTATATTAGAAACAGAACTATCCCACTACCAGAAAACAGATAGGACTCTAAAGTTCCTAAATTTTAGCAAGCCAAATATAATTCCTTTTGCCTCCAGTTGTTATTAATAGCATTTGCAGCAGACATACCATAAGATTGGTCAAGGTGAAACCATACAATGCACAGGCAAAATAAATAAATAAATAAACACACATATATACACACACACACACACACACACACACACATGTATGTATATGTGTGTGTGTATGTGTGTGTGTATATATATATGTGTTGTGTGTGTGTGTGTGTGTGTATATATATATACACACATATATATACACATATATATCTCCAAAGTATTCTTAAAAGTAAGAATTCTGAGAATGAAGAAAATGTGACAGTAAGTGATTCTCTCACTCTCCAAGATGACCAAGTTGCCACAGGCAGAAGAGATAGAAGATAAAGAGGGAATACAGAGCAGTGGTTTATTGTTTGCCATCCCTTGCAGGAGTCCGCTAGAACTTTCTATCATACTACCACAAAAAATAAAGTCTCTGGAGTGTACATGAAACATGTAAACCTGACAAAGCATGCAGATGACCTGAGAACATCTGAAGGCAGCACCATGTTGCCACACAGGAAGCAAAATGGTTTCAAGTGCGACCTTCCAACGGATCACAGGTTGATCTAGGTCAATGTGAAATCCATGAAAACAGCTGGATCATGAATGTCCTTTTCCCCCAATCTCCATTTGCAAGGTCACCTCCACTTATCTGATCGGCAAATGTCCTGCCCCCAGTACTACACAAAGTTTTCAAATTCTGTACATTTAGAAATGCTTTCCTCTGCCCGTGTAAATTCCCACATAAATAACAAATTATATGCACAGTGCCTGAAGATAAGAAGGCAGTCCATTAACATTTGTTGAATGAATGAGAATGGGAAGAGAAAAACCATCAGGAGTTAAGCAGGAAAAAAGGGAGGTGACAATAATGAGTTTTATAAACAGTATTACAAATCTGTGGGAAGAAAAAAATTCTTTAGTATTTCATACTAGCACTGGACTCACTGGTTATCTATTTTAAAAAAAGAAATAATCTTAGAGCCTTATCTTACACTAGTGGTTCTAGAAATTTCAGGTCGTGTAATGGTTTGTTAAACAGACAAGGAAGTCATAAAACAACTAGAAGAAAAACGTGATCTCATCTCGGGACAGGGAAGTGCTTATCAATAAGTTCAAAGGCAGAGCAAGAAACCCAAAAGGAAACGTGACAGGTTTATGTATATTAAAAAGTAACACAGAGGTCCCCTGGTGGTGCAGTGGCTAGGCTTCAGTGCACTCAATGCCACAGCCTGGGTTCGATTTCCAGCCAGGGAACCACCAAAAAAAAAAAAAAAAAAAAGAGATACACTAAAACAAAAGGTAACATGACGATGACGTGTAATGTGGCACTCTGGAACAGAAAGAGGTATCAGGTAAAACCTAAGGAAATCTGAATAAAGTACGGACTTTAGTTGATGATGGTATACCAGTGATGGTCTCAGTAATTCCAACAAAAGTTCCATTCTAATATAAGAAGTTAATAATGGGGGAAACTGCGTATGGAGTCTATGGGAATACTCGGCATATCTGCTTAAATTATCTATAAATCTAAAACTGTTCTAAAATAAAGTTAATTAAAAAATACCTCCCCTAGCCAAATATATGGCGATGGAAAGAGAACTGACTGGGTGGTGAATATATAATGCAACCCATAGACGATGCGCTGTAGAATTGTACACCTGGAACCTACGTAATTCTGTTAACCAGTGTCACCCCAATAAGTCTAAAAATAAATAAATAAAGTTCTTATCACAAGGAAAAATGTTTTTGTAACTATATGAGGTGATAGATGTTAATTAAACTTATGTGGTAATCATTTCACAATAGATAATACTTGTATGTATGAATGTCAAGTCATTATGTAGTACACCTTAAACTTACACATGTTATGTACTCCTATGTCAATTATAGCTAAATAAAACCGGGTGGGGAAAAAAATACCTCCCCCTCAAAATAAAACAAACAAACAAACCAACAGAAAACAAAAATGGTGGACAAAGGTTAATAGATCAGGACAGCACAATGGCTAGGCATACAGATGTCTAGATACAGGCTGTTTAGGTTTAAATCTTAATTTTGTCACACTGTCCATGAGACTTTGGGCAAGTTATTTAATCTCTCTGGGCCCATTTCCTTGTGTATAAAATGGGAATTTAACACTGTGCCTACTGTATAGGGTTATTTTGAGACCCATAGGAGTTAATGCATGCAAAAGACTACCACTTAAGTGCTCAGTAAATGTTAGCTGGCTTCATCATATAAAGCACAAATAAATATAGTAAAATTAGTATCTAAATACAAAATAAACATAGAAGAATCAGTATCTCAATACAAAATTGGCAAAGAAATAAATAAGAAATTAAATAAAAAGAGACTGTAATAGAAATATACCAGCATATTAATAGTCATCTCTGGGTAGTGACATTATGGGTGATTTTTCTTTATAGTTTTTTTTTTTTTTAGGTTTTTAAAGGTGTACTTCATGATTATAAAAGGAACATATGTCTGTTACAGAGAAATTGGAAAATCAGAAAAATGAAAATGTTTGTACACGCTCCTGGATTGCTAATACACAAAAATGAAGACTAAGTAAGAGGTTGAAAACGAAAATCTAAGTCCCCTGAATGTGCTGCCTGGGGTGGGCAGTGAGGTGCTGGGGAGAATCACAGGAAGCTGTGGTTTTAGGTACCCCCACCATCTGGGTGAGCCTCACCCAGTTCCCTCCAGGGCTGCCATGGCGGCTTGGCCAACCCCTCAGCTGAATGGCTCCTGGAGTTAAGTCCAAACTCCCACCTGGCCACCTCAGCACCCAGCCCCACCCACCTCTCCAGCCTGACAGCTTCCCAGTCCCCCCAGCCCATTCCACGTCCTCCCTATGCCCAAATCCTCCCCTCTGCCCAGACACAGCAGGCCCCTGACACCCCCAGGCCATGCTTTGCACGTGCTTTCCTTTCACCCGGACGCCTCTTCCCCAACCCCTGACCTGGCAACTCACTCATCCCTCAAGACTCCTTCAAGGATCTGTTTCTTCTTTGGGAACGGGTGGGTTCCCTGATGCACAGCTCTTAAGACCTCCGACCCTCACAGTGATTCCAGTCTCCTGCCTGCCTGTCCCAAGTGCCTGCCCACAGCTTGGTCCTCTTTGGATCCTCTGTGCCCAAGTGTCTGGCTCACAGCAGATTCTCAGCAAGTATCTTGGGGTGAAAAGTCTGGCTGGAGGTAGTGTAGCAGGGGAAGGCAGGGAAAAAAGATTTCTGGGGTAGCACACTGCCACCTGAAGTCAGTCTAGCATTCTCTCATGCAAGGCTGGCTGATAGTCTCACACACACACACACACACACACAACCCCAAACAGCCAAAACAATCTTAAAAAAGAACAAAGTTGGATGACTCCTATTTCCTGGTTTCAAAACTTACTACAAAGCTATAGTAATCAAAACAGTGTGGTAGTGGCATAAGGGTAGACATAGAGCAATGGAATAGAAAAGAGGGTCCAGAAATAAAACACTCACACATAGGGCAACTGATTTCCAACAAGGGTGCTATAACCATCCCACAGGGAAAGGATAACCTTCTCAACAAAAGGGGCCAGGAAAACTGAACCTACATGCAAAAGATGGAAGGAGCCCTTACCTTACACCACATGCAAAACTTACCTCAAACTGGGTCAAAGACCTATAAACTTAAGAGCTAGAAAGCTACAAAACTCTTAGATAGGACGTAGAGGGAAATCTTCATGAAATTGGATTTGGCAATTGAACTTCATTAAACTTAAAAACTTCTGTGCATCCAAGGGCACTATGAACCCAGGAAAAAGGCAACCCCTGGAATGGGAGAAAATATTTGCAAATCACTTATCTGATAAGGGATTAATATCCATAATATATAAAGGATGCCTATAACTCAACAACAGCAAAACAAACAACCTAATTCAAAACTGGACAAAGCACTTGAATAGACATTTCTCCAAAGGAGATATACAAGTGGCCAAGAGGCACGTGAAAATACAATCAACATCTCTACACTTTAGGGGAAATGCAAATCAATACAACAAAATGAGATGCCACTTCACACCCATTAGGGTAGATATTAATAACAATTTTAATTAAAAAAAAACAATGTGGGGAAACTGGGACCCTCCTTCATCGCTGGTGGGAATGTAAAATGGCTAAGTCCTGTGGGAAGCAGTTTGGTGGTTCCTAAGAACGTCAAACATGGACTTGCCACATGATCCAGCAATTCCATTCCTAGGCACAGACCCCAAAGAACAGGGACTCAGACATTCGCACACCCATGTTCATAGAAGAATTAGTCACAATAGCCAAAAGCTGGAGGCGACCCAAGTGGCCTTCCACGGAAGAACAGATAAACAGAATGTGAGATACATGCATACAATGGAGTGTTATTCAGCCATAGAAAGGAATGCGATTCTGATACACGCTACAACCTGGACCATCAAGGGCATTGTGCTAAGTTAAGTCACCCAGACGAAAAGCGTAAGTGTTGCTATGCTTGCATTTAGAGGAAAGACCTGGAATAGACAGGTGGAGACAGAAAACAGAAGAAAGGTTACCAGCGGTGAGTGGAGGGGGGAAGGGCGAGTGACGTTTCATGGGTGCAGACTTTCTGCTTGATGATGAAAAAGTTCTGGAAACGGATAGTTGTGATGGTTCTACAACACTGCGCATGTATTCGATGTCACTGAACTGTACACTTAAAAATGATTAATGGTGACTTTTATGTTATATGTAATTGGCTGCAATAAAATAAAATGCACAAGCAAAGCACCCCACAGTAGCCGCAGCGGGCTCCCCCAGGAGCGTCCTGCATGTCCCACGGCCACGCGAGACGCCGCCTGCTCCTTTCCTGACCTTGGGTTCGCAAACGTGTGCATCCCGCAGCCCGCCCTGGCTCCGGACCAACTCAGACAGCAGATAAGGACCCCAGCAGCTGTGCCTCCCTTTTTGTCCTTGTCTCTTCTGGATTTTTAATACCAAAACACATACCAGCTGGGAGAAGCTGTGGGGTGCAAGGAGGGCTGAGGCACAGTTGGTCACCGACGCTGAAACAGGGAGGACACTGTAAAGCAAAACTACACCTGAACGCCCTCAGCGCTTCAGTGCTTCATAGAGTATCTATCTGACCTTTTCACGATTTGCAGGGAGGGATTCGTCTTCCTTATTAACTCCTTTTATCACGTCAACTACCTCACAGTCTAGAAGTTGTGACATTCACGCTCAACTTACACACACAAATATGCGTTAATTGCATTGCCACGCAATTCAAACCATGTCCTTTTAGGGTGGTTTCACCGGAGATGAAGCCAGCCCACATCCCTTAAAAACTATGTATTGCCATGTCTCTCAAGTCCATCTTCCAAGTTAAATACTGTAAATTCTCTGAAGTTTTCTTCATGTAGCTGGTTTGCCTGGGACTGTCCCACAAACTTTCTCTAACTCTCTCCTGTAATTGCACAGCAAGACATTTCACATGGACATTGAACATAGTTCTGTAGCAACTGGGAACTTAAATGTTAAGTTTTAATGGCAATAAAAATTGTGTGCTGAGAAGGTGATGAAAATATTCTGAACTTGAAAGCAATGCGTTTCAGAAATATCGTTTCCTAAGTTTACTTACTTTGAGTCATGTTTTCCTGTGTCTGAAACTTCAAAGCCAGCGCCTCCGTCTTCATGTCAGGGACATCTGTCCCACAGGGACTGGCCCATTAAGACACACTTCAGTGTAGTTGGGGCCGACTTTGAAATTCACTAGAACATCATGGATTCTGCATCTAATTCACATGATCAGAAAGGTGCATGGCAGATACACTCCAGATTTCAGAAACACCTCCTGACTTAGCCCCTGACCGACTATACCATCGTGATATATTCCAAATGCCCACAAAGATTGGTCTAGAAGCTTAACTAAGCATTGACAAACAGGTGCACAGCTCACATTCCAGGCAGACAAGCTCTACGGGTAGGTACTAGACAAATGAGTTACACACCATATTCCCTAATGAATAATAGACTGCTTTATGTCATTCTTCAGTTCTCGCTGCAAACTCATGACTGCTCTTAGGAAACCCACCCTGGCCACAGAGCCCAAAACAATCAACCAAGGAATCGGTGATGTCAAAGGTTTTGCCCAACTACCATCTCCCTCTTGATTTTTCTGAAGAATAAAAGTTAACTAACGAGAAAATTAACTCAGAAACGTGACTGTTGGCTTCTGTAAGAGGCCTTGCTGAATTAGCCCACAAGTCAACCTTCCCCTCAGAAGACATCCTGCCTTCCTCAGAAATATTATTTCCCAAAGAGCCCAGAGCAGTGTCTGCTTTACAGGTACATGTGCATGTGAATGTATTAGTAATAACTCAGCTATTGAGCACTTGTTCAGAACCAAGCCCTGCACCAACAATATACACCGTTTCAAAAAGTAGGTATTATTGTGATTGCCATTTGGAAGATGCAGAAATTTGCCCAACTGAAGAGGAAAATGATTTCTTTTCCAAAGGTTCCTAAACTAAGCTAGCAAGAGAGCCCGCTGAAATTTCAGCCCAAGTTGGCCTCTCTCTCCAGCTTCTGCATGGAATCATCATATTGCACAGCCTCCCTGAATAAAGTGATATTCCCCTCGGCTTTTCCCAAGGTCAGCTCATTTGTTTTTTGGGGGAATATAGGCAGCTACAACTCTAAAAAATAATGAGTTTTATCTTAAAATCAGATATTTCTTTCCATGTATATCCATACTTGTTTATATTTCACCACAGAGCTCTGCTTAGAGATTTATCTGGTTACATTTAGTACTTGATTAAATTATCCTTAAGTATAAATTGGGAACATAATTTCTCCCTCAAAAGAGAAATGCCAGCAGTAATGCTTTCCCTGAAAGGTTTTCGTGCATTTGCTTTTTAAAAAAGGAACAGCAGATTTTGAAAACGCAGCAGCCTGAGCAGCAGAATTTCCTGGAGGTCAGTGTTATCCATGACAGCCACATGTCCAGCAGGAAATCTGCAGCTGTGCGACATTAACAATGGATCCCCCACTTTCTTAGACCCCGGAGAGACTTGCGGCTTGTACATCTGAACAAGGCAGGACTTGGATAAAAAGCATACTTTTTGCTTTTCATGTACATTACAGGCGTGGAATCTCATATTTCTAAAGAGACTTTCACCAGATACACGCCAAGTGGTTTTGGAGGGACTCATTTAAGCAGAGCCCGCACACTGATGAGGTCAAAAATCCCAGCACTGCCTACATGCGGTCACGTATTCACTTGAGTAGGGCAGGGCATCCCTGGGTTGTAGTCCCAGGAGAAGACCAAGGATGGGCTCTTGTGGTCCTCTTTTTCAGGTAAGCTTTGCTAAATAGATAAGGTACATGCAGAACCTCATTGCAGAGAGAAGACCTTCTATTACCACTGGATAATTTTAACAGTTGAGAATCAAATTCCTCACCCTAACAACTGAATCCCACACAAAAAGCACTGAGTTCATTTCCTCAGCACGCTATCAGCAAAGGCTTCCAACATTTACTTTCAAGTTTCACAAAAAAATCAGCCACGTGTTCACAAAGATTAAATAGTCAGCTTTTACTCTTAGTTAAAACAATATATTGCTCACAGATAAAACTAGAATTTGTTATTCATATATACATGATCTTATATATGTCATCCTCAGAACAGCCTATGAAGTGGACATTGTTTTCATTCCCTTTTTACAAACAAGGAAATAGACACAGAGAGATTAAGGAACAGATAAAAGTTCTCCAGCTGTTAAGGAGCAGAGACTAGAATCAAACCCAGGGCTACCTGTCTCCAACACTCTTAACGTCAGTCTCAGTGTTCTACAGTTTCTCATGTTTGTTTTTTAAAAAGGTAAATCAACTTTGGCCCTTTCCTCTGATTAGGTCTCAAGCATTGCTAACTCAGATTTCTCCCTCATTCAGGAAGAATTAAAGAAAAAAAATTAAGATGTGTTCTGCCAGCCGAGATAAAAGTCCCAACTCTCCTAAAGGAGGCAGCTGCATGCAGCAGGCGCTTTGGAGTTAGCCCAGGTCCACCAGGTCTCGCTGTGTGACCTTGGACAAATCGCTTACTCTCTCTGTGCTTCAGTTTCCTCACCAGGAAAATGAGGCAGTAATGGAGACTGACTCCGTGTTCTTGGGGTTTAAGTAACAGTATTTAAAACAGGGTTTCACATATTTTATGTGCTCGGCCGTTCACAGCTATTCTTATGATTAATAAGCTGCCTGAACTAAGTTTAGATTAGTGATCATAGGTAAACATCAGGACGTACAACTAACACATCGTCATTTGAATATTCGGGAAAATACTTTGCCTTGAAAAGGTTACCAAAAAGCCCTCCCATGGGCCAGGCTGGCTACACGTGATGAGTAAGTGTATCTTTCTCAAACTAAACAGCTTTGGCATTGGCTGAATGAAAATAAGACAATGGATTCCTTGACATTACCTGGTCCCCAGGACACACAGACACTCTAAAACTTTCTACAGAAACGCTTAAAAATTGTTTGGGTCCTCAAATAAATAGTTATCACCACATCCTCTCCCCAGCGAGAAGTATGGGCTTCTTTCAAATCGCACAACTTGCTGGAAATCACACTCTCTAAAAATGTCCCTTCGCAGCTTGCATTGCAACACTTGGTGTCCCCAATTGTTGCTGTCCCAGAACAAAAGCCTAATTGCTGCTGGTACAATACAGCCCTTTCTCTGAGATCATCAAGGAGCCCTCGGAACAAACAAGAGAGGGGGTTCTTGTGAGCAGCAAGCACTGCATCCAAAAGCCCTGGACCCTGAAGGCCCACACGGGCCGGGGTATCCTTGAGACTGAGTCCCTTGCTGATATGTCCCCCTCCCGGCCAACAAACTGGCTCAGGAATGTTTCAGAGCCTTTTAGGACACGTGCATTTTCCTGCTTGGACGCGTCTGGAAAACTCGGGGTCCCCTTCTCCCACCCGCGCGGAACAGCAGCCCCGCTTGGGCGCGATTTTGTCACGGTGGGGTCGTGGCCGGCCAGGCGCCCCTAGAGTCCCGCAGGGCGAGGTTCGAGAAGGGGTGCCCCCACCAGGCTAACCGCAGAGCCCCTGCGCCCCCGCGGGCGCGAGCGGGAACCCCACTTTCCCAGCCCCTGTGGGACAGGAACGAGAGCTTCCATTCCGGGCTGGCACGCAAACCCCCACACGGCGGCCCCGGGGAGGGCTCTGGGACTCACGCGGTCTCTCGGGGTCTCGGGGGCCTCTCCCCAGCCAGCTCCTGGCCCCTCGGGGTCTGAGAGTGGGATCCTCCCATGGCCGAGCTCGCGCCCTGGCTGCGCCCGCCCGTGCTCCGCGCCGCCGGACCCGGACCCTGGACGGGGAGGAGGCGGCGGGGCGGGAGGAAGGGTGGGGCCGAGGGGTGGGCGGGAGCGGAGGGGAGCCCTGCCGCAGGGTCCCGGCCGCCGGGAAAGCCGGCGAAAGGACGGGGCTGGAGACTTCTCCGCCAATTGCAGGGCTCAGCCTGCGCCGCGGCCCGGCACAGCGGCCCGGGGACACCGCCGGGCGATGCTGACGCCCAGGTCACGCCGGGGCCCGGGCAGGGGGCGCTCATCTCCCAGCCAGGAAGCCCCAGGGCGGCGGAGGGCAACAGGTGGAGAGTGGAGGCGAGGCCCGGGGGCGCCCCCGGGCTCTGCGGATCGGGGAGACGTCGCTCTCTCTGCCCTCCCAGTCCTGGGCGGCTCCGCGGCGCTGGGGCAGCGGGCGGGCAGGCGCCTGGGGAGCTCCAGCGCGAAACTGGAGGTGGGGGTGGGGGTGGGGGTGGGGGTCTGCAAGGAAGAGGCCTGGAGGGGCAGCTCTGCAGAAAAGCACCGATAGGGGCGGTGTGCTCCGAGATCCGGACACCGAGGCTGCCTTCAAAGCCAGCCGCTTCGGCCGCACGCAGCCCAGAGCGAGGCCTGCGCCGAGCTCTACAGAAAACTGTGTTTTAAGAAACTGAAATTCAGGATTGCCTCTGAGATTACACATTACCGGCTTCAGTGTCAACCCCCTCCCCCCACCCCGGATGTCACTTAGGGGCTCTGTAGAGGGATGGGAACTAACATGTATGGGATACCAGGGACTTTGCTTGGTGGTTCACAAAAGAAACCACAGTTAGTCCTCCGAACAGTGGGAAATGATGACAGTAGGTAACACTTATTGAGCACTTTTATGTGCCAGACTCTGTTCTAAGGACTTTAGGTTTATTGACTTATTTCATGTTTGTCACAACTGTCTGGGGAGGCATTTTTAGTATCCTCAATTTGCAAATAAGTGAAGTATAGGAAGGTTAAACACGTCCAAGGTCACATAGCTAGAAGAAAATGGCAGCACTAGAATGCGAACCCCGATAGGCTAGCTTCAGAGCTATAACACACCGGGCGCTTAGCCTCCATGCTACATGTATCCCATAGGTGACAAGACCCCTGGTCACACAAGAGCTCTAATGAAGATGTACAATGGGATCGATATTGTTTTTATTCCTGCTAACACAACATCCATCCTATAGCCCGTGGATCAAAAGCTAATTACGACTTTCAAGTCTTATTACGTAAGCAATACATTTTGTAAGGCTGCCATAGATAGTGATTCTTTTGATGGGTTTTGGCAAAGTAAATGAAAAACATTCTGGGAAGGATTCACCATTCTAGATGCCATTAAGAACATTAGTGATTTATGAGCAGAGGTCACAATAGTGACATTTACAGGAGTTTGGAGAAGTTGATTCCAACCCTCATGTATGGCTTGAGGGGCTCAAGACTTCCGTGGAAGAAGTAACTGCAGTTGTAGAAATAGCAACAGAACGAGAATTAGAAGTAAACCTGAAGATGTGACTGACTTGTAATCTCATAATAAAACTAGCAGATGAGGAGCCGCTTCTTATGGATGAGCAGAGAAAGCGGTTTCTTGAGATGGAATCTGGTCCTGGTGAGGATGCTGTGAAGACTGCTGAAATGACAGCAACAGATTTAGAATATTACGTAAACTTAGCTGATAAAGCAGCAGCAGGGTTTGAAAGAACTGACTCCAATGTTGAAAGAAGTTCTACTGTGGGTAAAATGCTATCAGACAGCATCATGTGCTACCGAGAACTCATTCATGAGAGGAAGAATCAATGGATGTAGCAAACTTGGTTGTTGTTTCATTTTAAGATGTTGCCACAGCCATCCTGTGTTCAGCAACCACCTCCGTCATCAGTCAGCAGCCATCAACACTGAGGCAAGACCCTCCACTAGCAAAAAGATTATGACTCACTGAAGGCTCAAAAAGATGGTTAGCAATTTTTTAGCAATAAACCATTTTTAAATTAAGGTATGTACATTTTTTAGACATAATGCTATTGCACACTTAGTAGACTACAGTATGGTATAACTTTTATATGCACTGAAAGCAAAAAAAATTCATGTTTCTCATTTTATTGTAAGACACGCTTTATTGCGGTGGTCTGGAACTGAACCTGCAATATCTCCAAGGTGTGTCTGCACTTCCTGAAGTTTAGCTCTGGCTGATTCAGTCCATAAAACCTCCTCTCAGCAATCATTGCCAAGCAAAATTATGCCCTTTCCCAAATAAACTTCCTCTGAGTATCTTCCTTCTCTTCTGCCTTAACGCTGTCCTGATTCATGCATTCTTTTATTCATTCACTCACTCATTCAACAAATGCATATTAATGTGTACCTTGATGACTGTCTTCATTTGAATTCATCTTTGTAAAATATTGGATGAGGTGAGAGTTGCCTGAGGCCTGCTACCAGCCTCAAGATGACCGTCTGGCAAATCTATAATATACCCTAGTGCCACCTGTCAGCGTTGTTTTGGTGCTGCCTAAACAAAAGAAAAAAATTAACACGAAGAGACTGATTCCTAGAACAGAGCTGCAAAGACCTCAACAGGCCGTCTAGTTCCACCTTCTTATGTTAATATAAGTGAACCAAGTCTAGGGAGACACTGACAAAGCTGGAACCAGACTCAGATTTCATCCACCCCGACCCAGTCCTTTATTCTGGGCAGAAATGGTTAAGCCATTTCATTTAATTAAAAAAAAAACCAAAAAACCTTTTTTCTTTTTTATTTCATTACTTGTCATTTCTATTCCTACCTCGATCCTTGTTTGCTTCATTCACACTTAACCCAAATACACACAAAGATTACTTATCTGTTATTTTGATTAAGAAATAATTTTTTTTTTAATTTAAAAACTATTTCAGTTATACTCAATGTCAAAGATAGAAATTCCCTTTGGTGATCTGTCTTTGAATTTGTTCTCAGTTTACTCTGAAGAGTGAAAACAAGCCAGCAACCCAGGCAAGGACCTTCTCTCTGGCCTTGGAACCCTTGGGACTGAAGAAAATTAAGTCAGGTGCAAGTCACATGCTTACTGACAAAGTAGGTTTTCAGTGCAAGTTTTCAGGCAAATGCCTTCTGCCTCAGGCTCATTCTCAGAAGTTTCTCTCTAATTCCACCAGCCCCTCTGTGTATGACTGTTCTTTAACACTTCGTGCCAGCAAAACTAAATTCCGGCAACAACAACAAAAATCTTGGTTCCCCGTTTCAAGGTGATGTAACTGTCACCTCTACGAAGTTGGCAGTTTCCAAAAGAGAGCTCAGACCGCCACCCTGTGACCTGTTCTCTTACTATGGAAACAGCTGCCAAGCTCATAATTCCACCCTGTCCTCACAGGGAGAGAAATGAAAGCACTTTAAAATTTAAAAAAAAATTTGTTTAATTAAAAACAAAACACAAATCTTTTTTCTTTTTCATTTCATTTACTTGTCATTTCTACTCCTACCTAAGGGTTCAGGAACAGTATACCCTTTGTGTGCTTTTCATAGATTTTTTTTTTAAGCAGACTACTTTTTGTGCCCCGACTTTGTTTTCAGAGACAGAATCTGCCTATAATTCAAGAATCCTGAGCTTGATAATCTGGACTTGGAATATGAACTCTTAGCACTTTGGGATCTCGTGCAACTTTGGAATAGTGACTCGGAGCAAAGTCTGGGTATTTATACATAGATGCTAGCCCCACTTGGGGTAGAGGGTAAGGAGAGTTCATCCACCAATACTTTAATTCCACTTTCTGACCCATCAGGTTCCGGCTTTAGTCATTCCTGATGGGAAAACCAAACAAAAGGCTGGCAACAGTCCCGAGGGCCTGGGTTCAAAGAAGCACTTTAATTTGTGAGCATCTTTGAAACTAAAATCAGTGTGCATGGTTCATTGTTTAAAAATACAGCATGCATTTTTTTAAATAAACTAAAAATACAGCATGCATATTTTAATAAACTACTGTTCTCCAGCCGGGCAAAATAAGCAGGTTCTATGAAGCCTACAAATGCTGCAAAGAATGCAGAAGCAAACAAACATTCAAAGGAAACCTCTAAGGAGAGACAAAGTAAGTATAAAAAGTTCCTTAGGTTTGGAAGTTAAGACTGTCCCAAGAGGTCATGTGGAGACTTGAATTATTTACCTTAGAACATTTGTGAGCCAGATAGAGCTGCCAAGTCACAAGAATAAGACAAACTTTTGAACGTAAGCATTGAATAAAAGGAAGAGTTAGCACAGGTAGAACAGCACATTGGAGCCACTCTTTTCCTCAGGAAATCTGAATGTTTTCCACCTCCCTGCAGGAAAGGCAGAAGTGCCCTGGAATGACTGCACCTACAGGTGACAATCCCAGGGCACCGCGGGCATGGGAGTTAGGATGGAAGAGAATAGAACCGTCGCACCTAGCCAGGTGTGGAGTACATATGCATAGATGGGTAGGGAGTACTGATGTCTTGCTTTTTCAATGTTTTGGGGAGGGAACATGTCCAATCAGGATTGTTTGTGTGGTCTTAGCTTTGAATTTTTCAGTTTTGACCCACACTACTCAAATCTGTGGTTCACAGTGCTATGGATACTGTAACCATTTTCCTGCGCTTCTGGTGTGGGCCGCGGAAGTGGGAGCATAGGTGCTACCATCTTTTGGCTCCCTGGCACCTCCCTGGAAAAAAGGAGGAGCTCAGATCCTACCCCCAGGATGGAGCAGGGCATAAGATGGTCAGGGCAAAAAGGGAAGTAGGGGCTTGAGCAAGGTGGGACAAAAGCTAGAAGCAGAATACCTGGTTGCCTGGATCACACCAGGCTGAAGGACAGTCACAGGGCCCAAGAGCTGAAAGGGGATCATCTGATTCCAAATTCCACCTGATGCTGGAATCTTCTGCTCAAGATTCCTGACCAAGGGCTGGCCAACCTCGGCTTGGAATTTTCAGAGATATTTCTGGCAGACGCAGTATGGTGGCACTCAGCTCCCGCTCCAAGGAAGGACTTATTAACCCGGCTTCAAGGAATGTGGTTATCTGATCATCTCCAGCTGTTCGTGCCTTCAGGGTCTGCCTCTGCTTTCTGAGCTGAATTGCATCTTGCTCTGGCAGTCCCCAGCCAATGGCTGAGCAAGAGGGTAGTATAAAGGCTCAACCATTTCTGCCCAGCATGGGGCCCCTGTAATGGGCAATCTTTGCTTTGGAGCTCTGCACTGGTCAGGGAGAGATTTAGTCCAACCTGCATCACAGTTTAAAGGTTCTGCTGCTTCCCAGTCCTGCTTTTGCTCCTTTTCCGTTCCCAGGTTTTACTCCTCAATAAGCCTTAATACATGAAACACAGGGGATTTTTATTTTTAGGGTATGAAACTATTCTATATGATACTGTAATGGTGAGAATATGACACTACACGTGTGTCAAAACCCATAGAACTTTACAGCACAAAGAGTGACCCTAATGTGTGCAAATTAAAGAAAAATAATTTAGGAGATTGAGGGATCCCAGGATGGAATGCAGATGAAATAATCTAACTATATTACAAATGTATGAAACAACTTCACTAAAGGGGCTGGATAGGAAAAGGGGCTCACCTAACTTACTCTGGAAATGAGAGGAGTCTATAAGACTAAGGGAAACAGAAATTGCACACAACACTGAAATCTAGCTGATAAAGTTGTTTCCCATGGGAGGAGGTGTTAACAATCCTAATACACATATATTGCAATGGAACAATGAAGTAAACGGATTGCAGATGGTGGGGCCAGGTTTCTCATTGTTGGAATGGGGAAGTTACAGAGAAACAAAGGGAGGTCTAGAAAGATCCATGTGGTAATGGATTAGAGTTGGAGACATCAGTATGAATTCATGTTTTGCTTAATATAGATTCAGAAAGTTAAATATAGAAATATTTATAAATGCGTGTATATACACAGGTTAGTATGCACACATACACCCTCCTTCTCCATCAGCCAAGACAGCCTCGGATCCACAGTGTCTCAGTAGCAGCAGGCATACCTCGTACCCAGACCTCGGTTTTTAATACCATTCTCCGATAGGAGGAACCGGACTACTTGAAGAAAAGATTGATTCGAGGACTGGGGCAGGAAATACTGAAGATGACCCTGGAGGATCTTACAGTGCCAGAAAATAAAAACATGCTCAAAAACAAAACAAAAACAACAAACAAAAACAACAGCAAAACCCACTGATGTGTGTATAACAAAGGGATGCAGAAGCCAACTGAAAGAATTCTCAATGGCCAAAGCTGGAGCAAATTGAGCAATTAAAATTAATAAGTTAGTATTGGATTAAAACCTGAAGTATAAAATAAATATGCACGAATCCCTACTAGCATAAAGAAATGATTTAACAAATAAATAAATCAAGAGTAGAGACAAATCTTCCATGAATAAGAATTCCAAATAATTTATACAGATACTTCACCCTCAACGAAGCAATGCTTAACTCTCCATTCTTTAAGCATGGGCTGTGCATAGTGACTTCCTTTCAAAGGGCACAGTAGGGAAAGGGGGAGAAAGAGTGACTTGGCAGTGGGGAAATCTGACAAACGACCTCAGCCCGGTAACCAAGGTTAACACCAACAGTGAAAAGTCACATTGATAGTTACAAGTACGCACCCTTGATACGATGCAATGAAACGGCGCATTACTTCCGTGGTCTTCCTTCCAAGAACCCATAACCCCAGTTTAATTATGAGGAAAACTTTAGATGAATCCCAGCTGAGAGACCTCCTACTCCATCCTCAAAACTTCCAAGGTCATGAAAAACAATGAAAAAACTGTCCAGCCAAGAATAGCCTAAAAGGAGTCATGACTACAGACTTTTCTTTCTCCAATAAACAAAGCCACGTGTATCAGTCAGGACCTGTCAGGTAACACTGTCCAAGGTGAAAACGGACGATGTACAAAGGTCTGAGGGGAGGTTGGGGGACCTCAAGAGAGAGTGCTAATCCCCAGGGCTGCAGAGTGGGGGTGACTGCTTTTCTCCTGGACAGCAGAGCGTGTGGGGAGGGCCATCTGACAGAAGTAGAATGAAGGGTTTAGACTAGAAAGTCTCTGAGATCCCTTTCAGGCCTAATACGCAAGGTCCTAGAAGCAAACTAAATGCCTTCCCAGGCTCCAGCTGATACGCGCCTGGAGAGTCTTGACAGCTGTTTATTTACTAAAGTATGCAGAGGCCTTACTCTTCCATGACACATCTCCGCAGCTGTGCAAAGACACTGCATGCTGCTTATCGAGCCATTCACTCCCAGGGAAGGAGCCCGGTGCACTCTCACGCATGCAGACACATCACAGGCATGCGCAGAGAGGCAACCAGACGGGGCTCTGGACCACCAGCTGCAAGAGGCGAGGGGCGGGCAGAAGGGCAAGCCACTCACCCAGCGGCCGGCGAGCCGTCAGCGGGCATGCCTGCTTGCTCCTGAAGACACCTCGAAGGGGCCTCAGCAGCTGGCGGCAGCTGGTGCAGCCCTCAGACTGGCCCAGCAACTTGACTGGCAGGCCCCGCAAAGGGTCGGCTGCCAGCAATCACACAGATGGTAATAATTAGCCGGAAAGTCAAACTATGGAAAGTTCCAAGAGTCCAGGAGAGCCCTATGTTGAACAATGAACATACAAGCCTCCCCCTGCTGCCTTGGGACATTTTGTTCTGTATTGAGTCTGGTTTTTAAGTACTCTCTGCTTCTGTTTCTTGAAATCTCATTTCAAAAGTAGAGGGTGGGGCTAAGGAAGAAAATATCTCTATTAGCCCTCCGTGGCTAAAAGTGCCAAAGAGGTAACACCCCCTGTCTTCATGCCCCCCCATATATCTTGGGTGGCCTGGGATATACAACACATTTCCTTCCTTTTCCTAACTCCATTCCTGGTTATTACACTAGGACCCTCCATAGCTACTGACCACATGGGTACTGGTTTATAGTGTGTGTGATTTGGGGGGAGGCAGGCATCTAAGAAGGACCTGTATGCCAAAATCCTTAAAAACCCTCTCCAAACGGCTAATTGATTCCTGAATTCCATTCTCATCTTGTTTCCAGCAAAGAAAAAAAAAAGAAAAAGAAAAAAACTGATTCTTATAAACACACCCACACTTGGGAGATGAATGCTTCAAAATCGCTTAGTGAATTAAGGGCCTAAAGGCCTTGCTAGAGACGAGGAAGGAGGGGGCGCTGGATGTGGGAGGCTGAGAAGGTGGGCGGGAAGAGGGCCACCAGGAAAAAGAAAAGGACAAAGACAGCGTGTTTTGGGCGCTGAGGAAGGACATCACCGCCTAGGGCTGTCCTGGTTGAGTCGTGCTCTAAATGTTTTTGAGAATTCAGACATAAGCAGCTTCTCCATCCAGTAATATACGAAAAGCGTCTGGACTTCAGAGCTTTACAAAGGAGTTTGTCTTCCCAGCTTTGAAGTCGTTAACAACGGTGGAGTGTGGTTAGGGGGTGCCTATGGGGTTCTCCCTACTCCAAATTGCTTCTTCTCTTCACCACCACAGTAAAATCTAAAGCTCTCTCACTAGAGCTGTACCTGCGTATCAATTCATTTATTAATAATCACTGTTCAATGGCCTGATAAAAGTCAAGCACTGGTCACAGGGGGTTTTGATGGACACCAACTAGGAGGGTTCATTTTAGATACAGGATACTGAGGGTATAGGGGTAGAGCAGGGCTCAGTGGGAGGCCACAGCTGGCAGCTTCTCTGTGTCGTGAGAGTGACAGAGATCCCTTCAGAAAAGGAGACAGGAATCCCGGGGCTGGGGTAGGGGCCAGGGCTCTGGGAGTGCACTGACAAAGATTAAGAGAACAACCTGCTTCCCAGGTTGACCCACGCGGGCACTGCCTGGCACAGTCTGCTTGCTTAGATATAATAGCACTACGCCTTCCCTTTGCATCTTCTGACCCTTGTTCTGCCAAATGCCTCAGAGTGCTGTGCTCAGACCTCATACTGTGAGAGTTACTGCTCCCTCCACCCACTTCCAAATACAGCGGACCCTTGAGAAATGTGGGGATTAGGAGCCCTGAACCCTTGCACAGTTGGAAATCCATATGTAACTTTTGACTCTCCCAAAACTTAACTATTAAGAACCTAACTGCCAACCGGAAGCCTTACTGGTAACATAAAGCAAATAAACACATGTTTTGTATGTTCTTGTATTATATACTGTATTCTTACTATATGTAAGATAGAGAAAAATACTATTTACAAATGATATGGAAAAGAAAATACATTTGCAGTATTCATTGAAAAAAAAAATCCGCATGCAAGTGGACCCCTACTGTACAAGCCTGTGTTGTTCAGGGGTCAACTGTACAGCACTCCTCAGGGAGGGCTGGATTGATGAGACCCACAAGGTAGGATGTAGACACGCACACCCAAAACAGACGGCCCTGCATTAGGATCCCAGGCCTAGCACTTCCCAGTGTGTGTGTTTGTGTATGTTTGTTCCTTCTCTAAATCTTGCTCCCCTCATTTGTAAACTGGGGACAGTAATAGTACTTACCCGGTAGGTGGTTGTGAAGGTTAAATAAATGCTTATAAAGCTCTTAGCACAAGACCTGGCTCATCGTAAGTGCTCAGTGAATGTCGGTCAGTCATTTATTTCTTGCCGAATGTTACTTCCAGCAAAGGTTGGCCAACTGATGCACACTGCTTTCAAAATCACTGAAAATTTAATCTAGACTTAGGCTGTGCTCACAAGTTTGTACCTTGAAAAGGCCACAGAGTTCTTTTGTAAGTCATGATCTCCTTGCAGTTTTTTTTTTATCAGCTATCTTTAGCTCCTAAATTTTATATCTCAGCTTGAAATCCTAAAGTCATCCTTCCAAAAATACGAGTGGTTCTGCCAATGTCATAGAGTCACTGAAACCAACAAGCAAAAAACAAATTCTTTTAAAATAACAGTAGGTCTAACTGTTGGGACTAACGTCCCTAGCTACAAAGATAAATAAATTGTAATTCCTTTAATCAAAAGATCCAATTTGGCAAGGCTCACGGTAAAGACTTGCTATTTCTGTCTTGTCTCTTTAATACCTGGGAGAACACCTGAGCTCTTTTTCATTGGTCCTGAGCTGTCCCTCTGGGACCCTGGCTGGGATTCAGGCACAACTCACCGTCGAAATTACTGGGGCTCATTTTACAGTCTCAGACACCACTTACTTCTTATTTCCAGACTGCCACCCAACTACATAACCCAGGGTTAACCCAACAACCTCTTTCACCCATAGTAACATACTTACTGAGTTCTTATTATGTGCCAGGCACAGTTCTAAATGCTTTATGTGAACTAAGTCATTTCATTCTCATATTATTAATCTCTTTGTGAAATGGAACTGTTATTTTCATCCCTCTCTATAGGGCATCATTATTTTGCTAAGTTTCCTAAAATGACCTGGCTGACATGTGGCAGAATTGGGATTTAAACCCCGGGAGCCTGGTCACAGAGCTGGCTCGTTCCCACTAAGCCCTATGGCCTCTCAGAGGAGAGGTCAGGTTTATCAGAGGTACCGCTTGGACAAGGATCCGGACTTCACTCTTTCACAAGGGCACCCTTCCTTCCATAGAACATTCTGTACTGGCCCGGTCACCGTTCCTCCCAACCTATTCTCAGGGGCATCCTTTGCCAAAAAATATGAAAGAACTTACACAATATCCCTCTTACCTCTGTCAAATGGAGCTGCAAAAATATTCAAGGCAGTGTGCTATGACTCAGGGGACACAGCTCCAATCCAACCTTCACCAACTGGCTGGATGACATTGAGCAAGTCACTTAATGTTTCTGCCTTTAGATTTTCATTAGCAGAGTGGGGACCATGCAGAAGGCTGTGTCATAGGGCTACTATGGGGAGTCCATGAGCTAATCTGTGTAATGTGCTCAGCACAATGCCTGGCTCAAAACGTAAGCTGTTATCATTCAGGAAGATCAATAATAGCTATTAGGATTATTGATCATGCAGTCCATAACTGTGGGCAGAACTGAACAGGGCACATTCAGAAAAGACTCAGAGAGCGGCCAGGCTGTAATCTAAGCTCTCTGGGGCCCTGCCCCTTGTCCCTCCCTGCATGTGAGGGCAGGCTGCCTGAGCTGGGAGAGCTCACCTCCTGCACCTGCAGCGGGCTCCCCAGGGCAGGAGATGATCACTAAGTAAGAGGCAGATGGGGAGGGCTAAGGAAGAGCCTAGACAGGGGCAAGCTAGAAATCACTCTGCAAACGAACTCTGCGCCATAAGCAGTCCCCACAAAACATCCCTGGGTCCAGGTCAGCAAGTATAAACATTTTTCGAAACTTTCTTTCAACTGACACCCCAACATAGAAGTCAGGTAAGGATGCTTTGTGGCAGTGGGGAGAGACAGCTTGTGGACCACCCATAGGTACCTGATTGAACTTCTCCCCAGAGGGGACCCTGTACTCCTTCTGAAGGACAATGATGTCCTTCGACCACAACTTAAGAAAAACAAGTGTATGTAAGACACGAGCTTAGAGTCTAAGGAGCTGGCAGCTATGGTCTTGCACTAGCTGGCAAGTGAGCTCTAATGTCCCTGGTGGAAAGGACAACCCTAACAAGACACTGTCGCTACCTCCTACAGAACCCCAAGGCTTTTCAGTAGCAAGGGGTCCCTCCACGTTCATACTGCACACTCCCAGGACTGGGAGGAACGCGCCCGCATCGCCCACCTGTGTCAGTAAAGTAACCTTTTAAAATTCATCTACATTTCACACTGTTGCTATGAGGTGGGGTTATTACTATGCCATTTCACAGATAAGGAAACTGAGGCAGAGGACATTTAACTTGTCCAGAGTCACCTAGCTAGATAATGCTGGAACCAAGACTCTAATGCCAGTTTTCCTGGTTTCAGCGCATGGTGGCATGGACTCCAGACTGGGACGACCTCAGCTCGGATCCCTCCTCTGCCACTTACTACCTGTGTCTCCAGCCTCAATCTCCTCATCTGTAAAACGGGGATGATGATGATGATGATGATGATACCCAGCATCCTTGGAGTGGCTGGCACGTGGCAGGTGCTCAATGAGAGTTTAGTGACTGTCTTGGGATCACCAACTAATAGGTTATGACCAATTTTTGTTCCATTCATTCTTCCATTCATTTAGCCTGTTAGAGAGCAGCATGTGGCTTAGAAGCAAAACGTGTGGTTCAGAGAAGTCAAAGCCATAGGAGAGCAAAGAAAGGTCATTTGAAATGCTTCATTTGTGACTGATTCATAAATTGCCAAGTACTCCTTGTGCAGAAGGCATGCTGAGTTCTCTGAGTCAGTCCGATGTCAGCACGCACTGCCAAAGCTGCCTTCCAGCAATGCCTGCTGGGAGCATGCCCCTAAGGAAGCCAGGGGCCACATGCAGCTTTCTAGGTAGACCAGTTAGCTCTGCCACAGAGGGCTACGTCTCATGCAGTTGGGGCTCTGCCCATAAATGTACAGCACTGGTGCCTACAGCGCCCTATCTCCATGCCTGGAGGGACAGCTCAAGGTGCGTGTCCCCATCCATGATGGGAGAGAGGGACTGAGAGAGCTTCAGGAGGCCCAGGTCCTGGGAAACAGCGGGACCCCAGTTCCTGGTGGCAAAAATGCCTTTTCCTAGCCCTTCCACTTCAGTCATTTCTCTCTGAATCTCCTCAAAGCTGAAGATAGCTATGAATGCTCCTGGGCATTCCAGGGACTCCAAAAACAACAACAACAACAATAAAAAAAAAGAAAGAAAAGAAAAGCAAAAGAAATGAAGGAAAATTACGGAATTCTCAGAATTCTGCCTTAATACTTTCCACATCGCAACTCAGACAAAACACGTTGCTTTCAGGGACCCAGGAATTAAAGTTAAATTCGGAAAGAGAATGAGAAAAGAAACGCCTGACCTTAGCCCCTGCGTCCACCCACGCAGGACACACACCCATCAGCGAAAAGGCCCCCAGCCCAAGGCTTAAAGGACAAGCACCTCCTTCTGCTCAGTGAATGTCCGAGGACAGCAAGAGTGCGCAGAGCTCTGGTCCTACCTCCTCGGCCGGTCGCGGGTAGGTGCCCTCTGGCTCCTGCACCGTCTGCTACAGCTGACCCAGCAGAGCGCCACTGCTCAGGGAGGGGTCCGCGGAAGGAAGGGGAGGGCAGGACTGAGGTCAGCGCCGCGGGGAGGGGGTGCCCTCCGGGCCAGCGTTTGATGACCGGGGAAGGATGTTTTGCAGCTTTTGGCTTGAATTTCCAGAGACAGAACAGGAAACCTCCGATGGGGCTGGGAGCTCAAGAGGCAAAGGGACGGGAGTCCGCCTTCAGGGGGACCTTCCCGACTGGCTGGAATTTAAAGCTCCTCGGGGTTCTGGCGCCTTCCCCACCCCCTTTGCTCCAGCACTTTCTTTCCTTAATGGAACGTCAGCTTCGTTCCTGACGTGCTGGAAAATTCTTCCTCCGCCTGAACTTGGCTCAGGAACACTCTCTCCTTGTGAGAGAATTTTTTTCCTGTTACACAGTTCAGTTTTTGTTTTGTTTTTTTTTGTTTTTTCTTAAGAGAGCCATTTGTTTTGCCAGCTTTTGTTCTGGGGACAGTTTTTCATGGATTCCCCGCCCCTGCCCCCACCCCCCTAAACCTCTGAATTGCAATAAATATACACACCCACATCCCTCTTGCTATTCCCCCCAAAAATAGAAAAATAATAACAATAATAACGGTAAAAGCCTGCAGTGAAAATACTCTTATACTGTGGGCTCATGGGTTCCTGACCGGGTCAGCCTTCTGCATGTGCTCTCTGGGCCACTGCCTGCGTGGCAGGATGGGTAATGATTGTTTTCAAGGCTCCCTCTCAGCTCTAGGTGTTTCTGTGACGGTCACACAGGAATTGGCTTCCATTCCCAAATGGGGTCCAGTTCCAGGTCACAAACTCTGCCTCCTTGTCCCCCCAGGAATGGGGCTGGAAGACTCCTGATCCTAATTCTTGGAGGCACTGGGGTTGGGGTCCATGCGAGTGAGAGGCCATCCTAAGATTCACTTGCTAGCTGTTGCCTGGAGGGCGGCATATCTGTGAATTGTCACATGCCATCACAAACTGGGGAACTTTAGTGTACATGTTGACCCCTGCAACAGAACTTGGTTCTCTCACTGATTAGAGATTTGTTTATCACCAGGAAATGAGAATGTCTCCTCTGTTCTATTTATTAAAAGAAGTTGGGTAATAAATAAATTAATAGTGTAAACAAGAGTATAAGAAAAAAATTTTTGCCCATTAGATTGATCAGGTTAAAAAGTTACAAATGGGGAGTTCCCTGATGGTGTAGTGGTTTAAGGCTTTGGTGTTGGCACTGTCAGTGTTGCGGCCTAGGTTCGATTCCCAGCCAGGGAGCTACCCACATACCAAAAAGCAAAAAAAAAAAAAAAAAAAAAAAAAAGTTACAAATGTTTAAAAATTATCCTTCATTTACAAAAATTATACTGTATACATAATAGATGGAGGCTAGTAATTTTTAGATGGTTGATTTGATGTACTGATTACATATTATTTTTATCTAGTCAGTGAAGACTAACATAAGTGATATCTTTTTGTTTTAGCTTGAGTTTTGTATCTGAACTTAAAAGTAATCAAAATGCATTCATATTCTGAAATTTAGAGGTTCCATCATTTCAAACTCATTTTAGTGTGGAAATATTCCTAATAAACAAAATTTAACCCATCATTAAAATTATGTAACTAGATGCCTATTTTTTAAAACATTTAAACATAATAGTAAAATAAACATAGAACTCCCTCACTTGGTGTTTGTCCCCAGATAATTGACAATCACACTCTTTAAAAAGCTAGACAGATTGAGTGTATTTGATACCTACACACTAGGCAATGCATGTTTTTAAAAGATTGATCGTGCCCCCCAGCTGAGGGCAAAAATCACAGACTTGACGAGTATGCAGCTCCAGTGGTCACAGCTCACCACAGGGACTTGGGGACGTTCCTGGGCAGAATTGGCGAGGTGGCCCTTCTAATTCTCACCTTGACAGCAAGATTCACTACATTAGTCAGGTCTTAACTTTTTTTTACTTGCTAAACTGGCTGCTTTGAAATAAATTCACTCTTCTTTTTCATCTCTTAGGTCCAAATCTGCTCTATATTCCAGGTGCCTGAGAAGGTGCAGGAGCTGGGAGTCTAGCAGAGGATGCAAGTAAAGACACACACGTGGTAGGCAGTTCCAGGTGCTGTAATGGAAACTACAGGTATGACGAAGAGCCTGTGAGGACCAATGTGCGTGATGTGGGGAATGGCTGGCAGCAGGCGTGGTAACAAGGAGGTCCTTGGAGTCGCTTCTGTGGTCCACGGGAACCACAGATAACTTTTAAACAAGAGAACGCCTTGTTTCAGAAGAGCTATTCTGGAGGTACTGAGCCTGCAGAAACTGGTTCTTTTACTCTAGAATATCCGGCTGTTGGGTCCAAGAGGTTTCTTGGTATCATCGTGTTGAAGTGATAGATGATGTAGGGGTAATTTAGGAACAGCTCCTGGCTCCTGAAATATGATTGGCACGGGTACAGAAGGGGGGACAGTTTAGCCACCTGTTCATCAGCACACCCTTCATTTCTGTCGGTCGGCTGTCATTCCGGCATATGTCCAGTAGATGGCGGCATTGCTGTTCCGGAAAGAAAACTACTTTCTATTCAGTCTCCCATGTTGCTCTGGGCAGCTGCCTGTCACAAACGGCTGCCATGCACTCCTTTTGTACTGGGCAGCAGACAGGACAAGAATTACACAGCAGAAAGGACGTGGGCTTTGGCCTTGAAAGAAGTTGTGTCAGAATCCAGAGTGACCTTGGGCACGTTCCTTCATCTCTTTGAACTTCAAACTGCCTCATCCAAAAAGTGAGGATTTCATAGATCCAGTCTCTCATCCACCATTCCCAAACACCCACACTCTGAAAACCAGACACGTTTCATAACTCATTTGGCAGCAAGACCTGACCTCAACTGACCTGAGCTTATGAGAAAAGAAAAGATGATGTAGGAGCTTCAAGGAAAAAAATCATTGCTTATAGGAATAAGTCATTCTGTATACTGGGGTTCTTTATCAATCTTCCTTCTTCAGGGAAACAAATACCCCCAAGCTCCCTCCATCCTGCCTTCTACCAAAATTAGTCCCTCAGCACAGCCCAGGGCTCAGTTGGTCCAGATGCCTCACCTACTCTTCCTTCTCTGTCTGTCCTGGGTCATCCCAACAAACCCTCTGCACACAGCCATCGCAGCACTGGACACACTGCACTGGCATCATCAAGGTCAGTGTCTCCCCTGCCCACACCCCACCCACCACACACGTACACTGGCAGCACCTTGAGGGCATGCCCTGTTCTCTGTATGCTTAGTACCACTGGGCTTGCCACTCAGGGTTGGTGGATTGAGTGAATGGTGGCGGAGATCCATGTTACTGTATTTATGAAAGAGCTTTGAGCTCTTGGGAGGTATGATCAAGTTCTACAGAGCAGACAATGAACCTCCAGTCACTGCAGCAAGAAATCTGTGACATATTTTGATGTCAGGTCCTCACCTGGCACGACCCATCATGTCATTCCTCAGAGAGAGACTCTACTTGTGGGAAGTATACTGGGCTGGAAGTCCCAAAACCTGGGCTTGAGACTCACCTGCCAACGTGTGACTGTGTGATCAGACCACTGACCACCACATAGCAACTTAGCCTCCTCTTTCTTTATCAGGCAATGAGGAGTCAAAGCAGCTGCTCCCTCAAATTCTAATATTCTGGGGCTTCATTTTGAGGGCATAGAGCTGTGGGTTCATTGAAGATAGGATGACATGGAATTGGATTTGCTAGTTTTAAAAATTGGATGCCTCTGTGAATTGCACCTAAGTGTGTACAGAGATGGGATTGTGGGTAAGGATGCCAGCTGTGTAGGTGATGGCCAGCTGGAAGACGGTCACACAGACAGTTTTACCTCTCCAGATCGATTCCTATTCTGCCTTCAGGAAGACTTCTAAAATTCAGGTGCTTCTGGGTTCCACCTTTTCACCTTAAAATCATAGAATTTCAAGGCTAGAAAGGAGTTTAGTAGATAGTATCTCAGTTACCCTGTCAAAATCTTGCAGGGATAGTTGATGGACAACTAGAATGGAACAGGCTCTGACGGTCACCTGGGGAGTGAGGCCCAGTGACACCTGCAAGCTGTCCATAGGAAAGGAAGAAGGTAAGTAAGAAGAAGCTTCTCCTACCTTGTTAGTTTCTCCTCTAGCCATTACTGGTGATGGAAGCATTTCTGCAAAAGCAGAACTTCTCTTCCAAATACAAGGGATTCTCCACTTCTCCATTCTGCTCTCGTGGCTTCTTTCCACCGCACACCAGCTGCTCAAATCAGAGACCTAGCCATCGTTCTGTTTTCCACCCCACCTGTCAGTCAGTCCTGTCATCTCTTCCTTCACATGTGCCCCCCATCTGACCACTTTTCACCACTTCCATTGTTAAAATCCAAGTAAAAAACCACGTCATCTTGCCAGAATGAATGCAACAGCTTTCTAATTGGGCCCCTGGCTCCACTCTTGTTGCCCCTAGACCTCACTCCCTATGTGGCTGCCAGAACCATCCTCTCCAGCTCAAAACCCTCTGATGGCTCCGTGCCGGTAGTGTCGGAAATCCAAAATGCTCATCGTGTCCCAAGGCCCCTGCCCACCTCTCCAACCTCACCTTCCAGGCTGCAGCCGCGCTGGCTGTGCTGTCTCTCCAACATGCCCAACATTTGACTGTTTCAGGGCCTTTGAATGTACTATTGCTCTTCATACACAGGTCCACTCCCACCGCTAGTGGGGCCGAGGCAAAGGGAGGCCCCTTACCACTAAAAACTGCTCCATAACATACTCGCTTACCGTGACCAATGCCTTCATAATAACAAAATGGAGAAACATGTGTAAATGTACGGTTTTTATGACTTTGAGTTAGCAAAATACAAAGGACAATTGAATTTAATTATTATTGTGCATATTTGAGTCTTCTCTCGGTTGGTTGGTGACATTTAAACGAGTAGCAGAGACATGTGTTATTCATAACTTCCACATTTATTTCACAAAAATCTCTTTTTGGTTTTTACTTAAATGAAATCACAAAAATAATCATTTTCAAAAAATGGTGTTCTGTTGAGATGAACGATATAAACGATTTCTTAATGTTATTGTCCTCAAGTGTACAAAATTGAAATATATTATCATTAAAAACATAACTGACAGTAAATATAAAAAAAGTTTTCATATATGCTGTCAAAAAAGTTATTTTTCTCAATCAAAATTATTTAAAGTTAAATAAATGCATATTATAATGAGTAGATATGAACATTTTTCACTTAGAATTATTTAAATAAAGCTGAAGAAACTTTTTGGAAAATTTAGCTAAATTACATTAAATATTTTTATTTAAAAAATCATTCTTGATATTCATGTTCAGGGTTCTTGTGGTTGTCAAGGTAAAGCATTAGTATTCTTCAGGCATCTTCTATCTAGATCAACAGCCATACACATTTAAGAGAAATATGAATTATTTAACAGTGCAAATGACCCTCACTTACCCTGTGCAAACGTGGCAAATACTGCTCTAATCCACGAGCATCTCCAAAACACAAAGAACGAAAAAGAATGGATGCTCAGAACTCTGGGAAATCATTCTTTGTGCAATAATGTATTGCACTGATGCTATCCTGAAAGAAAGGCTTAACAAATTAATTTGTCCTTTTGCTCCCTAAGCACTTTGGCCATACTCACCCCATCCATACATGTGGATCCAGAGGTGGAAAAGCCTTCCTCTGGAGCCCACACAGTGTTAAGTCATGAGAATTCTCAGAGGCTTCTTATACTGGGTGCAGGACAGGGGCCTTCATGCCTTGGTCCAAAGGTAGTTCTGTTCTTAAGGTCACTTCCTTCCCTGTCTCACAGATATAGAATGGCCTCCCCTGACCATGACTGAAAGGGTGCTCACCAACCCACCCCAGTCATCCTCTATCCATTGGCCTAGTTGCTTCACTTCATACCAATGAACATTCTCTGGTTACATTATGTTTTACTTGTTGATTGTTATCTTCCCCACCGCCACCAGGGGCTTTGTCATGTCTCTTTTATATACTCAGCCCTTACAAGAGAGTGTGGCATGTGATAGGTCTCGATGACTGTTTATTAATAATCGAACATCTCCAGTCTTATCTTTCTAGAGGTACTACACCAATGTACATCTGTTCACGTGCTTACACCGTGCGTGCTCGCGTGCGCCCGCAGCCTGCAGCTGAGAGAGGTTAGGAGGTTTGTCAGTGTAGGTAGGTGGCAGAGCTGGGACTGGCAACCAATCTCCTAAGCATAAATGCGGGGTTCTTTGACCAATACGGCTGGAGGGAAGAAGGGACCCTGAGGGTTTATCACGCCACCTTGAAACATACACCCACGGCGGGCAGCCCTTTGCATTTCTTCCCCTAGAGGGCAGTGGCTGCACACACATGGACATCTGACATCTAGCGGAAGGGAGTGCCCGGTGCTCACAGCTTCACCTCAATTTTTTAGAAGACCCTCAAGACAGTCTGATCACACTGAGGTTGTAACACTAGTTCCACAGATCTTATTAGCTCGGTGTGTTTCCAGAAAGTTGGGAACCCCCTGCCTTCACCCCCCATCTTTTTCCAAGTGGAAAATCCGAATTTAAAACCAATACCTGTCTCTTCTTTGCTGCTTTCAGATACCTAATATTACCAGTGTTTTTCAGCCTTCGCATGACTGACATTTTGGGCTGGAAAATTGTTTGTTGCGGAAGGACTGTCGTGTGCATTTTAGGATGTTTAACAGCATCTCTGGCCTCTATACCCTAGTTGACAATAGTACTCACTACCTACTTCCCTGCTGACACACACACACACGCACAGTCATGACAACCAAACTGTCTATAAACATTGCCAGATGTCCCGAAGAAGGGAAGGGTAAAATCACCCTGTCACCCTGATTTGAGAACCATTGCCTCATAGTTGTAAAGAAAAACAAAAAAGCACACTGCCCATGGAGTATGTGTCTCGGAGTCTAGTTTGAATGGCGCTTCAAGAGGAATCACAAATGCTCTCAACACGATTTCCGTGTAAACTTTTCTTCTAGGGACACTCATTTTTTTAAACATCTTCAAATGGCAATCATCTACAGATTAAATGGTGTTTATCCTCCTGGCTATGACCTCTGAAGGGAGTGTAGGGATTTTTTTTTTTTTTTTTCACAGTTCTCAGTCCCTGGGAGTCATTTATCTCCCTTCTGCTATGGTTCCTCGCTTGGCTTCTTCCTGAAGCAGATAGGCTTAGTAACTGGCAACCATCGCATGGCAGGGCAGAGTGGTGGGCAGCCGCCCCCGGTCTGGGGGTGGGGGGCGAGGGGGATCAGAGAATCCATGGAGCCTGAGCTCGCTGGAGCCATGGCTCCTTTTGTTTTCTCGGGCAGACTGCAGTTTTGCCTCTTGGCGCTGCCTGAATGAAGAGAATCTTACATCATACGGCTGCAAATGGCTTCGTAGAAGCTGGAAGGAACAGTCAACAGGAAGTCAACAGCAAAGGAGAAATAAAAGTAATCCATCAATTAGGCTGTTCCGTCCCCGCCCCCACCCCAGGCATCTTTGGGGAAAGCTGGGCTGCCTTCACGGGGCCTGGGCACACAGGCCCCGGAGCAGAGCTGCAGGGAGCCAGCCAGCCAGCGGAGAGCGAGCCAAACCCCTCCAAGAGCCAAGGATTTGCCAGGATGTGGCCCACATGCATGCGTGGAAGTCATCACAGCCAAGTTGCAGAGCTTACATGACCATTTTTTCTCCTTTCCTGGACTCGGATGAAAGGCCACCCTCTACGTGGACAATACAATTGCCCTGGCATCCCTGTCCCACATCGGGCTGCTCTCGCCCTACCCTAGACTTTCGCCTTCCCAGAGAGGCAGCCCACAATGTTGCCTGTCCCACAGGGCACTGAGATTGCATCTGTGCCTCGGAATTCACTTTCTGGGATGCTGGCTGCCCTTCTCAGCCACCACCCAGCGTCTACAGCTTCCTTGCCTGGTATTCGGACCCAGAGATGCCCCTCCAGAACATGGAATCACTCTGCACTGGTTTAGCCCCTGGTCCATCCTGCCTACCGTCTTCCTGAAAATAGCGTCATGGACAATTTGGGGGAGTGATACAGTGACTTCTTTGATGTCAATCTCAAAGGGAAGGGATGGCTCCCAAAACTGAGAGAGAAAAAGAGATGCAGAGATACCAGGCTCTTCGTGTCTCATCAGGCTGTGCAGACAGAGAGATTTCTGTTTTGTTTTGTTTTGTTTTTTAAAGGGACACGGCATACTAGTTTGAGGTCACAAGGGTTAAGAAACGTGTCTTTAGGCCACTTCCTAAACCTACCTGGAGGAGGCAGGGTTTGCAATGTGTCAAACACTGTGATTAAAAAATCACTCCCTGTCCAATCAGACTTCCTCTGGTTCATTTACTTTGTCACAGATCTACTTCAGATCTGAACACAGAAGTGGCCGGAGTTGTTCCATGCCGGGGGCTCAGCTGTGGACAGTGGGAACCTTTCGAAGGAGGCCCTTGAGAAGACTCAGATTACACGTGATGTCAAGCAACAGGATGATGGCGGAGCTCTGACCTCCATACTTCTGAACCAGAGTCATAAGCCAGTTGTTTGCTAACACTTGACACCCTTGTGACTAGACAGAAGGGTAGTGATCCCAACCCGTGTGTGAAGGTGACTGGTCTCCAGCCTCTGCTTCAGCAAAGACTCACCTTCCTGGAAACACCCCAGGCCCGTTGTAGCAGAACCCCAGGTCACAGCCATGGCTGCCCCCTGCCACCAACTCACTGCACAGGGACGGGGCCCCAAGGAGGACATCACGAAACCTCCAGCCCAGGCTCAGACTTCTACAGCTTACCAACCTCTGCTCCATAAGCAGTCCCAGCAGGAATCAAGCAGTCACAAATAACTTCAGACTACAACGTGGACGCTCATGTGGTAAGCGCGATACACATCTGCTGAATGGGGAGGGCCTCTCAGTGTCACTGCCATTTCCCAAGTGAGCTGAGTGCAAGGACTTGACGCAGCCAGTGGTCACGGGCAGTAAGTGAACCAGTGAGCCTCCGCCCCAAGTTTGGTAGTGTGGGTCACATTAAAGAAGCCAAAGCACGGTCCTGGCTTCTAGGAGGTCACATGTTCGTTCAGCTCGCAATACTAACAGACATGCGAGGCTGAGAACGTGCTATAAGGACATGCGACCACTGGGGCCCTCAGTGAGCTCAAGTCTGAACACTTATGTAGCGCTATGGCACTTGGTTCAATAGTACCTCATATTATTATTTAACTTTTATGTCCTATACCACCCATTAGGTTATGAACTCCTCCAGAGCAGGAAGCACAATTAGCCTTCTCGGGGTCTCACCACACACACACACACACACACACACATGCGCGCGCACACACACACACACACACACACACACACACACATGCGCGCGCGCACACACACACACACACACACACACACGGCTTCTAGCACAGTGCTACACACACAGTTAGGTGCTTGTTATGCTGTTACTGAATGCTCCAGTAATTTAATTGTGTGGAACAGAATATAATTGCAATAGGAGTTTATGTCAGCGAGCGATCTGGGTGGGCAGGAGCAGTTGGAGGATGGAGACTCAATGGACACTACACAACTGTGGTTCTTTATTATTTTTCCTTTTGAAAGTAGTAATTAAAGATAACATTTAAAAATTGTAAAAAAAAGTGCACATATTCATTATAGAAAATTTATAAAATAAAGGGAAAGGTAAAGAAGAACATTTAAACCGCAGGTAATTTGACTCCCAGACATTTGTAAACACACAGAATAGATGATTATAAGCTGTAATGAGCGTTAGGAAAGAACAGACGAGTTAGAGAATAAATACTGGAGGGCCTGATCTCGGACCGAGGATGCGACGTGTAAGCTGGCCCCTGGAGGAGCAGGGATTACAGCGACAGGCCAAGAGAGAGGAAGGAATGCCGCAGGCTGCTGTGCGTTACAGGACGTATTTTTAAAGGCAAATCGCAATTCTCATACAACTATACAATGAACAGGTGCCGAAAATGTTATTTAATTCAGTAATTAGTAAGGGAACCAGTAAGGTGTTCCAACTGGTTCAAACGAGAATTCAAAGTGTCATGCTTCCCAATCAAGAATGCCGACATGAACGCTACATAGATGCCACCTTGGATGGAGGCACATCAGCTGTCCTTCCCCTGAACAGCATTCACGAGCTTGTGACAAAGGAGCGTTTGCAATTACTCAGGTATCTATAGCTAATAGACCTGTAAACTAGCTCATCTAAAATGAAAGATGGAGAGAGCCGGAATGAGTAAGCTGGTCAGGACGCCCAGAGAGCTTTCCTCCTCGTTCCGCAGCCTCCCGCGGGTTTTCTGGACGCGCGCAAACGCCCCAGGGAAGGAGAGAGCTTAATGGAACTGAAAAGAAGAGGACTGTGGCTGGGATGTAATGAGCGAGGAGGGGGTGGGCTGAGACCGGGGTCATGGCGTGCCTTCCTGTTCGTACTCTGCTTTCTTTTAAACTTTTTTTTTTTTTTTTTTTTTTGCTTTTTGGTATGTGGATAGTTCCCTGACCAGGAATCGAACCCAGGCCGCAGCGCTGACAGTGCCAGCGCCGAAGCCCCAAGCCAGTACACCATCAGGGAACTCCCGTACTCTGCTTTCTTCATTTAACCATGTAGGGTAAGCATTTTCCCACGCCACCGACTGTCAAGCGTGCTTCTCTAGTGGCCGCACCACGTTTCCTCGTAGCTGACCCCCTGTCACGTACGTGTATGTATTAACGCCCCCCCCCACACTTGTTCATTTGTTCTTTCCTTGGGACACAGTCCTCTAAGTACAATCTCTGGACCAAGGATTATTTTAAAGGTGTTCAAGTGAAATGTTTTAGGGAAAATACTGGGGTGTGGAGAGGTGGAGTGTCTAAGATTACTTAGAAGGCCAAAGTACCGAGGTGGGACGTGGGAGAGGTCCGGCCTAGGAGAGAGCAGTGGGGTGCAGAGGCAGGTCGGAAGGAAGAGGAGTCTAGGTGTATCGAGTGGAAGCGGGATGACTTGGAAGCTTTGGACTTGCATTTGCCCCAGACACACTTTGGAAAGGGGATGTTGGGAAGAGCAACGAACTTGGGGGAAGAAGACATTGATTTTTGGACATGAAAGATGTGGGAAAACCATAGAGCATCCAGGGGCAGAGAGGCAGAGTCTGGGCTGGAGAGGTCAATTGGGGCATCACACAGACAGCTGCTGGCTCACACCAGGAGAGAGGGGATGCCCAAGTGGGAGGAGCCCTGGCAGAAACCCCCCATCATGGGCACCCTGCAGGCCCTCAGCGGGAGAGAGGAAGGCAGGGAAGCGTGCCCACAAGGCAGGTAGTTAACCATGTCAAATATTGCCCTGAGGTCAGAAAGGATGAGAAGGGAAAAAGCCACCGTGTTTAGCCAAAGCAAGTCATGATGACCTTGACGAGAGAAGTTTCAATAAAACTGTGAGGGTGGAAGTCGGTGGTTAAGGGGACGGGACAGAGGCAACGAGTGGCGGCCGTGGCGTGGAGGATTTGCGCAACGAAAGGACGAGGGAGGTCTGGCAGTCAACTGGAGAGGGCAGTCCGGCGTTCCTCTGTGAGGGCATGTGTCGTGCCCCTGCTCCGACCCAGCAGCCTCGCCCGCCTCCCACATCCCCTGCCACAGTTTCCTCCTCGGAGTTTTCAATCCCAAGCATTTTTTTAACCTCAGAGGAAAGGATATGGCTTCCTGTGACAAACACTTAACCCACAGCCGGGCACATAGTTAAGTGTTCAGTGAGCATTAGCTATTGTTATTATTTTTACTAAGAGTCCTTAGGAACAAAATATGCAAACACAAAGGAAGGGGGTGGGGAAAGAGTGGGGGCGGGGTGAAGCAGAAGGCAGGAAAAAGTTAGAAACCAAAACAGCCATTTTCCTTTTCTTGACCTTAATTCCAGATCTATTGCTGACTTAATTCTAGGTATACTGTTTCTACAGAGGGTGCCCAAAACATGTATACACATTCTACGAAAGGAGAAAAACTGTATTAAAATTGTAATCACTGATACATGCCGATAACAAAAGATGAAAACGTTTGACTCCTGCAATTACAAGAGGTGCTCAAAGTGGTGACCATCAGCGTCTACCTAGTACATAGATAACATCGCCTAAAGTGTGTATACGTTTTTTTGGCACCCCGTATGTAAGCTGTTCTCCAGGAGCCTGGATTTTGTTAGTTCATATACAGCTTTGAGACTCTCCTCAAGGATTTCTTTCTACATCCTCCTGCACTGGGGATCAGTCTGAGTCTGAGGTCTGGCCCTGCCCCTTGGGACCGTGGACAAGCACCGAGGAGAACTCGAGGGACACAATTCAGGAAGAGAATGCACAGAGCGGAGATAAACACCAAACGTGTGAGCCGCTTGCAACAAATGCAAGCAAGGGCCAAAGGAACCCGAGTCCATGCCTTTAGCAGTGAACCGAGGGCAAGGACAGCTGGTCATCAGCAGGGAGGGTGCGGGCAGGAGCAAAAGCCCAGAGAATTCTGTGTGCAGGTCAAGGTGTAGGGACAGTGTGGAACAGAAGTGGGCAGGTCCTACTTTTCCTGCAGCAAGATGACAGAATTAGTCCACACTGCGGCAGGGCTGTATGGAGAAGATGCAATTAGTTTATTGTGTCTGTAACGTCACTGGCCTTCCACCGAGCCTTCCTCACTCAATGGTTAGAAGGAGAAAAAGTAACTAACGGTCCAAACTAGTTTAAATCTAGTTTAAAGCTTCGGTAATTTACAGTCTCTTTAGGCAGAGTTCGGTCTCTCGTGGATAAAAATGTTCCTGCTCTGTTTCACCCTAAGATAGCATCTGGGATGGAGGGAGAGCTGTGTGTGGCTTACACACACACAGGAGGGCCTCCCATGTGTCTCAGAGTCCTCAGCCTCCTTGAAGTTCCTGCAGATGTTCCTGTATCTTCCTGGTTGCTACTTGCCCTTCTCAGATGAACTGGAAGTGGTTTAATCCATGATCTGGCCTCTCTTGGCTTGACCAGAGCTCAGAGAACTCCCAAACAAATTGACTTGGGTCTTCTGTTGCTTCAGGTCTCTCTGAGGGCAATCTGTGACTGCCATTAGGTCCCACTGCCTGGATTCCACCCTTCCCAGTGATGATTCTTGTCGTCTTCTCAGCGACATCACTGGCTGCATTTCTTTTCAGGAGCAGAAGCCCTGCTGTTACAAAAGCTGACTGTCTCATGGCTTAATTTTATAACTGGGTTAAATGTCATCTGGGGTTGGGGGGAAGCTGCTATTAAGGCTCCCCATTTAATGAGACCTGAGCCCCCTGACTTCCTCTGCATTAGCTGATGCTTCAGACCAAATTGTTTGAACTGAGTGGTTGTCCTGGCATCCGGTAGAGATGGTTGTTTGGGGCTGGGCCTGAAACCCAGAGAGGTCTTTTACTTCAAACCCTTTAAACTCTGCACTCAATGAGGATGGAAAGTGTTGCACGTGGAAATTGCCTGGGTGACTGGGGAAAACGTTGCCAAAAGAGAAAATCTTTCCAGCTCTTGGCTTTCCAAGTGTGCACTGTGCCATATGTCATGAGGTAATACAGATTCCCTGAATGGGGGTGCCACGACCAGCGAAAGCAATGACTTGACAGCCAGCAAATACACTTCTAGTCCCTAATCAGAGGCAAAAGGAGACTTAGTAAGAAACAATGAAAGAACAAGGGGTAAGAACAAAAGCAAAAGAACAGACGACCAAGAATCTTCCCAGCACGGAACGGAGGGCCGCGGCCCTCGGGCCCAGCACCGCGTTTTGTTTAGGAGAAAATGAGCTTAAAAGTGTTCCTGACGAAGCACCGTCACGTTAACAGAGACCATCTGGAAATCAAGAAAACTCAGATTTTGTTTTTACAGATTTGTCCTGAGAACCAGGTCCAGCCAGGGAGCCTCAACTCTCAGAAGTTTCCAACAGGGCACTAAGATATAAACAACCATTTAGCAAAATCCGCAGTCAAAATGACAGACGGAGCCTGTTGTCTTCTCCTCTGTATTTAAATCAAGAGATGAGGTCAGACGTGACCAAGTGCCTGGCGATGTGATGGTCTGTGGGGATGCATTTTAAGTAATTTTGAACATAGAGAGGCCAGCCTCGGAGACAGGCCAAGTTTATCTTCAAGACTCCATTCCCCTCAAGTATCTAGTGTACTCCCCAGATTATAGTTCTCTTATGATAATGATTTAGTGGATTTGTTTGCTTTTTTCCTCAACTACCCCACCCTTTCCTTGTATTTGCATTTTAGCAGGGCTTTTTGGAGATAACACGTCTAGAAGAATCATCTGAGTTATGGGAATTTTAGGCAGCAACCTGGTGGGTTTGTCCGGAGGGTGGGGATCACATTTAGGGAGTTGCTGCAGCTCACAAACCACCCTTCTGCAGTGAGTGGCCACCTGCACAAGAGCCTTCCCTGGTGTGAGCCCAGCTGTAAGTTCCTTCGGCGGGTCCTCCCATCTCCCTCCATGTCCTGGCAGGTGGGGGCAAGGATACCTGTGAAAGCCCTGCTTTTCTGTGCAGTGCAGAGTGTGAACTAGTTTATGTTGTTGGCTGAGGACAATTAGTGTAGAATTCCCTGGGTAAGTGGGCAAGAACAAGGCCTCATGCATAATTCCTTGCCTGCGTGTGGCTATTTCCAAACAAATCCCCCAATCAGAAGACCTCTGCCTCTCAAAGCCCTTCTGCCTGGCTTCTTTCTTTGGCCTTGTCCTGAGCTGGGATTCAGCAGCACCGCAATTCCAGGGCTGCCCAGATGCACTTGGGCGCTTCCTGCTACTTCGCACTGAACTGTGGGTCATTCCCACGCTGGGGAAGGTCACAGGCCTGTTCATTAAATGGAAAGCTAAGACAGACAGGATACACATTTTCCTAGAAGGACACTAGTATAGTGTGACGTCAGTACTATTTACAAATTTTAACAGTGATTGTGGCCACTACCCTTTCCTGCTTCTCGAGGAGAGCAGTTCAACATGACTTCCAGCCCAATTAAAATGAACTGCTTTCAACAGAACCCGTGTTGAGGGGGATGCAGGCCTTAGAGCCACGATGCACTGATTTTTTTTCATTGACTTCTCAAGGGAGTGTTCATGCAAAACTGCAATTGGGAACATACAGAGTTTCCTGGTTTGGGTTTTATTTGTGTGTAGCATATATTTGCGTGATATTTTATTTTTGGCAAGCACTTTTGAATTCATAATCTCATTTGAGCCTTATCAGAATCATTTGAGGCGGGTAAGGAGGGGATTAATCTTTCCCTTTGATGAATGAGATAGCTGAAGCTTAGAGAGCTCCCGCAGGTGGTGGTGAAAAGATAGGACTGACCCCAGGTTTCCTGGTTCCTAGACCTTGTTTCTATTGTATCCAATCTCCGTTCATTAAGAACCAGGGAAAGCTGTGTGTTGGTCGAACCCCATCACATCAGCTCAAGTGGACATGAGCTTTTTCTCTGCTCAGCATTCCTTCTTTTGGGAATCACCCAGCCCTCAATTCTGTAATACTCATTTAGTTTGGCTGTAGCAGAACCCATCATGTCCTTACCTGAAGCCATGGACTAATAAAGCCTGGCCAATGAGAGGTTTCTATTAATCTGGCTACAATGATTGGCTGGGGTAATGGGCACATGACCTAAGCTCGCCAATCGTCTTCTCTGGGTCTTTTGTTAAGGCTCTTGGGATAGATGCACTCTCCCTGAGCCCTTGCTGACACAAAATAAGAGTGTGACTGGGAATAATAATCCCATTTTTGTAAGAAATGTGTGTGTGAGAGAGAGACAAGAGTAAATTTGTCATTATTTATGATCCTAGCCTCTGCCATTAAGAAGAAAATGCCCTGAGAAGAACCTGTTGTTTTCTGAAGCAGAATGGTGGATGAGGGGACAAATGATAAAAAATGAGGCAGTGAAAAATTGTTTTTCATGAGAAAAGGAAGAGATGTCTTAATAAGGCAAAGGACAGAGGATGAGTTGTTTAAAGAGGTGGGTGGGAGATTGTTTTGTTATATCGGCTGCCGGAAATCTCCAGGTTGCCACAAATGCTTCAGTAAAATCTACATTATTTGGCAGTTCTTCCTGGTGTTGGACTGTGTTCTTCCGGGGATGATTCTGAGTGGTGTTTGTTGATGTGCACTGAAGGCTGACCCAGGCCAAGAACAAGAAAAGTCTAAGGAAGTTCAAGTCACTTGTGCATAATATCTGAGTAGAAAAGCTTCAAAATAGACATACCTCAAATTGTGACAGCAGCTATCTCTGGATATTGAATTACAAATGGAATTTATTCCATTCCCTCTTCATTTTTGTATTTTTAAGAATGTTCCATCAGTTGTCAAAAGGAAATTATTTTTAAAACATACATAGACTTTGCAATCAGACAGACCTATGTTCAACCCCAGCTCCACTACTTCCTAAATTTGTGATTTTGGACAAGCCTTCCTTAAATTGTTTAAGACTCAGTTTCCTCATTCGTATAAAAAGAATACTAATAGTACCTTCCTCATAGGTAGTTGTGAGGATTAAATGAAATAATTTGTGTGAAGTTCTTCAAACAGTGACTTAGAACCAAATAGACATACAATAAATGGTACAAATTATTATTAATACTATTGGTGAGGCCTGTGGTCCTCAGAGCCTGAAAATGACCAACTTTTTCTACTCCCTGCCAAGAAGTCAAGGTGGCAGCTGGCTATATGTGTCTATATCCTTTAAAGAACCAACAGAGTGACCGTACCACCAGAGGTCACACAACGTATCATCATCATCAAGACAAAACTCTTTGAGTACCTACTGTGCGCAGGTCATTTAAGTTCTCCAGAAGTGAGATGCGGGGAATGTGGCCTTTGGCTCATAGCCAGATCACTTCTGGCCACTAAAGGCCAAGTGTCTCAATCCCTAATTCAAAACACCGTACGGGTGGGCTGTACTTAGGCCTGGGCCCACATGTTCTTAATTCCCAGTGAATAACACACATTACTTTTCAGGACTTCCACACAAGCCAAAGAGTTCTGATGTGGGGTTTGAGTTCCTTGGCGCTGTCATGTGACTGGCTTTTTTGATGTGGTTTCTGTTCCAGTAAGTTAAACTCTGGCATCTCAGAGCTGGCGCAGCCTGCCATGCTAAAGATGAATTCTAAGTGCAGACGAAGGCGGCATCTGCGGCCTGTGGGGGGACCGGACCGCAGGTTGCCATGGGGTTAATTAGCTAGAGGCTGTTTCATTGTGGCATGGCCCCACTTAGTCGGGCTTCCTATTTGCTGCTGTAGAGCTTCTCTGTCTAAGACAGTGCTCCTTAACACACTTTTAGTTTTTTGATCCCCTCAGTGAAAGAAAAAAATAAAACCCCTCGGACCTCCACATGCTCCTACTTGAGGTGACAGAAGAAAACTTCCTGAGATTCACAAAACATCTCACTGCTCAGGGGGAGATGTTCCCCTGTGGTGCCTGGTGATTATTCATTATATTAAGTAAATGAATAATCCAGGCCTGCAACAAAAGCTTAGGTGTTGTGGTAAATATGACCAGTGCTCACCAGTATCTGGGTTTTCTCTCTTTTCAGGTCCATAGAAGAGTAGACTTCCCCACACTCTGTGGTTGGGTTGGATAGGGCCATGTATGACTGATTTAGGCCAATGGGATGTGAGCTGAAGTGACACCAGTCATGCCTTGGCTGAAGTGTTGAAGCACTGAAAAGCAGGTAAGACAACCAGTCTCTCTCTTTCCTGCCAAGGAGATGGTAGTTCCTGCAGATGGTAGTGTCCATTAGCCTGGATCCTGAGTGACTGACAGCAGAATTTCCCCAACACACACACCCCTACCCTTAACTTGCGATGACCATGTAGCATATACAAGAAATAAATCATTTTTGTGTTCAACTTTGGCATCTGGGCATTAATTTGTTATCAGAGTACAACCTCATGTAACTAATTCCAACAAATAAAGTCATCTCATAAATATTAATAATATAGAAACTGGTCTGCAGGTCACCTGCAGGACCTGCCACTGGGGTTAAGTCAAGTCTATCTATGGTGAAAGATAGAGGACAAAAGGAACACTTTCAGGGAGGAGCAGCAGTCCAAAATTACCAAGTTCAAGGGCCCATCCGTGATCTACCGTTGACCTACAGCAGTCTACTCAGGGATGGCAGGAGCCAAGGCAGAACCTCCAGGTGATATGTCTCTGGAGGTGCTCGTCTCAGGCACAATACACTCAAGAACCAGCTCAGCCAAGGAGGACAGCCCATCCTTCCAGAAGGAAGAGCGTGACAGTGGACTGTCCACCATGGCCTCACTGATGTAAGAGGGAAAGCATTCTAGTAGACTGCCCATCGTGGCTGTCGGTTAATAGCAGGTCTTAGGGGCCCCGGAAAATGAATGATGCCTCATTGGTCACTTCAGATACACAGGATGGTAGGTCATGATGAGAATTTATTAACTGGCCTGCATTGGTTTTCTTTGCATAGACCCTGAGGGCCAGTTATCCCAATGGGGGTTGAGATGTACTCACAAGTCCCCATCTAAGTCTCTTCGCGATGCACCCTAAATGATAAACAACCATGGTGGGAGGGGAGTCAGTGGTGCACTTTCCATTTCTAAACCTGAAATGACCCAGTGGCCTTATCTAAAACCCTGGACATGTCAGTAAATTGAGAGGGAAGCTGGGAAGGAAATGAGGAGAACCTTTTCATCTTGTCATCACTGACCTGGTTCGTTGTAACTTGAAGTCAGTATTACCAGCTGTGTCCTGCTTGACCAGCCTGAAATGAAGTGACATTCAGTTGATGGCAGCAGAATGACACACATAAGCAAATTCATTATGGCACCAAACTGCCTTCTTACTAGAACTGGAAGAAAGAAGGAAGATGGGTTAATAATCTCATGCCTCCCTGGGCTGAAATTGTTGAGTTTATATGTCTGTATAAAATTGTCTTTGCAGGAATCTGCTCTGAACTTGTTGGAAACGTAGAGCCAGGAATCTGGCAACATGGAGATGAAAGAGTTTAGAGGAACCAAATGGGTTTTTGCTACTTAGCAGAACTTTTAGACCAAAAGCTCCTAGGGTTTTAATTTTTATAAGGTAATTATTTTCAAAGTCACAAAGGTACAGTTTCTCTTACTGAAAATCTCCTGCTGCAAGAGAAATGGGACATTTTACAAATTAGTTAAGCCACACTCTACTTCCACTGTCTGACTCTACTTTGCTGGGCAGGCTAGCAGGAAGATTGAAGACCACAGCTTCACTCCCAGGGACACTGCTGTGAAATAATTATATCAGATGTTAATGTGGTGAATCTTTTTAAACAGAGATCTATTCCAAATGCAAATATATTTTTACTTGGAATGTAATGCACTTGAAAAGAAAATGCCTGTGCTTTTAGAATAGAAGGCAGGTTTCTGATACCCCCCACCCCCCATCCCCACCTTGATTAAAGGAAGAATCCAGAACTGGTGAATCCTTTCCATTGAAAATGTAGTAAGAACCTATCTCGTAGTTCCCTACCTTTTAAATCCATATCAACAGCACTGAAAGTATATTTTAAATATGATTTCCAAGTCGCACCCTGATATGCTGTGACGTGAAAGAAAAAGCCCCACCTTCTGAAATATCCCATAGTTGCATTTCATTTTTCAGGTGCTCCAAGAATGCTTTATTCCCAAAGGTTGCTGATAGAAGGATTTCTGGGAGTCCCTTGCTCAGAGCCCCAAGGCCTGAGCCAGAACTGGAGCCAGTTCCATCTCCTATGACCATCACAGGCCAGGAGGAATCAGGCCACAGACAGGCTGTGGCATAGGGAGCACTACATTGCACCTTGTGGGCGGAAAACATCTCCCAGACTTTAGGTTGGTCCTGTAATTGATGTATATAGATGGCTACACCAAGTGGATATTCACAGCAGAAGTGAGGAGGCCCATACCCCTTTTACAAGCAACAATTCCAAATTCCAACACCTAAATCGAGCTTTTGGGTACATGAATATAATCTCCAAAAAATTAAATGACACAGTGAGCAATGCAAGGAAAGGAGAGAGGGGGTTGGGATGCAACGGATAGCTCCCTAATATGCCAGACGAAGGTGGCGTCGACTTAAAATCCTTGCCTCACGTGGGTCCAAGCCCATTGTAAAAGTAAGTTCTGTAAAAGAGTGCAAAGAGACTAAAGACACAGACTTAATGAGCTCACATCACGGATGGCTCGTTCGTGCGGCCCAGTGCAGCGCACCTGATGGAAGGGTGCAGTGAACTCTGCTCCCATCTTGCCAGCCCAGGAAACTGAGACTGACGTGCAGAGTGGGAACAGGAGCCCTGGGCTTCAGGAGCAGCTTGAGGTCAAGTCAGAACTTGTTTCTGTCCTGCCTTTCAAAGCTTTGTTTTTTTATGAACCGTCCATACTAATGACTGAGCATTGCTGAACCGCTGGGGTGAGGAGATGCAGCCCAAGATGGACGTGTATTAGAAATGAGGAGGGCTGGGGCTTCTCCTCCAAGGATTCCTTGGAGCTGGAAAGTCACAGTGTAACCATTGATCTGGCTGCTCTACCTCCACCCCTCCAAAGCCCACCCCACCCTGGGGTTGCCCTCACCAAAATAAATAGTTGAATGTGTAAAGCTCAATGGTGACTCTATTCAGAGTTACTACCACCCGTTTCCAAAGCCCAGGCCAATGCAAAGTAACCCAGGACTTTGCTTCTCTTCAGGGGGCTGCTGGACATCCTCTGAGGCAATTAATTCCCAGAACCTGTGCAAATAAGATCTTGATGGAATGAATTGAGTATTCATCCTGGTCCTCACACATAAATCAAGTATGGTTCTTTAATATACTAATGATGATCGCCAGTCATTAATACATTTTCTTTGTAAAGCATTGATAGTTCACAAAGTAGCTTTTCCCAAATCATCCCTTTTATTTTCAGAACCCTATGATGGGTAAGACATGCATTATTGCTTAAATGAAAGAAAACAGCTAAAATGTGTTAAGTCATCACTAAACTGAGTCATTGTATTGAGTGTCGAATGCGCAACACAAACTTTCTCGTTTATGAGTTGGTGTTATTATCCCCATTGCTATGGATGAGGAGACTGAGCACAGAGAGGTGTTGTAAGTTGCCCAAATCACACAGCTAGTAAGCAGTGGAGCAGGGATTTGAAAACAGTCAGCATGACTCTGGAGCCTTAACTGCAATGCTATGCAGTCTCCCATCCCACATCCATCTAGCGAGGTAGACAGGCTTGTAACTTCTTTGGCTGATGACTGAGGAACCATAGGTCCAGTTGCTGGTAGAAAGAACCATCCACATTGCCAAGATGTTTGGCATCACTTGGGTCCATGTTGATTGTTCCAGCTGGGAGGCCAAGCTGGAACCAATCAAAATAACCAGTAACCAATAGAAACCAATCACTCTGCTTTGCTTCCCCTGCTTTTCTCCCACCCATGATAGCACGCCTTTCCAATTGGCTAGATTTTCCTTCACAATCCCTCCTGTTTCTGACACTAAAAATCACGAAGTTCGTTCTCCCTCATTCCCATGCCCAGTCAATTATCAGGAGTCCCGATTTCTTTGTTGTGTGTGTCTCTAGAACCTGCTTTTCCCTCTTCCTCTTCTACTGCCGCTACACAATCCAGTTGAATAAGTAGACAACAGCCTCTCCAGCTTCAAACACTTCCCATAGGATGGTCAATTTTGTCCCCAGTCATCCTAAAAGCACAGCTGTCCTTATCACATGCTATGAACCTGAAAAGGTGCCCTATGGTGTATCACAAGTTCTGTTCTTTCAGATCCTCCATTGTCTGTCCCTCTTTTCCTACCATGTCTTCTCTCCTTTTCTCAAGTCTGCCTCCTCACAGTCCCAACGCGGGTTCATCTCCTCGTCTCTGCACCTTCACTGGTACTTTCCACCTTACGTCATTTCTCTCATGCCTATCCCAGCCTGCACATCTCTTCAATCTTCTGAAGCTAGTCTTCCTTCCTGGATTCCTATTGTCCCTATGGAAGGTGCCACAGAATTTAGTGTTTAATCTTGCTTTCTGACAGTCTCACTTAATTTTATGCCCTCTCTAGACTGTAAGTTTCCCAGGTCAGAGACCTTCTCAGATGTTTTTCATGATCCTTGCTGGGCATAACAGGGTACTGAACGCCGAGATGGAACCGGTTTGGTTGACCGATTTCGTGTGTTGGAGGTAATGTGCCTCAGACCAGAAGGCAATCAGCACGGGCTGATGAACAATCCAGGCCTCGCTCTGGGAGGGTTACTTCTCCAATACTTTATACCAACATCAGATTCATGTGAAGGTCGGGAAATTACAAAAGACCAGTTCACTGTAGTAGAGTTGTCTATTTGCCCACTTTCTTGAGCAGCTGATGAAGCCATCCTCTCTGTGTCCTTTCCCAGGTCACAAGGGGACATGATCACGGAGGGGTGAGGGTGGGGGTAAAGTGAACTCTCCAAGTGAAAGACCACAGCAAGTAGAATCTGATTTATAATCTCCAAAGTAATACATTAGACAAGGGAAAGTAGCTCAAGGCAGATGTTTTAGAATAATTCCTGAAACAGTTTCTACCAGAAGGGGATTGTTGGCTGCTGCTAAGCATTGTTCAGAATCAGCACGTTGAATGGCCATTCATCAAAGTTAAAGGTGCCCGGGCAGAGTCCTGAGACAGCTCTTTGGAAATACAGCATTGATAACAGTAAGTCAGCAGACACGGACAATTTGAGAAGTGTGCCAGTTTCCACAGTGTACTCAAGCACCATCGTAGGGATAAACTCCTTTTGAGTTGGAAGGACTTCTGAAGGTTATCTGGTTGAAATAGGGATAACATTTTTTGAATACTATTAATATCCTTTTACCCTTTCATTGACAGACCCTACCCTTTTACCTTCCCATTTTCTCAGAGACATATGTCTACCTTGAGATTTCTACAGAATGAATACAAAAAAAAGAAAAAAGTTAATGTTCAAGTTCTCACAGCCTAAAGTGAAATATTGTAGGAATAATAGTTGCAAAACTAGGCTTTGTTGAAAGAGAAGTCGGATTTTCTAAATTTCTTTAGCTCCCATTCAGCTTCACAAGAACCAAGCCTGCAGGTAGGACTCAGCTCGTAGAACTGTTTCCGTCTATGATGAGCAGGCCGTGAGGCTAGGTGCATTAAGGGTGAGATGAGAATGATGAGTTGTGGAGGCAGGAAGCCTGCCCATTTCTGGTCCTAAATGACCATGAGAAGGACACAGGAGACAGATACTGCAGAGACACATTGATCTTGACTTTCTGTCTCTGGGCCGCCCAGAGCGGTGGTGTGTTACACACGTTGAAATCGACACAAGGCCTTCCCCCCATTTGGGACTGTCTGGAAACAGGCTCCCCACGCCGATCTGCACACCGAGCAGTACAGCGTGGTTAGGCAGTGGAAGGACTAGGGTTTAGCTTTCCCAAGCTACCTGCAGTTCCTGTGTGCTGTGGAAGGAACTCAGGATTTCCTGTGCACCCCTGGAATGTGTGGGGCACGGATAGGGGATGATCGTGGGGGGCAAGATGGCGCTGTGGCCAAGGAGGCAAAACTGCCTGGGCCCTGACCTCACACCCGGGTGCAGAGGCCCACAGCACCGAGGGGACGTCAGGAGGGGCTAAAATACGAAAAAAGAAGGCTGGGCTCTGATTCAGGCAAGACAGAAAATGAACCACAGGCTACGCGGCCCACAGTCTTCAGCAATAAGCCCCAGCTGAATGCCACGGAATGGGGCAAGCTGCACAGCAGTGGCTCCCCATCCAGGGAGCATCCCAGACCAGCAACCCAAGGCAGGCACAGTGAGGATCCAGAAAACACCGCGTGGCCTCAAGGCTGTTTCCTGTACCCGCGAGAATACAATAAGCTGCCCTCATGCACCCAGATACCATCCTGGTGAGAGAGGAAGCGGAGAGACATCTGAACTCCGGGCAGTTAGAAAGAGAAAAAGGGGTGAGTGGAAGGAAGAGGGAAGGAAGGAAGGAAGGAAGGAAGGAAGGAAGGAAGGAAGGAAGGAAGGAAGGAAGGAAGGAAGGAAGGAAGGAAGAGGGAAGGAAGGAAGGAAGGAAGGAAGGAAGGAAGGAAGAGGGAAGGAAGGAAGGAAGGAAGGAAGGGGAAAAGAAGAGGAGAGAAAATAGAAGAAAAAGAAAGACTGAGTTATCCCAAATGGGATTGGACTGATGTTGGAGGGTTGAAGTAAATTTAGTTTCCCATATCACAGTGGGATGGGGATTCATTGGAAATGATCGGGGCACTCCTACGAGTCCTCTGTACCCCACTCTGAGAGTAGGGTGAATGCTTTGGCGGCCCTGCTCCCTGGCCTGACCCTCTTCTTTCTGTGCAGAGGCTCATACAGACCACGGGCCGGGTCAGGCAGAGATGTCACTGTCTCCATTCCACATATGCAGAAACCAAGGTCCGGCGATGAAATGTGTCATCCATGGTCAAAAGGCGACCGGGCGGCCAAACCACAACGGGAGTGAGACCTCCTGATTGCAGTCACACGCAGCCCCCCGCAGGGCTGAGACCCTGCAGGAGATGCCCCAGTCCATGGGCCCCTGGAGCCATGGCCTCCCCCCAGAAGCACGCCTTCCGTTTCCTGTGCTCAGGCCCCAGGCAGAGCTTCCAGTCTTCTTTCAGGAGGAGCCTGTGGCTGAAGACATTCCTCGGGCACGTTTACACCCGGGGCAGCACGGGGGCGGCGTGACTCTACGTCCCCTCTGTTATGCCAAGTGCTCGAAATGGCACGGGGCTGACAGGACAGTGATGGAAGAAAGGGTTTCTTCTTTCTTTTCTCCCAAGTATCACCTTAAATTGAAACCTTTATTGGCTGCAGTTTTTATCCATCTGCAAAAACACGTTAGAAAGAGAAAGAGGTTGGCAACTGACTTCGAGCTTTTCCCCTGGAGTGCTCACTCACCTGACTTGAACCAGATGCTGTGTGTCAGCCTGTCTGTCTCCTCCATGCTCAGCATGCAGAAGGCAGAAGAGAGACAAGGAATGCTGGTTCTGCAGTGGACTCTCTCCCCCTGTCTTCCTCTTTCTTTCTTTCCTCTTTTTTTTTTTTTCCCTTTTAATTCCAGGACCGGATACACAAGTTCCAGAAGAGGAATATACATCCCCAGAGTCTGAAATCAAATCTGGAATTCATATCCTCTGTAAATGTACTTTATTAAAAGCAGGAATCAAGAAAGGTTTTAGAATTATTATATTGGAGACATTGATTGTGGAGAATGGACTTGGAATTAGGGATAATTTTAGACCTGTTTTGCAGGCAGCCAACTCTGTGGACTAATGGAAAAACTGGCCACTCTGGCATCAGTCTTATCCCGAAGGCTTTAAAACCAGCCCTCAGCCTGTGTGACCAAGTCAGAAAAGAAAGCAGGACGCTGCAAGAGGACACATTCACCTAGAATCATCGCCATCGGGTGAAGGGAAATTTTTGTAGGAACACGTAGTAGGCACCCAACTGTCCTTCTGGGGTCAATCATGATAAAAATCCTTCTGCTGACGCTGAGTGATGGCTGGTGCAACCGCAGACCGCTGTCGAGGGTGGGGGACAGCTCATGCGTGGACGTCGTGGGTCTGTGCGTGTGAAGCAGCTGAAGGTGCTGGTTCAGGTCCAGGACTGCAGCCCATTGAGGGTATGAGAGAGGAAGTGGGCAAGTCTGTGGGCAAGGCCGTAGGCAAGTCCGTGGGCAAGCCACGTGGGCAAGGCCGTGGGCAAGGCCGTGGGCTGCGCCGGGTCACGCCTGCAGCCTCACTGCTGGCCGCTCCGTGAGGGGAGCGAGGAACACGTCCTGTTCGCATTCGGCCCGGACGGTTTTATCTTAGCGAACCGTCTCTCAACAACATGTTCTCCTCCAGCGGGCTGCCCTCTGCGTGCAGGCCGTCACAGCCCACGGTGTTTCTGTGATGAAAACGGTCATTTCACAAGGTCGGCCACCTCAGCCGTGGGAGCAAAGTGGTCATGGGATTCACGCTCTGGTCATAGAAGGAGAGCTGAGCCCTTTAGGGGGTCAGAGAGAGCGGTGGGGTCCCCCGGTGACCAGGAGGAACACCTGGACTCTGAGTGGTCCCTGTGCAGGGGAGAGCGATGGCTGCGTTCGATGGAAGTGCCAGAGGGAGGAGAGGCCGGAATGCTGAACACGGTGCCTTCCAGCGGGCCGCGGGCTCGTTTGCTGCTGCTTTCCAGTTCGGGCTCCGTCACCCATGCCGTCCCCTGTGCTCCCTTCGCATCCACTGTCTCTCCCGTTGCTGTATCTGAAAAGCTCCCCTTTTCCGAACACGGGGAGAAGGTGCTGTGGACAACCTGGATGGCTAAGGTCCTTGGGTTTTCACGTCGGCTGCCTTTCTAAAACTTCCCCGTTAGTGTCTTAATCATAGCAGCTGCAAGGAGAAATGCGAGATGGCCCCTCCGGTGGCTCCCAGGAGAAACAGCCCCAGGATTATTTTCCCGTGCTCCTGCCTTCTGGAGCGAGCTGGGATTCCCCCCTCCCGGAGGGTTGTGGCCTCCGGAGGTGAGCGTGGGCCTGGAGTCTCTGCCCCCAGGGTTCTTTGCAGGAAGGGTGGCCGCCCAGATTCCAAGCTTCCTGCCTGGACCAGCGATGACTCTAACACCCCCTCCGGAAGGTGGTTTGTAATGTTTGTCCTGTGAACTCTTAAGTAACTGTGTTCTGTCCCACCAGAGGAGGTCCTGTGGCGTAGAGGGGAAAGATGTGTTTTTCTGTGGGGAGTTAAGGACACGGAGACACAACCAGGCAGCCACGCTGAACAGAGAGCACCATTCAGGGAGGGAGCCCCAGGGAAGTAACACCCGTTGTCGCTTGCACATGAACGCTGCCAACAGCTAGCCCTGGGCACCAGGCTCGTAGCACACATCTGGCTTTAAGAACTTCGCTCTAGAAACATTTCCTCTTGGAAGGTACAGGTTGGTGGCCTGATAGACGTTTCCTAAGGAACGACTTTGCACAGTTCCAGGCCCCTCCCGCGGGGGTTTCCAGGGTATGTGTTCTTCCACTCCGCTTGTGGCTATGTTTCCCATTGCAACCTTAATTCTGAGTACCCCGCCCACCCGCCCCACACTTAAGGTCGGGTCATCCTGTTTGCCTCTAAAAGCCAAAACCCTTCCCAAATGCATTGAGATGGCAGGTTCTGAGTGACTGGAAGGAGCTTGGCTGCTCTTGCTGAGAGATATGAGAAGGGCTCTGGCCCGGGGCTGGGCTCTGCCAAGTGGCGCGTCCCTGAGGCCCTGTCGGCTGCCGTGCCATAGATGACAACAGAGCCAACTACCCTCTAAGAAGGTTTTATCTTCTCGGTTTCCTTAAATGGAGGGATGATTTACATATAACAAAACGCACAAATCCTAAGCATACAGCTCAATGAATTTGGACAAATAAATATATGAAAATACTCCTCACTTAGCCTCCGCCCAAATCGGGCCTACAGACCTTTTCCCAAATCCCAGGGAACCTCCTCGTGCCTGTCCTGTCATTCAATGCGCGAAGTCCTCACATGACTGTCTGACATCGTTATGGAGCTCTCCTCCCTGGGAGCTGCGTGCCCTTCTTGTCCCTGGCCGTCTACCAACTTGGGCTGCAGTCTCTCCCTGTCCCCAGCCGCTCTCCCCACCGCCAGACGGGGGAGCGTGAGCAGACTCCACCGCCTTCTTTTTGTATCAACATGTATCAACATGATGCTCAGAGAAGTCAAGTGATTTGCTCCCGGCCACAAAGCCAGTAAGGAATGGGGCGATGGCCAGGCCCCAGCTCCCCCACGTTTGCTCTTGGCTCTCTGCCTGGGCTTTCAGAGGAGCACAGAGCTATGCCCCACTAGACGGAGAAACGACGACGCAGAGCATATGCAGGCCCAGGAGCAGACAGCTGGAGCCAGCTTTGTCTGGGTTAGACAGTGCCTAGGCTCTGGGTTCCCGTCTGCCTCTCACCTGAGGCTCACCGCTGCCTAGTAAGCTTATGACGTGTGTTCTCTTCTCACTCCCCCTCACTCCCTCTTTGTACCCCAAAGGCAATGAGTCGTGTGCTAGTCTACTATGCCTGAGAGTCATCCACAGAATAACTTGCACATGCTGATTCCCAGGCCTGGGGCAGGGTCCAGGAGTCTGTCTTTCCCCCATGCTTGCCCTCCCCTTCCCCCCATCCACCCCAGGGGATCTGTGGCACCCCCTGCACTTTGAGAAACGCTGTGTAAGAGGAGCCCTCCGGTCTCCTCTTTCCACCCTATCACACCTGACCTGCCCTTCCTGGAAGATTTCCCCTTCCTTAACTTCTCCCTGTGTCTTTGCTATGTGCCTAGTCTCTGGGTTATTAGGTTCCTTTTGACCAGGATTTTATGATTCAACCTGTTCAACTGATCTCTGGTTCTTTCCCGAACTGTTCCTGAATTTCTACATAGCCTTAATGTTTGTGGTGATTGAACATAGTCCACACACATCAAATGCACCCTCCGCTGAGAACCCTGCCACAGACCCGCTGAGTGAAGTCCAAACTCCTTAACCCTTTCACTGTGTTAATTGATTTCAAGTGTTTTTCCCCCAAAATGTGTCCAAAAAACCACAAAAAATTCAAAGTTCATATTTTGACTATTTTATGCATTTAATAAGATTTTGAGCTGCTTTGTATATAAATGGCATTACTTTTATTTTAAATTTTTGTGATATGGCAAAAAATGTACCATTATATTGAATTTTAGCAAAAAAATACTCAAAACATACAAAGTGGTATCAATTAGATGTAAGCATAGATGAATTATAATCTAATGGCATGGATGATGTAAAAATTTATTACAGAAATGTTACACAATAAATATATGGTGATGGAAAGAGAATTCACGCTGGGTGGTGAACTTATTATACAACAAGTTGATGAAGCACTGTAGAATTGTACACCTGGAACCTATGTAATTCCTGCTAACCAATGTCACCCCAACAAGTCTAACAATTAAAAAAAAAGTTACACAATACAGCATATAAAACATCTTTGTTGTTGATAGTGCAAGCCACAGGAAAACATATTTTAAAATCTTGTAAATGGAGAAGAGGTTTTTTGAGCTCGTAGGGTAAACTTGAACTCTGCAGCCAGGTCATGGAGATATTCATTTAGATCTATCCAAACGTCACAGCAAAAGAGTTTTGAAGTCACCCTTAAGACTCCCCAGCGTCTATTGCTTACCATCCGGTGTCATCATTGGTCCCTGCAGCGCGGCCTCTCCTCTCACCACTACCTCCCAACTATTTTCATACCTTTGTGCACGGGCAAGTGCTGCTCCCTTTGTGGAAAAGTCCTCCCCTTTTCCAGGCCCCCCTGGTGAACACCCCCTCGTTTTTCAGGACTCAGATGAAAGGTCCATCCTCCAGGAATGGCTCAGCCTCTCCAAACACCCTCCAGCAATGGACCATCTCTTCTTTCTAGGCTATGTCTTCTCTCCCTAACCAAACCAGAAGCCATGTGTCCTCAGAACCTTCATAGGGTCTGGGCCTCCGGAGTGGGGACTGATGGCAGAGTCATAACCCAACATTTTCCTGGACAAAAGGTTGTGGCCATTTTCAAATGGTGCTAAAATAATTTACCTTGAACATGTTTATTGAGCATTTTCTATGTGCCAGGTACTTTTCCTATTAGGCTTATTTGTACGTGTTTTTCTCTGATGTTGGTTATTTAGAGTGACCTCACGTCTGTAGACTATAATGTCTTCGGTAACTTTTCACTGTAGCTTCTCTAAGAGTCATAAAGGCAATTATCTGCATTTGATGTGAGGGTTCCTCTTCCATGGCCGGCTAGCTGATTCGTTCACCTGAGTGCAATTTTTTTTTTCTTTTTTTTCTTTCTCTAGTAGGCTTCAAAAATGCTGATTGGGTCATTAGAAGGGTGGTTTTACTTACTATGTCCGTCCCAATAGATCTAAATATTTGAATAACAGTCAATGTGGGGGGGGGGATGATTCAAAATATACAGAAGATTTAATGTAGAGAAATGTAGACTGTGTCTATTCCTTTACAGATATTTAAAATGCCACAAGGAAGACTGCCATTTCTTTAGACAGAGACTTCACGCTCCCGCAGAGATTGATGATGCAGGATGGAGCTGAGGTGTCTCAGCGCAGAAATGAGAGACCAGCCACTGAGCCCTGCAGCCTAGTGATCACTGGAATGTTCCGGCATTTCCCAGGAGGCAGTCCGCTTAAGGCCACCAAAATGCACTTCCTGATGCATTAATCTCTCAGTGATGGTGGGAGTGGAGACAGGGAAATCTGCCCCAGATAAGCATGAAGTACGACATGACTTTGCTTTCTTATAAAGGACCATCATTCACATAAATTGCGTCCTTCAACCTTTTGGGGGATTAAATGCTACAAGAGGGACAGCCTCTGCCTCCAACAGCAGCAAATCAAAGCAGGTAACAATACACCGCACGGTGAATAACAGGCAGGCTCCTGTGTCCACAGGAGGCCAACGGCCGAGGGAAAAGAAGCCCGGGAGAGGCGCAGGAAGCTAGGGTACACCTGTAGATGTGTCAGGGCAGATAGCGATGACTGCGGGGATAATAGGGCCATTCTTCTACCGTGACCCCAAGCGGCAGGCGGTCGCCCTCCTTCGGCGGGTGGAACGCCGCTTTCCTTGACCCAAGGACCAGAAAACAGAACAGGGGACAGAGACGCTCCCTCCTGAGAGCCTCCCGCCATGGCCATTAATTAACATGCAGACCCAAATTGGCTTCGTCAAGGGTTTCTTACGGGATCTGAGGAAAAGGCGGTTTGTCTGGACTGAGATACAAAGTAGTTGGAGTTTGACTTTTGTCTCCGCCCCCTTTTCTTCCCCTCCCCCACCTCAAGCCTCCATCTGAGGCTCTTGGTACCCTCATGACCTCTGCCCTTTGACCCTTCCAAGGAAGGATCAGGTGCATGCCATTCACACCTCCATGTAAAGTTAATCCTCTGGCAGCTCCCAGGTATTCTGTTTTAGCCCTAACCCCCAAATGAAAGGCTCTCTTCTGTTCATGGCATTTCAGGTTGGCCGTGAGGTGTGTTTTCTTGGCTGGTAAGAGTCAAATTCCGAAGGTTTTGAGTGAGGCCTGCCTGGAGCATCTCAGGCCACCCTTTTCTGGAACTTTCCTGACTGCCGTTGGGAGTGTTCATGTTTAAAGGATAGAGTGCCCAGAACCATCCCATGTGCTTTATCTACACATTAATCTCTTTTAAAGGTACCTTTAATTTCTACCAGCTGTACACGCACCTTTTATCAGCGGTTCTCAAACGTGGTTGAAATTTAGACTCATCTGGGGAAATGTTTTAAAATCCTGAAGACTAGACTTTACTGCAACCCAACTAAGTAAAAACCTTTTGGGGGTACGACCCAGGTCCAGGGGTGTCTGAGGAGCCCCAGGGGATGGATGCTTCAGGGATGGGGGCCAATCACATTGGAGGGAATTCTATTCTACAAGGCCTCTTTAAAACCAGATTAAACCGAATAGCAATATCCAAGCTTTACCCCACTTATTTCTCACTTCCAAGAAACAATAAATTTAACTAGCTGAGCTGATTCAGATGATGTTTACACTCATATTTCTCAGCTACATAATTATATTGCTACTTCCTGATTTGGGGGCTTCAATCCTTTATGGACTTCCCATCCTGGAAAATGAGATGTAACTCTCTTACACCATCACCACCTACACCTCAAAACTCACACTTCCCGGCCCCCACATCACCCCCATACTGACATTCACATTTAACCTAGCTCCTCTGTACTCATCGCTAATACAATCCCAAACTCTTCCCAGATGTTCTCCTCGCCATCAGACAAAGTATTAAATATATAAAGGACAGGTTAAAAGGCGAGGAATGACAAGTACCAGCATATGTCACCCAGAAGTACCAGAAGAATACAATAAAAAGAAGTAATATTCAAAATTTAATATCTGGGTTCAAAAAAATAGCCTTGCTAATTATTGTTTCACCTTGGGCAAATAATGAAACCTCTTTGTGACCCTTGATTATAAAATGGGTATAGGACTCTGTTGTGAAAATTCAGTGAGGTTACATATGAGTATGTGAAGCACAGCCCATGAGAATAACCATACCATGTGTGTGGCTATTATTGTTATTAGTGAGAATTATCCCATCTTGGTAAAGATTCAAACCATTGTTTAAAGAATCCCATGGAAGATAAATAAAAATAAGTCCATACATATACTCATTATACTAAGCTGCAGCTTAGTATACCAAGAGACAGAGAAAACTCCTAAAGCTAGCAGAAAGAAAAGACAGATTTCCTACCCGGGGCAATAATTAGCAATAATCCTTCTCGGTAGCAACAAAAGAGGTCAGAAGAGAAAGAAAAATGCCTTCAATGTCCTAAGAGAAAATAACCATCAACCTAAAATTCAACACCCAGATAAACTGCCATTTAGCATTGAGGGTAAATTAAAAGTGTTTTTAAAGTGAAACTGAGTTGCGTTTGGTTTGGTTTGTTTTTTTTACCACTCACAAACCCTTATGGAAAGAACTACTAAAGGAGGTACCTCAAGAAGGAAATTAATTCCAGAAGGAAGACATGGAAGGCAAGGAGCAATGGTGAAATAAACAGGAGGATCTAAGTGGGGTGAAGGCGGGGGGACAGGAGAAGAGTCAGGGAAGGGAGAGCTGAGTTGGTTGGAATCTGTGGGAGGGCAAGGCAGCCAGAGGAGCTTATGTTGTGGGTGAGCATCGCGAGCCACAGGGGAGACTGAAATAAGGGGTACGGAATTATGGGGCAGCTTCGGAGAGCAGATGAGAATTGCGGTGAACGGGATATAAAGTCTCCCTCCCAGAGGTCTGGAAGGCACTGAGTCAGTTTCTGGGCTGCAATTTCCTTGTCAGAGGGGTTGGATTGAATGATGTTTAATGTCCCTCTGAGCTCTGGCATTCTGCAATGGTGGACAACAAGAGGGAGAGGAGAGACCAGCACATCTGGACTAAGTAGTATGGAGACTTCTGAAACTTTGAAAGATGAGCTCAATCGGTTTCTGAAAACAAGGTGACAACTGATAGTGGACATCTCAAAGTCCCTACAAGAAGAAACGATGTAGAGTTGAAGCGACCAGAGCTGAGAATGGGCCTGAGCACGGCCCAGACATAGATGGAAGAGGCAGAGACCAGGGGAAGTCCTAAGAAGCCACATCCTGGCTTCCAAACTGCTTTCCAAAGGCCCCGAGTTTGACAGAAATCCAAACGTGGCTTGTCTCAGGCACTTCCCCCTTTAATTTTCAAATTGATGTATATTTTAAGGGAAATTTAATCTGTGTGGCTCTGAATCATGTACAACACACTCCTCTAAGAGACACTCAATGCTGGGAGCTTTTCCTGAACTTGGAACAACTTATTCCAAGAGACTCTTCTTAAGCTGATTCTGTTTTGCGTCTCTCCCTATCTCTTTCCCCGAGGGCCAAGAAGTTGGTCAGATGCTAATAACCTGCGGGGTGAGGACTGCAGTCTTCTTCCTTGGCTGTCATCCAAGCGATGTGGGTATAGGGCTTGGCTCTGTCAAAGAAACAGTGCAGTCCTTGATGCTGGTGGGAATATGGCCTTAATTTGGTCCTCAGAACAATGGCTGCGTTTGAGGTAGGGCTGGCAAACAGGACTCCATTTTCCAAGCCAGGTTTCCTTTGGTTGCATGAAGCTCTCCACCCCCGCTCCTTACACAGTGGCAAACCTCACAGCAGCTTGTTGGTGGTTCCTACTCTTCTGCTAACCATTGCCCAATCCCACAGGGCTCCAGGAGAGGAAGGTATTCGGCCAGGAGGGGCTGCACAGTATTTCCCTTCAGGCGTTCTCAACTTCTGCCGGCCGAGAGTGTGTGCGCCCAGGCGACCCTGAGGTCTCAGCAGTCCTGTGGCGTACCTCACTTCCAGGAACCTTAGCCGGCCCAGGGCGGAGAGCCACGTCACTTGTTTACCTACAGACCAGCTCCAAGATGTAGAATCATACCACTGGAAAGAATTTCCAGTCTGTGACTGTGGGCCCCACAGTCTCTGTATTTCCTTTACAATGAATAATCGTATCGGTTCCTCTTTAAAACACATCTTCTCTCACACGTTCACATTCTTACTTATTTAATGTTTTAGCTGACTTTGAGCTGGCTGCAAAGACCAATCAAATGGAAAAGTGAAACCTTGTCACTTAAATAGTATCATGGGAACGGCCCCTGCCACCCCCACACCAAAAAAAAAGCATCGCGGGAGCTGAAAGCTATGTCAGGGCTAGTTTTCTACATTGTCCCCCACCCTGTCCCCCGCCCACTTAGGGTTGGAGTCACTCAAAGTAACTGCTTCTGTGACATAATTTTAGAGGTGGCCTTTCCTCAATAATACTGCCCAGTGACACCTGCTATTCCATTACTATCATCAGCGATCCCCTCTGTGTCGGGGGAGGAAAAGAGGAATTTGGAATACACACATGAAATGCGTTTGCTCTTGGAAATTTAAAGCACACCGAATCCAGATCAGCTTGATGTCAATGAGTTCATTAGAACAGGAGGCCAGTGAGGCAATGTGGTTTAGCAGAGAGAACACTGGGCTTGGGGTCCAAAAAACAGAGATTGAATTCTGGCTCTACGTTCTCTCTGCCTTAATCCCCTCATCTGTAAATTGGTGGTAACAGTCCCAGTCTCATTATAAAGCTGTGACCGAGATTTCAATGTGTGTGTTGTGTGTGTGTGTGTGTGTGTGTCCATGAACATCCTATGTAGCAACTATGAATGTCAGCTCGTCACAAGGGTGGGGGCTATGGGACAGGAAAGAGGAAGGAGGACAGGGCTCCAGGCTGTCACGGGCTGATGCAGCGCAGAGGCCGGTGGAGCTCCCTGAGGGCGGGCCTCTGAGAGCACCAGGCGGCTTACTGCTGGGCCAGCCTCCCTTGCAGTGTTGATGGGGACTGGAAAGGACAGAGTGTGTGTGAGGGCTCCACGCCAACACACCCCCGAGTCAGCCCCAGGTCCCCTCCACCGCGAGTGCGGGTCTGCGCTCTGCCTTGGCCTGTGGGTGAAAGGCTTGGAGAGTGGGGTGGACAGTTGGACATTCCCTGGTGACATTTTAATGAATACCGTTACACCTCAGGTGTAACTTTTACTGACTCCTAGGGAAGCCTGCTCACCTCTGCTTGGGGCACCTTCACACTGGCTTCATAAAAAATTGTTTATAAGGCTAGGCTCAAATAAAGTTAAAACAGTCCAACAGAGTGGTTGGGGATGAGCTATGAAAGGCTCTAGCCCATTCCCCAAGAGCCCCTGCAGCCCAGGGTCTATAGCCTGGTGGATCACTCCCAGGAATTATTTTTCTACCCATTTTAGCAGATTAACCCCCAAAGCAGGCCATGGGAGCTGCCAGGCCTCGGTAACGGGAGACACGTGGGGCTGTCATGTGAGAGCCGCCCACTGCAGGGGCTGGGGGGAGGGAAGGGTTCACCTTCAGGCTTGGAAATGAACGCAACCTGGCTTTTGAGAGGGAGCCTAATTGATCGCCCTGGTGGTGGCACCATGGTGAAGACCCTGGGAAAGAACGAGGTTTGGGGCCAGGGCACCAGTGCCCGAGGCACAGACACTTCCTTTCATTAACAGGTGCACGATGCCAGCAAACGCACCGGAGTAGGGAAGTGAGGGCGACCAGCAGACAAGCCTCCTGACTTCCTCCGGGAGCGCCCTGCCAGCCAGGATAATTCCCTGTTCCTGTTTCCTCACACAAAAAAGCCCCTATGCTTGGTGGAGAGGCTGGCCGCAGGGGCTGGCAGCCCTCGGCCGGCGCCACTGCCAGCGCTTGTCCTGCTGCCTCTACCAGGGCCGTTTCTCTTGAGTAGCTCATTTGAAGCATTCAGCAAAGTCAGAGGACCTTCCTGAGGGCTCCCCGGCCTTAAATGACCACCTTCCCACTCCTTTTTCTCTCATTTGGCCTTTCACAATTTTAGTTATCTTTCCTGCTAAACTGCATCTCCTCCTCTCACCAGGACTTTCACAACCACCGGTCACCCCCTGCAGGGTCGACGGTGTCTCCGGCACCCTCGAAGCCCAAGCAGGAGAGGAGTGGGGTTACTCAGTCCATGGCTTTCCCACAGACAAGGTCAGCCTCTCATTTCTAGAGGAGCCTTCTCAATGCTCTAGAAGCTTCTTTGGATTATTGGCCATTGCAAATACGGCTTGAGAGGCAGTGATGCATTCAGTAAGCACGCGCGAGTGTGTGTTATGTGCCAGGCACTGTGCTGGCTGCAGAGGGTCCCAGGCACCTGAGGTGGGACCCCTTTCCAAGGGAGGAGCCAGAAGTAGGAACAGAAGCAACGGGACACGGCAAGGGCTCTGATAGGCACGTCCACAGAGCCGCGGGTGCACGTCAAGGACTGTTCTGATGGTGCGCAGGCCGTCAGAATCAGACAGAACTTGTCGACCGCGCAGGCGCCCAGGTCTCATCCTAGAACTTCCAAATTGTAATTTCAGGGAGGGGGGACCCCGGAAGATGTATTTCAGTGAGTTTCTCAGGTGAGTTGTATTCACACTAAACTGTGATAACCACTGTCCAATTTGAGAGCCACTGTCCTGGGGTAGTTAGGAAGGGTGCACTGAGGTGATGGCATCTGAGGTTTTTAAAGAAGTAATAGTCTTTAGGTAATAACTAACTAACTAACTAACAGTCTTTAAGAAAATTTTTATTTTCCTTGGAAGAAATCATCAAATAAATACTTTATTAGATGCCATGTATACACAGGTCAATCCCAGTTTTGCGGGGTGCTAGCTTAACTAAACTCGAATGGCCTTTCTTTTAATCTTAATTAAAAAATTTTTTTAACTGTAATAAAATACATAACACAGAATCGCCCACATTAGCCATTTTTAAGCGTACTACAGTTCGTTGGTATTAAGGACATTGACATTGTTATGCAACCTTCACCGCCATCAAACCACAGAACTGTTTGCCTCAACTACTAGCAACCACCCCTCTACTTCCTGTCTCTGTGAACTTGCCTCCGATGAGTGAGATCATGCAGTATTTGTCCTTTTGTGACCGGCTTATTTCACTGAAGATAATGTCTTCAAGCTTCATCCACACTGCAGCACGTGTTACAAAGACAACTCTGATGACCCGTTAAAAGGCAACTGTCATAATCTAGGCAAGAAATCACAAAGAACCTGTTATAACTAAGGCCATTGGGGTGGGCATGGAGAACAGGAAAAGAGGTGGAAAAATCCAAGGTCCTCTATAAGACATGATGACTGGGTAAGTGAATGAAGATGTGTGGGTGCCCCAATACAATTCTCTCCTATTACTTTAGAAGACTGAGTGGAGGGTCCTGCCACTCACCAAGGCAGAGAACACTAGAAGAAGACAACACTCCCCGCCATGGAGCCAAAGTGTCTACAGTCCTAAACCGTTGCTCTTCTCTCTCCCCAGGGAGCACTGGGGTTTCTCATCCTGCTTCTTTGCTGTCCTCCCGATGTCTGACAAGCTCTGACACAGTCCAGTCACTTTGAGAACTTCATCAATTCTTACCTTTGGCCAAGAGAAAACAGTGGGGGTTCATCTGTGCTTTGTCATGGGCAGGATTTCACCATAATGTCTGTGGGCCCCTCTATGGTTCCTGATTCAGACCATTCTCTCCACCACAAAAGCCACCGAAAGTTCTCTGGATAAGCAGCTCCCCTGTCTTGTCCACCCCTGTGGAGAGGTGGGGGATGCCATTCCTTGGCAGACTTTTTTTAGCTGTGGTTTTCACAAACCAGATGGAAGAGAGCAAGTCACATCCGATCAGCAGGCCATAGACCCAAGCTTGCACAGACAGTACTTGGTGGCCCTGTCTGGTGTACCCACAGACAGGGAACTCTTGGGCTACTCCTGAAAACCCAGAGTGGTGGCAGAGGCCAATTTAATTATTGAGAAGAGTTTTCACAGCTTTGAACTTGAAAGATCTGGGACAAACTTGGTTCCAGAGGAAGAGTGTTGCAGTCAAATGTCCTGGTTCTATGATATCTGAGCTGACGATTGGAGTGCAGGGTTGGAGTTGACCCAGAAGGGAGTAGTGCTCAGTGATAGTGGCTTGAAACAACAAATAGGTGTTTTTTTACATAGTTCCTGTGGGTCAGGAATCCAGGCAAGGCTCAGCTGGGTGGTTCTGGTTCAATGGCTCTCATGAGGCCATAGTCAAACTGTCATCTGAAGACTAGAATGGGATTGGAGTACCCACTTCCAAGCTCATTCACATGACTGTTTGTAGAAAGTCTCATTTTCTTGCGATGTGGGCCTCTCCATAGGGCTGCTCATGACATGGAAGATGACTGCTCATTGCTCATGAGCGAGAGAAAGAGGCAGAGAGAGAAGGCTGCAGTGTCTTTTAAATTCTAATCTCAGAAATGCTGTATCATTATTTCTGCCATATTCTATGGGTCACACAGACCAACTCTGGTACAATGTGAGATAGAGCCATGGAAGAGTGTGAGTACCAGGAGACAGGGATCGTTGGGGCCATCTTGCACTGAGAGTTCTAGTGAGTATTCCATACCATAGTACACCTGTTCTACAGCCAGAAGGAAAGACAATTTGGTGCACGATCCTTCCTTTTCATTTGTTTTACCAAACTTAAGACATTTTAGGAAACTTGGTAAACGTTATGTTGCCTTGTTGTTTCTGTCTTGTTTTTTTTTTAAGATATTATAATTGGCTATATTCAGTGGTTCATAAATCTCATGAATTGGGCAGCATCCCACCTAGCAACTAGAAGGGTGCTCCCCGCCTACATTTTGACCTCCAGCATTGCTATCCCATTGCCACTCATGAACCCTTAATGTACAATTCCAGCCCTTTAAACTTCAACTGCATTTAGACTCAACATGATACAATTCAGCATTTTATTATTTTCTTATTGTTTCACATGTTCTTGCATGGTTTCCCCAACTAGAAGGGACCATATGTCTTTTTATTTGTAAGGGGCCATAGCAGCAAGCCCGATGCTAGACACATGGTAGTTGTTTAATCAAGAGTTATTCACTGACTGATTGATTTAGAGGCCCTCTGGGAAGCTAAGGAGTCATCAAGGAAGAAGCTTGGTCAGATGAGTCATCAGTCAAGTCCCAAGCAAAACTCCATGGACAGCTGCTTATCCCAGCTGGAGGAAGAAGACTGGCTCTTAGTCCGAGGCCCAGAGGCCGCCTGCTGCATTTAGCTTGGACTAATGATCAAGCCTCTCTCGCACTGAGCTGCCCAATAACTCATGAGGCTGTTGGAAGCCTCGTGTCTGCACAACCTGGGCTGGTTGTATGCAGTCTGCCAGGCAAATGCTAATGCTTCAGGAGGAAATTGTTACTATTAACCAGGGCTTCCCATTAAAGGTCGCCATGATTTGTGACATGCTCTGAAATGGGAGGCATGTCTATTCTGCAAAGCAGAAAGGCCACCTGTTTGCACAATGTCATCAGCACCCACCGGTGAGTCCTATGGATGTGACTCCAGTCTGCTCCTAAGCAGTGGATTATACAACATGGGTGATTTGCAAGGAAGCTGTGTCAGCCCAGCGCAGGTGAAATACAGGCAGTGGTAGGAACCAACTGCACTCTGCAGCTGACATATAGCTAAGGGGCAACACGACAATCTCAGATTGGAACCCCAGTGGGGAGACCCCACCCCACCCCTGCCTTTCACGTGTCATGGGGCCACCTGGAGTTAATGGGTCTCTACTAAATGTGTGATTTTTCAACATGGCCTTGGGAAGCCTGTGCCTTTTTGTCCTCTCAGTGAATGTACCTTGGTTCTTATTTCTGTGTTGTCTGCAACTCAGCTTTTCCTATCAGCAATTTTGCATTTGTGGCAACCATGGGGGAGAGCCTATGAAAAACACTTTGTTACATTACATTGCCCCCTGGCTCCAATGACTCGCCCGTAAATCATGTTATTTTTAAAGTGTGCTAGCAAAACTAAACCGCTTTCAGGGGCTCAGCGAGCACGAGGATATTAATCAGAGGCAACGATTGCAGAAGGGACATTAAAAAAAGAAAGGAAAGGAATAAAAAAAAAAAAAAGAAAAAGACCTGGTTTTTAATGCATGCAGCCTGGAGAAGAGCACTGGGATGGGGCCAAACCAGAACATCTTTCCTTTCCTAAATACTCTGATACAGGGATGCATTATCTCTGAACACTTTAAGCCTATTTAGTTTTACAGCAAAACAATATTGAACACCTGCTGCATCTTCATGATCCAGTTCAAGCAGGGCAGGGTGAGAAAGGGGGTGGTGGGGCGGGGGCTCCATAAATCAGAAAGAACTTTTCATCAGATTTAGCTGCAACCTGCAGCGTTGCCTGAGTGGATGACAGGTACAAGCATCTCACAAATACTCCTGAGCGCGCCTGTCCTTGACTATCACACAGCAGAGGCAATGAACTTTGCCCCTTGAGTCCCAAGCTCTACCTTGGGGAGCGAAAGTGGTAACAGAGCATTGGATTCTCAGATTATGGTTTAAAACAACTAGTCAGCTGGCCAACAGCCTTTATTGAGAGCCCATAAACCACTCTGTGTGCAAGTATGATGGAAAAGCCCAGGCAGAGAAAAAGCTAAATTCTACTGTAACAAACTCTAAGTGCTAGAAATTTAGTCAACAGAATATTGCTCAAAATAAGTGGTGCTTGTGTGTCTTTTTGTTGTTCATGTTTCTTGTAACAAGGTTTGGTTTCCTTTTTCTTTTTCTTTGTCCTGCTCTATTCGGATATAATTGACATATTGTGTAAGTTTAAGGTGGACAACGTGAAGATTTGAAACACATATATGTATATTGTAAAAAGTTTACTGCAGTAAGATTAGCATCTGACATAATTAGCATTTTGTTGTTGTTTTTGTGGTAGAACATTTAAAATCTACTCTCTTAGTAACTTTCAAGTATATAATACGATACGTTAACTATAATAAAGTCACCATGCTGTATGTACATATGATCCCCAGAACTTATTCCTCATATAACTGGAAGTCTGCACCCTTGACCAACGTCTCCCCATTTTTCTCATCCCCAGCCCCTAGTAACCACCATTCTAGTCTCTGCTTCTATGAGTTTGGCTTTTTAGATTCCACACATAAAGGAGATCATACAGTATTTCTTTTCCTCTGCCTAACATTTTAAATTTAGGATAATGTTCTTAAAGTCCATCTATGTTGTTGCAAATGTTAGGATTTCCTTCTTTTTATGGCTAAATAATATTCCTGTGTGTGTGTGTGTGCACGCGCATCACATTTTCTTTATCCATTCATCGTTGATGAACACGTAGGTTGTTTCCATGTGTTGGCTATTATAAATAAGGCTGCAATAAACATGGAGGGTGCAGATATCTCTTCAAGATAGTAATTTCATTTCCTTCAGATACAAAATCCTTTGGACTATACCCAGAAGTGAGATTCCTTATTCATATGGTAGTTCTATTTTTAATTCTCCATACTGTTTTCCATAGTAGTTGCCCCAATGTGGATTGCCATCAACAGTACAAAAGGGACCCCTTTTCTCCACATCCTCACCAGCACTTATCTCCTGTCTTTTTAATAATAGCCATCCTAACAGGTGTGAGGTGATATCTCATTATGGTTTTGAATTGCATTTCAGGGTTTGGTTTCTAATGGAATCTGACTTAAAGTAGGTGGCTTGTGCCATCAAATGATTTAGCATCTAATGATGTGTGACAAGCACAAAAAAGTACTGTTTCTAAACACATATTAGATACAAACTGCTTAAATCCCAGACCTCCCAAACAAAATCTTTCCACTGATTAATTGCAATGAAAACATTGCAACAAAGGTCAATCTTTTCAAATACCTTCTTATTTCTTTACCTTCTTCCTCATTCCCCAAACACACAAATAAAATAAAGTTTACTTGAAATGCCAACAGCTTTTTAATATCTTGGTAGGTAATGATTATGATTAAGCAGACAGACGGGTCAGCAGGGCTACATGTGAGTCGTAGTTCGATGGGCCTCTAGTCAATTATATTCTCTCTCTAAGCCTCAGTTTCTTCATCTGTAAAATGGATATAATAATAGTATTAACCTCATGTAATTGTTGTGAGAATGAACTAAGACAATCCACATAAGGAGCTCAGAACATTATCAGGCAAGTATTAGGTGCTCAATGGTGCATTAATATAAGCATTATTATATATACATATATCATTGCCACATTAGTTATGCATACCTACATTCACACACACTCTTTATTTTAAAAAGGGACCATACTTAACATAGTGTTTTGGTAATCTTTTTAAAATGTACATTGTGTTATGAATAATTTTACACATCATTATTCTCCGACGACATCATTTTTAATGGCTGCTGAGTCTGCCATGACATGAATGCACCTTAAAGTATTTAACCAACCTCCTATTGTTGGACAGTTAGGCTGTTTCTAATATTTGATGTTATAAACACCCTGTGAATAACTGCCTTACAGAGGTTTCATGCACATATATTTGGTTGTTGCCTTAGGATAAATTCCCAGAACTAGAACCACTGAATCAAAAGAAATGCAATTAAAATATTCTAAAAAGCATATAAACACATTACAGAAAGTAGGAAAAAATACAATTCCACCACACTAATAAAATTACTAATCTAATTTGGGTTGTTAAGATAGTTTGATGTTTTCATTTTTACTTAGAAGAATAGAAACTTCAAGTAAAAGATGGGCAGATGTTTATTATTTCTGCTCCTTTCTGAAACCCACTAAAATAACAATAAGGAACAACAACAAAAAAGCAAAAACCCATAATGTAAAAGACAATGGAAGAGAAGATGACAAGAGCCAAAAGACGTGATCAAATTTTGAGAGCCAAAAAGTAGACCAGATGATTGATAGCTGACTTAGTGGATCAGAGGAAGCTAAAATCCACGCCATGACTTAAAAACCCATGACTGGCTTTAAAAGAAACAGCTTGACCTTCCAGAGCCCCTCCTTGATCTTGAAAGTAGGCAGAAGATTTACCCTCTAGAGAGGCTGAACCAGAGAGGTTCTGGATCAGGAACATGAGGTACAGCTGAGGGTAGGATTTAACATCTTAATGAAAGGACAGTATTTAAGTAAAAGTTGACACACCTACTGAAAGGTAAGATTCCCAGTCTCCTTCCCCAGCTCACTTCCCAGAATGCTGGCAACCAGGCTCACACACCCTTCTCTCTTCCCTCAGTCTCCAAAAAGGGAGTTTGGAGAATTCTTCCACAAGCAAGTTATAGATCCAAGAAAAAAATATCAGGGAATTTCCACCAAGGAAATGCCAGTTCTCTGCATAAGCTATGGTGAAGTTCAACAACTAATAAACACTTCCCCTCCATGCAGAAAAGGGATCGCTAGACGTTTGAGAAAAACCCCTAACAGGAAACACACCAAAACAAAATAAACTAACCAAAAAGATGAACTCAGAAAAAACAGGGCAGAAAGTAGAAGCTCTCTAAAAGTAAGAAGATATTTCATTCATGAAATAAGAACAGGAGGCTATAAGAATTTATCGTAGAAAGCAAGAAAATGCTCTGAGAGTTAAAAATATGAGAAAATACATCAAATTGTCTTTTGAAAAATGAAGTTAAGAAAATCTTCCAGAAACTGGAACAAAAAGAAAAAGTTACAGAAGATGTAAAGGATAAGAAATTTTGAGACAGAAGTTCTAGGGAGAACCAAGAAAAAGAATGAGAAGTCATTTAGGAATTGATACCACATCTGACCTGAAGGAGAGTGATGCACAGTATAGTGAATGAGGAAAGGCATAACCAAGACATATCATTCTGATATTTCATATCTCAAGGAATACAGAGCATAAAAGTTTCTAAAAAGAAAAAATTTTAAAGTCATATAAAAAGACTGAGAATCACAATAGCAATTGAAGACAATGGAGAAATTCTGAAGGAAATGATTTTAACCCAGAATTCTATACCCAGCCAAACTATAAATCAAGTGTACTTATATAAAAACACAGTTTCAGACATTCAAAGTTGCAAGAAATTTATCTTCTTTTCTCAGGAAACTAATGGTAGACATGATTTGCTAAGAAGAGGGAGTAAGAGAAAAAGAAGAAATGGCGATTGAAAGCTAACTACTATAATTTGGAGACCCAAAAATAATTTAAGCGAATGAAGACATAAGCTTATTTTTTTCTTACACGATAGTCTAAGGTAAGTATTCCAGGTCAGCAGTGAAACTCTGCTTTAATTAGTCATTTAAAGAACCATATTCCTTCTATTTTGTTTCTCTGCCATCCCTTAGGCCAGTGGTTCTCAAAGTGTGGTCTCCAGACCAGCAGCATCAGCACTACTTGAGAACTTGTTAGAACTGCAAATTCTCAGGTCTCAACAACAGATCCAGTGAATCAGAAACTTTAGGGGTGGAGCCCAGAAATCTGTGTTATAACAAGCCTTCCAGGTAATTCTGACACATGCTAAAGTTTGAGAACAAATATTTTAGGGCAGTACCCTTTTCTGTATGATCAAAATGTGATTGCAGACACTTTTATGTTCCAGCTCACCAGAGGAAAAACATGTGGAGGTTTCTGTGGTAAGGCCCGGATGTGGCTTACATTGCTTCCAATGACATTCACTTGGCAAAACCTAGTCATGTGGTAAACCCTAGCTTCAAAGGTGAGTTGGGAAATGTAGTCTTCAGCTGAGCAGTAATTCTATTACTGTGGAAGAAAGAAAGAACAGATTTAAGAGGATAACTAGCTCTGCTAGTTATACTAGAGAGAAGCAACGATGAATCCCAGGATGATGTTGATGGGACATCCCAGAATGCCCTGCTCACAGTCAAGAGCTGTGAATCAGGCCACAGAGCAACCAGTCCAGATGAGAACCGAAGTGCTGCAAAAGCTCCAGGAGGGTCACCAAGGAAAAGAATGAAACCAAGAGAATATCTGTATTTGAATGTATTGACAGGAAATCTTGTGGATGAATTAATAATAGGTACATTTAAAAAAAACTAAACAGAATAAAAAAAAAAGAAGATAGAAATGTATTAATTCCAGGGAAAACAAAAGGTTGAATGAAGAAGGAAACATAATATAGAATTCTATGTGGCTTAGCTGGAATAATATTTACATGGTCATAATGTAAATACTTAATATTGATTTAACCAAAAATGGTGATGGATCTATATCAGGAGAATGAGCAGAGGGAAAGTGTGTACAGGCCAGTTTAATAATGATAAACAACATTTGTGTATATTATACTGTATGCCAAAAATTATTCTAAGTTTATGATACATTCAACTTTTAATCTCCATAATCACTCTATGAGTTAAATACTATGATCATCTATCTTACACATGAGGAATGTAGCAGTTAAGCAACTTGCATAGGTCACACAATTAGTAAATATTGGACCCGGGACTTAAACCCAGATCATTTCTCTCCAGAGTCCATGCTTTCAGTTACTACGCTGCACAGGCTCACTTTATGTGGTAGAAAGTCAAAAGACAATACCTAAAATCAACAAACTGAGAAATACAGGCTAAGTGTGTCATTTATATATAAGGACATACCAAAAAGACAGGTAAGTATTTAAATGATTGCTTCAGGTCAGGGGGTAAATGGGAGTGGTCAAGGAATGGCCATTTTCTCTTTGCTATTGTTATAGACCTGGTAAAATGTTTGACTTTTTAAATCTTTCAAACATCACTTTGATCAGCATAAATTTGTTAAAAAGAGAGATGACAGAAGGAATGTGCCGGGCTAAGTTAATGTCAAGACTGAAGAGAGAGTGACCCAGAAGAGAAGGTCAAAAAGGCACTTCAGGGACTCAATTACGTAAGGGAGCAACTAGGGAAATTATAGAAAAAGAGAAGTTTCCACAGAGAAGTGTAAACAAAAGGATGGTACTCTTGGAGAAGTGACAAGCAGAAAGTAAGAGAGCCAGACAGAGTGGGAAGGGGATAGACTGAGTGAGACAGGGCAGAGACATTGTCCTGGGCTATAGACCAGGAAAGGGAGTGATAAACTTCATGGAAACTCTGTGGGCTGAGTCCAGGGCAGCTACCGTGCTAGTGCTCCAGCGGCTCTCAGCAGAATGGTTTTGATCTGGGCCTCTAACGTGAGACTCCTTCCTCAGCTGAAATACACAGCTCTGGCTTTACAGCTAAAGGTAGAAAGAAGGATGCAAACAAAGCCCTACTGAGGTGACTGATTCAAACTTAATGAAGAATCAACTTAAGCCATTCCAAAGTAAGTAATAAAATGTTACTTGTCTATCTACTTACTATGTGGTCTTGGGGCCAGTCACTTTGTTTCTCTGAGTCTCTGGTTTTTTTCTGGTGCAAAAAAAAAAAAAAAAAAAATTGATGTAGAACATATCCTGCATATGTACAGTAGAGCCTACCTCTCAGAGCCCTTTTGCATTTTCCATTTCCCCAAGCCAGTTTTTCAGGTAATAAAATTGAGCCTCAGGGAAATGAAGAGGGTTGCATAAAATTACACAGCTAGTTAACGGTGGGACCCAAATTCTAGTCCCATACTTAGTTCACTTTTCTTTGTAAACACTGTCTCAATTAAGAGTCAGAGAAACTATGAAGAACACACACACACACACACACACACACACACACACACACCCCTAAAGAGAGAGAGAGACAGAGAAGGAGGAAATGTATAAAGGAAGAAACTAAGATATATTCCACATCACTTGGCTGGTCGACATCGGAACCAGGCCCTTTTGGTGCTAAATGAAGGGCTTTTTCAAAGATACAGTACCTGCTGTGAGTATGTGAGAAGACATGGGTAGAGAGACGCAGCAGCTAAGGAGCCTTTGGTGCTAGCTCCTGCAGGCTGCTTGCGTGCAGGAAGTGGGTGTGGTTACCATCCTTCCCAGGAAGTCTGGATTTCACACTGTCCTGTTTTCAGACCATCCATTTGACTTCTGTTTGTTTGTTTGTTTGTTTGTTTGTTTTGTTTTGTTTAGAAAATATGATCATAGAAATAATAACTAAGCTTACTCATGCGCCATTACTGCGGTGAGTCCGGTTCATTAATTCAGGAGAGAGGAGAGGGAGGCTAGGACGGGACAGAACTGAGTGAAGTCGGCCCTGTGGCTGGATGGAGGTTCGAACCCCTGGGCCTCCTCCAGGGCTGAGGCAGAGCTCCCCCGCAACCCCGGAGCAGCCCCGGGCTCCACTGCACCATCCAGGAGCCGGCCCTGCCCCCTCTGCCAGGCGAGACCCGAGGCTGGGGCTTCCTGGACAGGCGGCAGGCCGTGGGCCGGGTCTGGCTGTGCTCCGGGCCTTCCAGGCCGCCGCTTCAGGCCCCGCTCAGCTCACTTTGGATGTCTTCAGACTCCTGCAACGTTTTCCCAAACACCTCCTTGCAGGTCCTCATCTGGCCTCCCGCCCCCGTGCACAGCAACTGCTCAAGGAACGGGCCTCCCGGGGCTCCGGTGGCCCAGGAGCTGGGAAGCCTGCATGGCCGGCCAAGGAGGCCAAAGTCACGGCCACAGGAGCCGGGTTGCGCAGCCCATCCCCGGGGAGGCCGCCAGCCTGCGACCCTCCTGGAGGGGAGGGAAAGCTACGCTGCCTTGGCCGCTGCCTTCCGGTGGAGGCCGGGGCTTCTCGTCCAAGGCTAGCAAGGCAAATATTTATCCTGGCTGCCTGGAGGCCGCGGAGCTCGGCCCGTGCTGGGGCCCGCACCCCTTCCCAGGCCCGGCCTTGCCACGTCGCCGGCGCCCCCAGCCTCGTGTGTCCCCGCCCCCACCACCTTTTAACGGGGAATGCTGACAAGTTGAATACAGCGGGAATAACAGCCATTTGTTCTGGTTATCGCTGCCGGTATTGAAGCCAGATGTGTGTGTTGCTGACACTGACATGGTACATCTGGCTGGGTTTTTGGTTTCCATCGCAGAGTTTACCACATCCACCCTAGTCTGCTAGAAGAGAGGAGGCGAACATCTGGAAGTCATTGCAGCTGTCACGCTTCAAGGGGATCCTGTACCACAGAGAAGAGAATTCAATACGTAACTGAGCAAAATTATCCAGCTCATCTTGTCAGTCCAGATTTCAAACACATGCAGAAAAATGGCAACCAAGTTAGGGTGCCCTCCGTCCCCTTCTCGGTGATGCCTGCGGGCACTGACAGGGTCCTTTACCACCCTGGGCACTCGGGGTTGCCTCTGTAGAAAGACTGGCTACAAGGTCCCAATCACCACTTTGTGCCGGAATTCTTCGTTGATCTCGGGTAGTTCTAAAAAGGCTCTTTTTTTCCCCCTTTTGATCTTAGTTGGCTGGGCGTTTTAAATTAAACATTGCCTAGTCTTTTGCCCCACTTCCGCTCAAACCCCCTCTTTCTCATAGCATACAATGCTCTGGCCCAGCCCTACCCTACCTATTCAATTCTGTCTCCAAGACGGAAATAAAGGATGCTTATTCTGACCCCCGTCTTGCCTTTTTGCCTGGAATCCTCTTTCTGTGCCTGTTCTCTTCCTGCCAATCCAAATCTTTTCAGCCTTTCAAGGTCCATCTCAAGTTTATTTTTATGTACGAAGCCCGCCCTCACCATTCAAGCCTCTCCAGATCTTGACTTCTGTATGTTGTAATTAAGTATAAGCCCGGGGAGAGGAAATACTAGTTTACATTTTCCCTGCATCTCCTTCAGCAGGCAGCATCGTGTGCTGAAGTAGAGCAAGCCATGTATAAACACTCATCAAATAAAAGGGTGATTTAGTGTTTTCCTATTACCCATTCCTTCTACATAATTTCCTCTTCTTCTACTTCACCTTTCAAGACAAGACTCAATGTCTACGTCTAATGTGTCTTGAAGTTTTTGGAAAGGTAACTAAAAAATCTAGTAAATGAGTAATAATCATACTTGAAGAATTCAATCGATTGAAGAGTTCATTAATTTGGAATTCTTTCTACTGTAATATATTGATACTTGATTTTTTTTTTAAGTAAAGCTCAGTGGAATAAGAACAAGATTACAAGTCAAGGGAATCTCAAGATTTAGCCCCTGTGAGTGTCCAGCGTTTTTTGAAATTAAGACAAGCCATTGCAGCAAGCGTTGGGAAGGACGAGGCATCCCAGCCCCAGATGGAGTCTCTTGGATTTTTTTTTAATTCATTTTTATTGTTAGACTTATTGGGGTGACATCTGTTAGCAAGGATTACATAGGTTTCAGGCATACAATTCTACAGTGCATCTCTTGGATTTTGTTCTTTTTTTGTACATTGATAAGGATTCAAAGCGCCCAGCTCTGGTCTTACTATATGGGACTGACAAGAACGTAGGATAAGTAGGATCTAGAGATAAAGGAGGAAGGAATGAATGGAAGAGGACTGCCAAAGGAGAAAGAAAGTGTGCCTCCTTGTGGGACCACCCAGCCAAAGGGGAAGTTTAACTTCTGTGGGAGGAAGTCCATATTACGAGATAAGATGGGAATGGGAGTCATCAGACTCCGGGTTCCAGTGGGTTTCTGCTGCTCTGCTCTGTGGGTGAGCAGGCTGTTTTCCTCTCTAATCTTCATCAGCAAAACGAGGCACTTAGATGAATGGATCTCTAAGGTCTGTTCATTCTTACGTTTTATAATTCATGTAGAAACCACCTTGGAGCCCAAATCAGCACATCATTTCTGACTAAACCCCGAATTCCAGCCCTTGTCTGTCCTGAATTCATGGAGCTCTCAGACACCTTCAGAGAAAAGAACTTGGGCCATTAAACTCCTTTGCTCCCCACTCATTCACATGGAAAAAGAAACTTTCTCCCCTTCTCCCAGAGAGAAATCCGTTGCCATAGGAAGATTGCAGATTAATGACCTAGAAAATCCTCTTCAAATAAAAAAGATAATTAAGCACCATTAAATCATAACTCTTGGCTTCTGCTTTTGGCCTCTTGCTATTGAGTCCAGAATTGAATAATTCCTCATCCCTGGAGCTGCTGAATTAAAAGCACATAAGCTCTAGGGAATAATCTGCTCACCTCCACTATATCCACAGCCACCCTCCTTCCTGTCCAAACACTCTAAAAAAAAGTCATCCCTGGGCATGTCTGACTCCTTCAGGAGAGAGGATGGTCATTTCTAATTTGTCTTGGTTTATGACCAACTTGACAATTTGACTAACTGCTAAAGAGTCAGGACTGTATCATCTTCTCATAAAAAAAAGTTCATAAAAAAAAGGCTATTAATGCAACCCATTAGTTGGCTGAAAATGAGAGGTTATGCAATCATTGTCTTAGCTGAGAGGAGCTAAGCTCTCTAGGAAGACTCCCCTCCACACCAACGAGGCACCAAGAGGGAAGTTCGCGTCTCTTCGCTCCCATTTGTCGAGCGTGGATGTTTAAGCATTGTGCCCCTTTTTCCCCTCCCTGAACTAGTCCTCTGTCTCAAAGTGGACCTCTTGCTTTCCCAATAAAATGTCTCTCTCCAAATCTGCTCCCGGTCCATGGACTGTGCTCTCCTGTGGGTGAAGCTGGAGAAGCCTCCCATCTCATGCAGACAAAGTACTGGCACTGCAAGCTAAGTACTCAGGCGGTTTCATATCATCAAACAATTTGAGGGGTTCCAGGGAGGCCTTCCCTTCTCTAAATAAATAAATAAATAAATAAATAAATAAATATGCTCTCCTCAATTCTGCTATTAGACTCCTTGGGGGAAAGACCCCTGAATGGGATTGTGAGTGCCATGTCCTCTTCTCCTGTGCAAAGGACTCACTCCTGTCTCTGAAGTCCAAGAATTCTGCAAGATTTCTCTGGAACTTTTCATCCAGCGACTTGCTCTGTAACCTTGGGCAGATCACCTCTCTTCTCTGGACCACAACTTCCCTCTCAGTGGAATGATTAAGACAAGAAGAACCTTAACTCTCAGCAGGGAAACATGGCTAGATCCAAGCTCTGGCTGAAGTACAGCAGAAGAGCAAAGTCCGAACTATCTTTTGCTAATTCCAGCTCTGACCACATACGGCTCAACCATCTTGAGATAAAGCTCTCTTCTTTGTGTGCATCTTGTCTCCCTACTTTTGTGTATGGAAGGGATAACACACCAACCTTGTTCTTTTTTGGGTCCCAACCACTTGCTCAGCATTGTCCAGAACATGAACTTGAATGTGCAATGGATTTAACCTTGCACTCAGCTCACTTTCAATATGACTCAAGGTGCCTCTCAAGAAGGATATAGTTCAGGATCAGTTTAAATGGAATCCATCTGAAGGATTCAGAAGGAATTGATGGTTTCTGGCACTGAGGATGTTCTGCTTCTGATATTTTAGCAATGAATTTGGCCTATTTTTTCTGGCAGCCAAGGCATAAGGCAGGGGTGTTCAATCTTTTGGCTTCCTTGAACCATATTGGAAGAAGAAGAATCATCTTGGGCCACACATAAAATACACTAATGATAGCTGATGAGCTAAAAAAAAAAATCTGATAATGTTTTAAGAAAGTTTATGTATTTGTGTTGGGCCACATTCAAAGCTGTCCTGGGCTTCCTGCAATCCGCAGCTTAAGGGGTCTCATGATGAACAGTTTGTGCTTGCTGAACAAATAGGGCTCAATAAATATTTTTTCATTGCCTCTCAACCACCCCTTAGCTGGGAGGACAAAACACTGATAGAGAAGAGCCAGAATAATAAAGAACAGGGTACGTAGCTAGAAAGATTTTGGGTAAAGGGAGCATCCTAAAAACAAGCTTCAAACTCCCATGTTTCAACCCTGTTGCCAAGGCAGAGGGCCCTTCAAAGGAATTCCCATGATGCACGCAGGCCACCAGCATGACTTCAAGATGTGGGGCATGCCTATGACTCCACGGGCCACTGGGCACATCACTGGTTGTCCCCTGTAGCAGTTCCATTCCAAAAGGAAAGCTCCACCTTGATCTGCAGGCCAGACATTTCTTTGAGGAAAATGTGCTATTTTCTCTTTTATCCAACCGCACACATTTGGAAGCGGGGAAAAAGGCAACTCTACATGTAGATCTTTAAGCCAGAGCGCTAATCAGTGTAGAGCTATCCCAGAGAACCCCACATTACGTAAAGTTTTGGCCACCTCCCTACCAGCAGCCAGCTGTTGGCCCTCGATGCCCAAAGCTTACCCTTGGCTTTTATTGTCAGGCCCAAGTTCAGCCCCGTGTCCTCACGTGAAAGATTACTCAGTTTGCTGTCTGCAATTCTCTGGATTTCCCCATACATGGCGAAGTCCCCCAGCTTCCACACTCCAGCTCAACTGCCACTTGAAAAGCATTTTCTCTGCTGCTCCTTTCCCAGATTCAGACTTTTTCTGCAAGACCTTCCAAGTTATTTCTGCTTGCTCCACTAGGGGTGCCAGGCAGGTACGTGCCCCCAGCCCTATAGCTGGCATCCTTACTGCCACCTCCACTAATTCAGCTCCATTTGGAGACCTAATTTTCCTTGCTCCAGGGTGCCCCAAACATAGGCTCTTCAGGCCCACAAAACAGAGTGGCCAGTTACCTTCCGAGGTCAGCAGGCCCTTTCTCCTGGATGGGTAAATATCCAAATCTTATTGAGACAATTATACCACCCTGTCTTCTGATAGTCCTGCTACTATGTAATCACTCTTGTAGGTGAGGAGTGCTTCCTTAGCTTAAACCTGACTTTTCCCTGCCCTAATTTGAGGCCCCAATTCTCATCTCATCCATTGTATCTGTAGCAAATGACTGATGAGTGTTTTCTTTCTGCCCTTAGCCTTGACTTCAGCAGAGAAAGTTTCCCCCGAAATAAAACTCTGATTGTTCTACTCCTTCCTTCCCTCTTGCCTCTTCTAAGCACCCTCTAAATCAGACCCAGGGCTCCAGAGGGAGTAATATCCTTTCTCTTGCAGCTGGTCTGAGTTTTGCCGTCTGGGAGCCCGGGCTTAGAACAGCTTGAAGTCAGCACAGAGGCGAATGAAGCTTTAAATCTCCAGCACTTAACAGGTTCTCCGCGGCCTCAGAGGTAACCGCATTTGCTTGCTTGCTTCCTCTCATCTCTATATATCTCTGTAATCTCTGTTCGCTGGAGCCTGACTCCAGCCCTCTGTCTGCACTGCTCTGGTCGTGCTGAAAGAGGGAAGGTTGGGGAAGAAAAATTAATAGACACAGACCCATAAAAAGAACAGGCCCTCTAGAGCACACATGAAGAAATAATTAAACAGATTAAACTTGGCGGGTGGGGAGAGAGGGGCCCACGGCGTATTGGGCTGAGACTGATGCCTCTAACTTCCACTCCCCAAGGGGCTGTGGCTCAGTGAAGAGGGATTTGGGTACATTTTTTTCTTCATCCTGGTGGGCTGGAGCCATAGCTGAATATGCGTAAGTCACCAAGCAATTTAAAGGCTGGGACGACAGTGCCTTATATTTCTTTATATTCCCCCAGAGGCTGCCCCAACAGTGCTGCACTCTAGTGAGAAAAGGAAATTTCATATTTATTGAGGGTTCTTTGTGTGCCAGGTACAATGCCAGATACTTTAGGTCCTGGCTGAGTGTCAGTTGACTGTGTTTCAAACTTCAGAAATGAATGCAGTCACTTTTCTTATGGCCCAGATCAATCCAAAATAACTACTACCTCAGAACTTGTGGTTCTGAGGCCAAAATCCAGCTTCGTACACCTCCCCCTGACGGCCTCCTGCCTGCCTGCCCGCCTTTCCGTTGGCAGGGGCTGTTGCTGTGATGGTGAGGGAAGGAGGCTGGTCTTGGGAGATGATTGAAATATTTAAAAGTGTTGTCGGTCTGCCAGCCTCTCCTAACGCCCCAGGATAGTGAGAGGACTCGGGGATGCAGTAGGCTCTCTCCCCTTCTCACAAATATATCCATCCCTCCTGCCTTTGGACTCAAATGAAAATTACCCTGAAGAGGAGCCAGTCTTAACTGCTATTACTTTTCATTCATATGCTGTTATCGGTACTTCCTAACTTTCAACAATTTGAGGATAAATATCGGTGATGTTGTGGTTTTTAATAAGAAATATGTATTTGGTCTTTGTCCCAGTTCCTGGTTGGGGTTCTAAGAGCCTTGGAATTGCATAAATGGCAGAGCAGGTAAAGGTGTCTTTTATTATGTTAATAAGGTGTATTATTATGTTAATAAGGTGTCTTTTATTATGTTAATAAGGTGGCCTGTGGAGTACCGGTAGGTCACCTAAGGATGGGAGCAGGTCAACCGAAAAAGCAGCCCACTAATTAGAGCTTAGAACTTTCAGTACCCCACCCCCAACGCCCACCACCTTCAGGGAGCGGAGAGGGGGCCTGAAGATTGAGTTCATCTCCAATGGCCATGATGTAGTCAATCATGTCTATGTAATGAGCCTCCATAAAATTCCAAAAGGACAGGGTTCAGAGAGCTTCTGGGCCGGTGAACACATGGCAACATGGAAAGAATGAGAGGCATGGAAGTGCCATGCCTTGTCCTATAGACCTTGCCCTATATATCTCTTATACCTGGCTATTCCTGAGTTACATCCTCTTACAATAAACCAGCAGTATAGTAAGTAAGATGTTTCTCTGAGTTCTGTGAGCCACTCTAGCAAATTAATTGAACCCAAGGAGAGGGTCATGGGAACCTGTACTATTGAGGTGGTCTGTTAGAAGCACTGCTGACAACCTCGACTTGGAATTGGCGTTTGAAGTGGGGGTGATCTTGGAGGACTCAGCAGCCTTAACCTGTAGGATGTCACACTATCTCTAGGTGGCATCAGAATTAAGTTGAATTATACGACACCCAATGAGTGAATTGCTCGGCATGGAGGAAAAGACCCCACACCAGAGTTGGGTGCAGAATCATCATTTTAAAAGAAAGTTCAGAACGTAGAGAAGACAGACCTGAGTGATCCCCCAGAAGAGTGACCGACAGGACACAGAGCATGGGAATCAGACAGACTGCACTCACATCCTGATTCTACATTTTTCTGTCTATGGAAACCTGAGCACATTCCTGCACTTCTCTGCGCCTCGCTCTCTGTTTTTGGTTTTTGATTTTTAATTCATAGGCTTGTATTTATTTTTTTTTAGCAGTTTTGGGTTCATAGAAAAATTGAGCAGAAAGGACAATTTCCTTATACCCTTTCATCCACCACCCTGGTTCCCCTATTATAATATATTCACTCTTCGTGTTTAGCATCGTATGGGTTTTAATGGATGTATAATGGCCTGTATCCACCATTGCAGTCTCACACAGAGTAGTGTCACTGCCTTAAACAGCCTCTGTGTTCTACCTAGTCACCCATTCTCCCACTCCCACCCCTGGCCATCAATTTTTACTGTCTCTATAGTTTTACCTTTTCCAAAACGTCATGTAATTGGAATCATACAGTGTATAGCCATGTCAGATTGCTTTCTTCCATTTACCAATACCCATGTAAGCCCCTTTTGTGTCTCTTCATGGCTCGAGCGCTAACTTGTCTTTATCACTGACTCCAATTTTTTATTGAAGCATAACACATATACATTAAAGCCAAATGAATTTTTACAAAGTAAGCACCCTAATAAATTATGACAATTACCAGCACCCCAGCACCCTAGTTCCCCTCGAGCCCTCCCAGTTATTACCACGCTCCCTAAGAATTACCACCATTGTGACTTTATAAATTAATTTAACCAATCTTTGAAGTTTACGTAAATGGAAACATACAGTTCATACTCTTTTGTGTCTGGCTTCTTGTCTTTGATACTTAAATTCATCTGATTCATAGTAATTTGTTCGTTTGTATTACATTGTATGACTATACCACAATTAATTTATCCATTCTTCTGTTGATGAGCATTTGTGTTATTTCCATTTGAGGCTATTGCAAATATTGCTGCTATGAATATCCTTATGTGAGTCTTTTGTTGAGCATATCTCCACATTTTCCAAGAAATATATACCCAAGAGTAGAATTTCTAAGCCATAAGGTGTCTATATTTTGAACTCTGGTAGATAATGCCAATTTAACAAAGTACAGTAGACGCTCAGGTAACCGGCACCCGGGGGACTGGGAGATGCCAAGGAGACTCTCCGTTTACCAGAACTCAAGCAACTGGCACTCTTAAGCAACAGGCAAAAATCTCAAGCAACCAGCAAAAATTTTTCCTTGAGAGTGCCAGTTAATTGAGTTAACAGAGAGTTACTATGCTTATATTCATTTACACTCCCACAGCTTCTCATCCTCACCAACACTTTGTATTGTCAGTATTTCAATTTTAGCCATTTTAGCTACATGGTGGTTTGAATTTGCATTTTCCTGACAACCAATGAAGTTGACTACTGTTTCAACTCAGGTTCCTTGAGAAACAGGCTGAGATGGAGATTTAGATGTGGGAAGTTGATTAGAGAATGCCCTGAGGGAGAGGGAAGGCAGTAGGGTTAACAGCCCATTGCCATGGGCCTCAGCTGATCCCACGGGCAGCTTTGGAGCAAGCATGACCCTTCAGTGTTGTCCTGCTTGAGGCCAGGGACCAGCCAAGCCTTCATCATACCCAAGACTGACCAACCCCTGGATATGAGCTGTCCCTGGGCAGGAATATGACTTTGGGTAAAAAAGCTCTCTTGCCAAAAGTAATTCCCAAAGAGGGACGCAGCTCGGGACTGAGCACCTTCGCCATGAAAGGAGCTCTGAGCTGCACCCAGTAGCCTCATTTATAAGCACCTTTTCACATGCTTATTGGCTATTTAGAGATCACCTCTCCGTGAAGTACCTATTCTAGTCATGTGCCAAGTTCTTTTCGTATTGGTATCTTTCTTTAACTTATGGAGTTGTAGAAATTCTTTGTATGTCAGGAAGATGAGTCCTTTGTCAGATGTCTTCTCCATTTCTGACTCATAAAATTGTCCTGGGGGCCAGACCTGATCCACCAGATTTGATGAGCCCCTCCGTCCCTGTGACTAATTTTGAACTCTACCCACAATTTATAAATTCCTTATTTATTGATTCCTTATTTATAAAGCACTTCTACTCATTAGACCTCATGAAATCACAAATGAGAGATTGAGGTTCAGAAAGGTCAACTGGCAGCCCCAAGGTCACGCTTCTAGTAAATAGTCAGGACAGGACTTAGACTCTAAATACCGAGTTCTTCTAATAAGACTTAACAACAAAAAAATAAACAACCCAATTAAAAAGTGGGCAGAAGAACTAAACAGACACTTCTCCCACGAAGAAATACAAATGGCCAGCAGACATATGAAAAAATGCTCATCCTTATTAGCTATCAGGGAAATGCAAATCAAAACCACAATGAGATCCCACCTCACACCTGTGAGAATGGCTGTTATCAACAAGACAAGGAATAACAAGTGCTGGAGAGGATGTGGGGAGAAAGGAACTCTGGTACACTGCTGGTGGGAGTGCAAACTGGTACAGCCACTGTGGAAGGCAGTGTAGGGGTTCCTCAGAAAATTGGGAATGAAGTTACCCTATGACCCAGCAATCCCCCTTCTGGGGATCTACCCCCAAAGACTTGAAAACCTTTGTCCGCAAAGACTCATGTACCCAATGCTCATTGCAGCGCTGTTCACAGTGGCCAAAACATGGAAACAACCAAAGTGCCCTGCGACAGATGACTGGATAAAGAAGCTGTGGTACATATACACAATAGAATACTACTCAGCTATAAGAAAAGGTGAAATATTGCCATTTGCAACAAAATGAATGGACCTGGAGATCATCATGCTTAGTGAAATAAGCCAGACAGAAAAAAGAAAGAACTGTATGACTTCACTCATATGTAGAATATAAATCTGAAAGCAACAAAGACAAAAGAAATGAACAAACAAACAAACAACCCATGGACACAATCAATAGTTTAATATTTATTGGGGGACGAGTGGGTCAGGGAGGGGAGAAAGGGGAGGGGGTGGGAGAGGAGGGGAAGCTAAATCTAAAGTGATGGAAAAAGAAGTCACATTAGGTGGTGAACTTATTATACATCAGGCTGACAATGCACTGTAGAACTGTATGCCTGAATCCTATGTAATCCTTGCTGACAGATGTCACCCCAGTAAGTCTAACAATAAAAGTCAATTAAAAAAATAAAATAAAATAAAATAAAAATGCCGAGTTCTTTACAATGCAAAGATGGGGTGACAGGAAGATAAACCCAACAGACCAGACAGGATTTCCCAGGTCCCCAGGAAGATCTCCTTCAGTTATGAATAAAGTTATTGTCCAGGGGGACAGGACCTCAATCTCCAGCAGGGCTTCTCCCCTTTCTTTGTCTTCTGCTTTCTCACTGGGTAGTTGGAAGCTGAGAGTGTGAAAAGTGGAGGCATTTCAGTGCCAAGGTGCCCTCGTCCTGGTGAAGGGCTGTCTGCTCCAATCTTAGGCTGGGTGAGCAGCCACCTGCCAAGGCAAGCCCGTCTGGAGGAGCTCCCTCCCGGCTGGAAGCAGAGATCAGGGTGCCCTCTGCCCAGGGTGTGAGGCCGTCTGTCTACTTGGAAGCATCCGGCTTGAGTCAATGAGCTATTGGCATGGATGGTCAATTATTTCAGCTCTTTAAAAACATGCCAAACTCTTATTTCGCCACGGCGTTCCCGTAATGGCTCAGTCAGACCTAAAATCCAATCTTGCATGTAGAAGGCAGTGTCCCTGCGCTGACACCTCCCCGCTTTTCACTGCCTCAGACTGGGGGCCCCAGGGTTGGGTGGAGTCCGGTTGTTTTCCCCAGGGGCCTAATTTAGACTAGGCTTGGCCACCTCAGCTCCGCACACCTCAGAGAGTAGGATCCCAAGGAGGGGCTGGGGAGGCTCGCTCCATTCCAGGGGGCCCCCGAGTATTCCTGGACCAGAACCAAGGCCAAGGCCCTTCATGGGAGTCCTGATGATGCTGACTGAGCTCTTGCCCAAGCTGTCCCGAGGGCCTGGGTGCGCTCTGGAGCTGGGCAGTGGTTCCCGACACCCTCCTGCTCCTTCCGGCCTCACATTCTGTCCCGTTCGCCCACCCCCCAGCATCTGGGGCCTCGGTGACTGCCCTCCAGGGATGGCCCTGAAAAGCCCAGGTATTGAAGTACTTCCATCAGAGGAGACCCGCCTTGGAGTGGGGCCGCCAGGGGGAAACAATTGTTCCACACGAGCCCATTCCCCAAAATGACAGCACGTCACGATTTCTGGAGGTGAAGGCGATGCTGTGCGCACGCAGGACTGTGTGAGGCCAGGAAGAGCTCATCCAAGGCCAGCCCCGCGCCGGCAGCTCCCCCACCCC
>PVJL010002725.1:0-65951 GCA_004026885.1 Lyroderma lyra
TTGATTAGTGTCAAGTCTTCTTGTTGTTGTATTGTGCCTTTTATCATGATGTAATGACCATCTTTGTCTTTTACTATCTTTTTTAACTTGAAGTTTATTTCATCAGATATCAGGATGGCCACTCCTGCTTTTCTCTGGTTACCATTTGCTTGGAATATTGTATCCCATCCTTTCACTCGGAGTCTGTGTTTGTCCTTAACTCACATTCTCTTGAGAGGTGTGATCCCCACAAATCTTTATGGGAAGGTGAAGGACCGGAGGTCTTATTTTCTGTGTCTGCTTCCTGCTAAGGATGGTCATTGTCCCTACCTACTGGGGATCCAGGGAGCTCTTACCCTATCTGATCTAAAAGGGGAAGGGGTCTCAAGATCTGCCATGTTGACTTCTTTGGTCAAGATGGACTGGAAGCCTTGTTGGGATATTAGTTGTATCCCGATGGTCCTTAGATAAGGAGAAATTAATTCAATTAATAGTTTAAAAAGCATTGACCTAAGAAATAAGTCTCAAAGCCCCTTTCACTGGGTGGTTTTGAGATGGAAAGTCTGTTGAGCCTGCAGCCTGTTGATTTCTGGCCTAACTGGTCATTCCGGTGTTATCCCCTCTCTAGGTCCAGAAAGGCCTAAAAGGGATGCTTGTCTGTAATGATTGTAATCAGCAAGCTGGAGATATGAGTTACAAGTTTCGGGAGTAATTATTTATGGGGCACAGTCTATTCCTCAAGGTGAGGAGCCAGAGAAAACTGATCAATGAGGCGATTAAGATTTTGGACTAGGAAAAATGTAAAACTGAAAGCTAAAGAAAAAGGAAAAGGAGTCTATAGTGAGGTGGGGGGATGGCTCCTTTGTTTGGCCCATATCAGTATGGCCTGCGAAGCCCAAAATATTCACTCTCTGACCCTTTACAGAAAAAGTTTGCTAACTTCTCCATAAAATATACAAATGATAGATCGTGTATGTTTAATACCTTAAATTTTGTAGCTCTTTGAAAAATCTATATGATATTATTGCTACAAAATCCCTATGAATTAAGAAAGCAAATGTTATTTTCTTCCTTTGACAGCCAAGGAGGTGGTTGTAGTAGATCTCAAACTAAAGAGACTCAGTATAACTGCCACAGAAAACAAAATGATAACTCATTCTGGCCGAAAACCTAGGTTTATGCCTCTCTGTTTTGCAAGCTTTACATTGGAGTGCAAAAACTTCCTGCTCTCCCTTCTGTACTCAATCCCCTCTCTACCCATCCCCCAAGGCTACCTCTCCATCTCACCCTGGGTAACAAATGAGAAATTTTGAGGACTGTTGAGCACTATAAATTTTCACAGCAGGGCTGCTTCTCAGCCCAGGAACTTGGGTAATTGTAACACTTTGGTATTAATAAAATTCATAGGAGTCAATTGCCCTCAAATCAACACTTTCATGTGCAAGAAGCTGTTGTGGGTGATGTAGGCTAAGAAACCTGTCCTTAATGCTGTAATATAGAGTTAGGAATTTTAACTTACTTTTTTATTGGCCTGAATACTTTTTTAAAACTTCTCTGTCTTTTGTTTGGATTGGTTTATTAATTACACTCTCCTAGCATTCACATACTGAGAGCAAATACAAAGAATGTTAAAAAGAAAAAAGTCTTTGTTTATTTTTGCTTTTGTTTTCCTTGCTCAAGAGGACATATTCAAAAAGATTAGTGAGACTAATAATATCAAGTAGTTTATTACCTATGTTTTCTTTTAGGAGTTTTACGGTTTTAGGTCTTACATTTAAGTCTTTAATCCATTTTGAGTTTATTTTTGTACATAGTATAACAAAGCGGTCTCTAAAATAGCAAAACAAACAAAGGAACAAAACAAAAACAGACTATTAGAAACAGAGGCCAAAGGGAATGTTGCCAGAGGTGAGAGGGATAGGAAGTTGTTGAAAATGTGAAAGGGAACTTCAATCAACAACACTGTGCTAAGTTCGCATGGTGACAAATGATTGTTAGAATTAGTGGAGTGATCATATTGTAAGTTATAAGATGTTGAATCACTATATTTGTGGATGAAAAGGGGCTACATACTAAACCTGACGAGCTCCGGAGAGGCCAGCATGGCAGGCTCAACAAATTTGGAGACTGAAATTAACCACGTATGATGTTCTGAACATAAAAAATTCTATCTAAAAGCTGATCATGGCAGGCAATCACATCCTTGGTCTGTAGTTTCCTTGACAAAAGTCAATTTTTACCTTAAATGATCCTGTTTATTGTCTTCTTTGTAGCTAAGATAACATATACTTGGAATGTCGACTAATTTATTTTATTTTTTGGACCCCTCAGGGCACAGTTCTCTGCAACAGATAATGAGACCAAGAACAGGGATTATCTTGTTCCCTGAATACCATTTCTATGCGCTTTAAGGGTCAATTATTAACTATCCTGTACCCACCAATGTAAAAGAAGCATATATCTTTTTATTGTACTTTTTATCCAATCCCAGAGATTCCCCCACTTGACTTTCCCCACTCCCTTAATCTACCACCAATAGATTTCATGTAACCCTTCTTATGTCTCCTCCACAAAACTGCCATTGTTCAGAGCATTCTGTTAATCCATTGAGATTTTGCTTCTTTGCAGTTATTATCATTTTGGCTCAAATAGACTCATTAAATTCTCTACAGGTTTAGACATTTCTTACATCAACATATTGTACACCTGAAATGAATATAACTAAAATAATATTGTGTAAAAAATATACCTAAATTTAAAATGCATGTGCACACACGCATATGTGTGCATATTTACATATTTTGAAGTCTTTGGTTAGGGAAATAATAACTGTTTCATTCCTCAGTGTTCTACAGTTTCCACATTTTCTATAAAAAAATCATGTTTATCTTAAAGAGTGCATTTCAGTATATATAAACATATACATAGAAGTATATATGCACATTTTGCAGGATTTTGTACAAAGATTCTCTCCTTGACCAAACTTTAGAAGGGTTCCTCTGAGCCCCTTTTTTTATTATTAAATTTATTGGAGTGACTTTGGTTAGTAAAAATCACACAGGTTCCAGGAGTACAATTCTGCAATACACAACACATCATCTATGTGTTGTGTTGTGTGCTCACTACCAGAGTAAATTCTCCTTCCATCACCATATTTTTGACACCCCTTCCCTCCTCCCTCACCTCTGAGCCCTGTTTCTGACTAGGCCTTCTCTTTGGGCCTTGTCCTCTACCTGCCTAGACCAGTTGTGGAAAATATCCTGCCAAGTCAGTTTAGTGAGAATTACCCCCGACCCTGTCTTGGTATCTGGTCACTCTAGATATATAATCAAATTCCTCATCCCCACTCTTGATATATGATTACCCTGGCCTACCTTTATCAAGAATTCTGTTAAATTAATCTAGCAAAATCCCTGTATCTCTGGTGTCTTCTTTTAGTAAATTTCTGTACATGGACTTTCTCATTGTGCTTCTTGACTATAAATTACCCCCTTGTCCTTGTCATGTTTGAAGTTTAGCTTCATCTCTCTCCTTATAGTAATATTCTTGACACTTATTAAAATAGTCCTGCATAAATTCTTTTTTACCATTTGAACAAATGTCAGAATAGTTTTTTCTTTAACATTTTCAGAGGACCTTATATTTTTTGAGTTGTCATACAGCACATTGTCTTGTTTCAGCTATAGTTATTTGTCTAGAATTTTTCAAATAAACCATCTACCTTATCCATCTCTCTGCCTTTGCTAACATCATTCAACCATGTGGAACTTCTTTTACCTCTTTACCTATAAAGATTATTTTAAAACATATGAATATAATAAGTTGTTCCTTTTCTTTTTTGATTTCTCAAACTATTCCATAAAACTAATCTTTGTTGTCTTTGCTGACGAAGACACTACTTTTGCCCACATCTATTAAATTAAAATTATGGAGCCAATTATTATATCAGGCTTAGGCTGATAATTGAGGAGACTCTTAGCCATAATAAATCATAACATCAGTTCATGAAGATGCAGCCATGGATTTCTATGGTAATACGTGCATAATCTTCACAAAGTTCAAACAAGTGAACCGTGGTCTAACGGTGCCACTGATGTAACTGAAACAGCTTCTCACCATGAGTGAGGCAGTAGATGTGGGCCAGTAAGGTCTATTATGAGTAAGTCAACTGGGTAAATGAAGAGACATAGGATCATTTAAAGAACGCTAAGAAGCTTGATCTGCTGTAAAATATCTCAAGCCAGTCTAACTATAGTATTAGAAACCTCCACTATCTTAAATAAATTATTCCATTATAAAGACATCATGACACTAATAATCCCAGTTAATATCAGTATGTTTGACTATGTTTACAGTGATGATAATAATGATGGTGATAGATAAAATGATGCATTAGTCTGCTTATACCTGCGCTCCTTTTTTCAATTTACTGGTATTTTTTCTTTAAAACAGAGTAAAATTGATTACAACCTGTAGACAAACTCTGCTTAATACTTCTGTTGAATCATAAGCTTTTGTCAAATGTTTTTAAGTTCTCATAACAATGTCTTTAGCAATGATTCGAAAGTACTACTCTAGTAAGAGATTGGGGTGAAAGGTATAAACTCATGGATAGCCCCATGCTGAACAATGCAAGAAATGAAAACACCTAACCTTTCTCCAAGAAATTAGAATGTATCTCAGCTGTATTATTATACTTAGAAAGAAATACACTAGCAACATGAGATAACTTCAGAATGAACTTTAGGGAATACTCTGAAATTGAGTCAGAAGAATTACAAATATCAGAGTTCTATGTGGACTATGTGAAGCAAAATTCAGGTTAATGAATCATGATAAGCAATGTAGCAGTGACATGAAATTTCAGGCTATTGTACATAATAAAGACATGATGTAAATAGAATCTCAGCATTGTAGGACTGACTACTTGTTTGCTTCCCCGTGAACATGTGAGATCCACCATTTACATATCCTGGGTATGTGTGACAAAATAGGCAAGCATTTTATTACTTAAGACATGGTGCCTTGACAGGGTTATGCAATTCCTCCCAACAGTCCCATTGAGATGCCAGGTCCTAGTTTACAACTGGACAGTTTCCAAGGACTGATCTAGATTTCCTGTTTGATAATGGTGTTTACAATATCACTGGCCAGCCTTTGATCTGACATCCAACTTGCAAAGATAAAAAGAAAAGAAAGAAAAAAAAATGCGAACCATTCTGTAGATGTGACTAACATTCTCAAATGCTCCAAGGGCCATCTAACCACAGGAAGATTTTTTTAAAGTCAATTAGTGATATACTTTGCTTTAAATCACATGGCTCCAAATTACAGGTTTTATATCTATATCTTTTACTGTGCTATTTCTATGCCATAATTTCTGTTATTCTCAACGAAGTGTCTCTAAAAATGTCTGTTACATTTTTTTAAATTAAGATATAATTGACACATAACATTAAATTAGTTTCAGGTGTACAATATCTCTGGCTTTTTTATTTTGCATTGTTTTGTTTTGTCAATTGCCTTTTCTCACATGAATCCATCATGCAATGGTTGATTCATACAAGTAAATGCATCCTTTAGGAATTATTGATTAATTAAAAACAACAACAACAAAACTATCTATTTGAAAATATGCAAGAAAAAACTGCAGCAATGAACTCCCATTGATTTCAGCTTTTACTATCTATTCTCTTGTTAAAGAAATTTTTACCTACTCTGGGATTTAATATAAAGAGGACTCTAGTTTCTATTTAAGGTTAGACAGTCACAGTGAACCTGCTGATTAGAATTCTGCTGATTAGAATTCTCTGAGCTTTCTTTGTCTGCAGAACAACGATCTCCTTGGTTTATTCAAAGGTCCAAGTCTATGATGTTTCTACTCATCTCTCACTCCTGTACTATTTATTCATTATTTTAAATCCTCAACTTGCCAATACTTTTTATACCTCCAAGTCTTTGCAGGTGATTTTCAGGTATCAAAGAATACATTTTTCTCTTCTTTATGTCCTGAAGTTTGCTCTTTCTTCAATATTGTGCTAAAAATGATTTCTTTGTGTTCCTGTCCCAACCCATCCCTTCTTGTCCATGCAGTTATTCCTTTCCTACATCTCTTCCTTTATGTGTACGTACCAGTGCAGAACTCACCAAACTTTATACAGTTATTTACTTATTTTTCAATAGTAAAATCTTTTCAGCTAAAGCTCTCTGCACATAGTATTCAAGAAGAGAGGAGCTTGAAATAGATATTCCCCTTAGTTCTCAGATTACTTAGAATTTAATGAGCAAAAAGAGAGTCACAGAAAATTTATAATACACTATTTGCAAATACTCATAGAAGTATTAGAAATTTTAACACAAAGTCCCACAAATTCTAAAGCCATAAATAGGTAGGCTTAGTCACCATTTTGCACTGAAGAACGCTCCAAATATTTTAATGTTTTTTCATTAATGATCATTGCATGTGACATTAATGTAATCACAAATAGTGTTGATGTAATTTCTCCTTTGCAAAGTTCGAGGGGAAAATTTCCAAAGAACTTTATCTTGTGTTATTTATTATAATAACTCTATCAAATAGGCTGGCCATGCACTAAAATTCGTGCATGTGATCTCCATAACACATTAAGAAAAAGAATTAGAAGAAATTCACAACTTCTAAGTAGTTATTACCAAAAACCACACAGTACCAACCTCAGCTATGAACTAAGGGAATTTTTACTAGAAGAATTTGAAATGGAGGAGAGACACATACAATTATTGTTTGAAGAAAATGACACATTTAACCAGAGAACTCATTCAACTCTCTCTAATGCATTGTGTGTACTTTATATCAGCTTATCTAAGCACACATTGATGGCACTGTCTTCACCAGGCCCATGATCTGAAAGGCAGTTAGAACCTAAAAGCTTTTATCTGAATACACTGAATCTATTCAAAAGCCATTTAGGGAGGCTCTAGTCAAGAACAATTTTATCAGATTTTCTTAACTCCCACAGTTGTATAGCTTTATCTTGAAAAATATAAAATAAGATATTCCTGCTCCCCAATTTTCCTTTCTTCTAGAGAACGTTCCTCCCCTCCTGGGTCTCTATTGTTGCCACCATCTAGCCGGGATCTAGTATTAGTCTCTTGGTCTTTAAGGGCCAGAAGAAGGGATGATGCTGCCATGCTATGTCACTTACAGTAGTGCCTGAGCTTTATCTTTGATCAGTGTTGTAAGAGAGGGTGGAGTGTTGTACTCTTGTCAGAAGGCAAAGGTTTAGACAAAGTGAGTTAGCAAATTACTATTGCCTATATTTTATATTTAGGATCCAAATTATAAAAGTTAAATTGAAATTTTCTTTCAGAGTAGGGGGTAGGCATGTAGAGAGAGGTAAGAAAAGAAAGAAATAGGGAAAATTCCTGGAAATAATGAGATACATCATGGAGATATATGCAAGGAGCAAGATCATATCAGTAGAGTACTTTGTTAATCGAGTGTCAAAGTCATAATAGAGTGTGTACAAAATGTGTGGAAATGAAGTGAAAAAAATTCACTGGGGAGAGATTAAAAAGGCCTCCATTTGGGAGGTGACATTTTAACATCATTGTGACTTTTGTTATGGTCATGGCAAGGTTGTTTGAGGCCCAAAAGACAGCAAAAACAAAGGCAAAAAGACAGAAAAATGATGCATTGGGAAGACAGTGAAAGCCATTATTTAGATTCCTGATAAGCAGGAAATGTAGCCTTGAGCTATCTAGAGAGTTTGACTTGGAAGTCACCCTGGAATTTCTGGCACCCAGTTTCCTTGCTGTCACTGGGAGTTGGAGAAGTGCTGAGTAGCTAGGAGTCACAGAAGAGAGTCAGTAGGCTGAGGCCCCTGCAGATTCACATTTCAATTCAGTGTTCACAAAGTTTTGCTTACTCATCAGTACTGAGTTTGGCTCAAACCCCACATCCTTTCTTCTTGCTCCACTGCCTCGTTGTGGAAATCAGATCTACTGTATTGAACTTCCACTACTGTCAGAAAATATTTTTTCTGTTCCCATTAATTCTTGTGAAAGTGACCAGAATACGCCATTCTTAAATATGTCACTTTGGCATTCTTTTGAGCTGAAGACATTACAAAACAGAAAACAAAAAATACCTAGCACGGGGAGCCCTCTGCCCATCCCCATTATGGATGACAGAGAGTGAGGATTAAATAGAGGTAGGACCCCGCGCCATTTGATACCATTTCCACTCACTCATGGTGGAGATGGTATCAAAGAAGACTGAAGAATGGAAGAGGGTATAAGGTAAGAGTCATAATAACATAAATAAGGTCTGCCTGTAACAGTCCCAAATTCTATCCATTTTTTTGGGTTTAATTATTAATGAGGTCACCTTTTAGTTGCAAAATATCCTGGGCTGGTCCTCCTTGGCATACTTAGAGTAAGCTAAAGAGACAAGAGACTGGTTACTGTCATGGGCACAAATTCAGAGCCGAGCTTGGTTCACTGTGCTCTATGTTTTGGATGGCTCTGCCTTTTACACTTTGGTAAAATCCTACCCTTTCTTCAAGGAAGAGTCCAACCCATTTTCTATTTAAAGGAAAAAAGTGCAGCTTGCTGCCACATCATTTAATTTTATATAAACATGCTCGTTGAAGCAAATCTGACTGGTTTTCAACATGAAAATAAAATATAACAACTGTTTCTGGAGTTATTTCTAAACAGAACTTGTCTCTAATTCTAAAGTAACATAAAAGTATATGATAATCAATATTTAATAATATTTTTCATGCTTAGGAATGTTATGTTTTCTAGGACTTGACGTTTTCAGCGATCGAGAATTACTGTATTTTGTAAATGGAAATACCACTACTAAAAACAGAATGCTAGAACTAGAATGATGTCATTTGTTTCCAACAAATATGTATATACTAAAGTGATCCAAAATAATAATAAAAGTGCGATATTTCATGGAAAACCATAGGGACTGTAAGTTTAGGACTGTAATTCTGGGTTATCTTGGGGCAAACTCTACAGCTGCAAGTGCTGCCGGAAATAGTCTCTGTCTACCTAAAAGAGACTCTGTTTTTTGAAAACATTGCATGAACCATTTATATAATACTTACCACATTAATTTATGTTGCTGTTTTCTTTTAACATAGGCATTATAGATAATCCCAAGGCCAAATGTCTGTGATACATTTATAACAGACTCATGCAAGAAATGAGTGACATTTCCACGTTGAATCTCTTCCCCTCCATACCAATAGATCAAAACTGCGAAGATTTCACAACATGAATATCTTTCTTTGATTCAAGAAAATTTCAAGAAATATCTATTGAGAACTTACTAGATATCAGGCTTTATTCAAGTTGGTAGAACTATCTTGGGGCTCAAAAAAAAAAAAAAGAACCATTGACCACATTGACAATCCTGTTTAAAATTGCAAGGCGCCTATTAGCACTTCACACCCTCTTAGCTACTCTAGGTTTTTCAAAAGTGTTTAGCACCATCTGTCATATCACAGCTTTCATTTTCTGATTTGTTTAGAGTCTGTATCTCCCAGCTATTTTCTAGAACCTGTGTTTCATTTACTCCCAAACCCTAGGAGCATATACCCCAGAGTCTACTAGAGAGTATGTCTTTGATAGCTATTGTATGAATCAGTAAAATTATACATATTAGAAGGTAAATGACAGCAACATTAGGAGAAAACAGCTGATGTCAGGGCACAGAGGTGGTAGTACTAGCTTGTGATTTACAACTGGGTGATTAGGTGGGCCTCATTTGAAAGGTGATGTTGATAGAGGTAAGAAGTGAGTTATTCCTGGAAAAGACCCTGTGGCAGAAGCATGCCTGACATTCCGTGGACCAGGAAGGGACTCTGTGGGTTTGGAGCAGAAGGCTCCAAGGGAGAGACCCGGAGAGATGAGCAGAGACAGGTAAAAGGGCTGGGGATGCAGGAGGATTCATTCAAGCTGCATAATCTCTTATAAGGACTTGGGCTTTTGTCCTGATATTTTGTTTTAATCTTATTATCTGATTTATCTCAGTAGTTCACACAACCAAGGATAATTTTGCCCCCAAGGGGACATTTGGTAATATTTGGAGACATTCTTTGCTGTCACAACTGTGTAGAGAAGTGCTACCAGCACCTTGTGAGTAACAACCAGAGAAGCTGCTGAATATAAATGTCCTGTAGTAGATAGGACAGCCCCCATAACAAAGTGTCACCTGGCTCAAAGTGACAATAGCGTGGGGTTTAGAAACTTGATTTATTTTTTAAAAAGGATGATTCTGGATGCTATCATGAGAATATACACAGGAAGAGAAAAGATAAAAACAAAAAGGCCACTTAGGAGGAAATTGCAATAATCCAAGGAGGAACGTTGTTGGTTTAGATGAGAGTGATAGGAGTAGAACTATCGAGAAGAGGTTGGATTCCAGATATGTTTGGAAGGTAGGGTCAATGAAATGTACTGATGGTCTAGATTTGAGGTGTGAGAGAAAGGCTAAACTTCAGGACAACTTAAGGTTTCTAGTTTGAACTTCTGTAAGTAAAGGATTGACAACAGTGGTTATGAGGATGACTGGGCCTGTGTAGAATTTGGGGGTTGGGTTGGAAATCAAATATTAAGTTTAGGATATACTAAACAGAGATGCCTAGACATTGAGGCGCAGATATCGGATACACAATTGGGTAGGTGATCTGGAATTACAGAGGAATACCTACCCTTGAGTTTTACATTTGAGAGTCATGAGTGTATGGGTGATGTTGTAAGAAGGTCACAAGGGAAGGAATGTGGGAAGTGGACAAGAGAACCAAGAATTGAACCCTCAGGGACGCGAGTATAAAAAGAGGTTACGGAGCAGGCGTTGTGGGGAGGGATCACTGGAAAGTTTGAAAGACTGTCATTTTCTTTACACTTTTATATAGCTCCAGGCCTTCAAATAATTGGGTTTTACTTATTTATTTTTTAGTTTTTGCTACCTCTCGGTGCACGGGGCTGTCAGCACTGCCCCGAGAATCCATCCATTCATGGAAAATGCGTCTTTCATCTCTGCTTCATAGCAACTCTTTGTTTTATGTCTGTCACTTCTCTGCTTCCTAGCACCTGGTCATTTATGTTGCTGCTTCCAGTTTCAATGTTCTATTTCTGCCACAGCTGTCACTGCTAAGATTATGTGTGCCATCAATTCTTTTATACAACTGATTCTATCTCCAATTCTCCAACCAGAGTTCTTTGTTGATTTGGCCTCTGTTATTTACTCTCTCTCTCTCTCTCTCTCTCTCTCTCTCTTTCTCTCTCTTGTTCTCTCTCTCTCTCTCTTGTACTTGTAGCTATAGTCACTACTTTCAGGTCTTCATCATACTAAGTTCAGTTTTATCTCAGGGCTTTTGAACATCACTGTTTCTTCGTTTGCTAGGGTCACCATTATACAGTACAACAGACTGGACACCTTACCCAATGGAAATATATATTCTTACAATTTGCAGGCTGGAAGTCTGAGATCAAGGTGTTGGCAGGTTTGGTTTCTCCTGGAGCCTGTCTCCCAGGCTTATAGATAGATGGTTGCCTTCTCGCTTGGTCCTTACGTGACTTTTTCTGGGAGAGCACGTTCCTGGTGTCTCTGTGTTTCCTATTCTTAAAACATCATCAGTCATATTGGATTAGGAACTGCTCTAAAGGGCCCATTTTAATGTAGTCACCTCTTTAAATGCCCTGTTTGTCAATACAGTCACATTCTGATGTTAGGGCTTCAAAAAATAAATTTTGAGGGACAAAATTCAGCCTGTGAGAGGCTGGCACATTTTTTCCCTCATTCTTAGACTAGGAAACTACTTCATTCATCAGCTATCAGCTAAGAGGTCACATCCTTTAGAGAGCTTTTCTGGAGCCTCCAAGATTGGTTTCGGTGACCCTGTGCTTATTTTTATACTAATAATTTTCAGAATGCTTTGCAATTTTCCTTTTCCTTGTCAGCTTCTTCCATATGAATACATACAAGTTCCTTGAAAGTAATACCTGTGCCATTACTGTCGCTTCTCTACAATATAACTCTCTAGAAATGTTTGTTGGGTGAACAAATAAAATGAATACATTTATATGTTTTATATCTTTAATCACATTGAGGGTAATTCATGAGAGCACCACATAAATTTATTCACCTCAGCTCCTAGTACCTTGCATGACATTGGGTTGAAAGTAAGTAAATAATTATTGATTGATGTAATTGACTCCGTACTATAAATTAATATATTCATTTGAATTTCTTCACCCACAATATTCTTAATGAAGGGAAGGCATGCCCTGAATATTCCTTTGGGTCATCAGTCCTGAATGATACAAATTTTAATTAAGTCTGTTTCTCCTTTTGCTGTCAGTAGAGTGACTAAAATAAGAAAGGTGAGAAGAACAAAGAGCAATGATCAGATTAGCAGCTTTGAAACTATATAGCTTTGTGAGAGTTCAGCAGCCAAATATGAATATTAAAGTGTTATATAAAGGTCAGACAATGTAAAAATGCTTCAGGCAAGGTAGAAATGTTACTACAGTAAACAATGTGCTAACTAAATTTGTGAAGCTCTATAAGACAACCTCTGTGTAGCTCTGACTTTGAAACAGGTCGATGGCCAATACATGAAAATATCCCTTTGTCTTTCTCAAAGGTCAATCAGCTTTTCTCTCAAAAAGAAACAAGCAAAATTGAACCAAGCTATGAAAAATCCAAAGGAAGGAGCAAGGCTCTAAAAATAATGAAATGTATAATTTTGCCTAACTAGAAATGGGAATCTGAATGCCCCTTTGGCAGATGGAACAGACCAGGTTATTTGTGGATTCTCAAATATCACACCATCACCTGCCTTTGGACGAGCTATTGTCTTTGTTTGCGATGCCTGCCATAAATCCCCCACAGCCATAACATATTTATTTAATTATTTGGTAATCATCCTTACGCACACACACAAACGAACACACACATATCTGGATTTGATTCAGAGTCTTCCCTGGACTTTAATAACATCAGATCCATGATGTTATTAAATGCTTTGAGATTACCTGTTTTAAACTTGTTAGTTTTCTTGTCTGTCTTTCCTAACGAACTGTGATCAAATGCAAATCATGAAGCTGTTCTTGCTTCAATGTTGTATTCCCCTATGCCTCAGATAATGCCTAGAACATAATACATGCTCATTAACTGTGGAGGGACTCTAACCAAGATTGAACAAATCTGGGTCTAAATCCATGAAAATCAAAGTTTTGCTATGGTGGCCATTTAATCGAGGCTTTTATTATAGAACACTCAATCTTCATGAACAGAAACACTTCCATCTCTTTTTAAATGAAATTTTCTTGGAATGATTTAAAAATGTATTTATTTTCTTTCTATGTGATAGTTCAGCAGCCAAATATGAATATTAAAGTGTTACATAAAGGTCAGGCAATGTAAAAATGACTTTGTAAGGTGACACTAACCATTTGGGTTTGAATAGGCTGCAGGATTCCACTGCCCACTCCAGTTTTCAAAATCTATCAAGTCTGTTCTGCAGAGCTTGGTTGTATTTAGAGGATTTCTGCCTCTCTTGCTTAATGCCATGTTTAATTTATGACCTGGGTGATTAGCCAAGTCCCACTGAACACTGAATAAAAAAGGGAGAGCTCCCAAACCCCATTTCATTCATGGCTTTTATTGAGTAATGCTCGTATCTATGTTCCTTGAAGGACACTATTGCACCTACCAGTTGATTATCGGCCCTGAAAGCCCAATGCACAGACATCTATCCTCTTGTGGCTAAATTGTTCTGCTCATTCTAACAGAAAAGAAAATGGGGCTCCTCAGCAACACTTCATGCTTCGTGTGAGGCAGAATGGATGGTGTGTTTTCATATGAGTGATTGCATCAGTGTTTTTCTTTTGCCTTTGCTGAACAACAATTGCTAGCTTACCTATGTTCTTGTCCACTTTTTGAAAGTGAACATTAAAGACATATAAAAACAGAGTTTGCAATATCTTATAGTGATTTTCTGAATTAGCAGCTTAAGGGGAGGTGACAGGATGGTATTAGGGGAAGCCATGAACTTCAGAGCCAGAAAGGCTTACATTCAAGCTTTTGCTCTGGACACACTAATTGTGAACTGGCAGGATTATTTAATTCCCCAAGGACCAAATTATTCACCTAAAAGAAGAGGGATGCTGAGATGTAACCCATAAACATTATTGTTTAAGTTACATGATTTGAAAATTCAGACAGAATCGGAGGGAAGGAAAAAAAATGTCCATTTGTTGAGAGCTTACTATGGTTTAAATTTCTTAAATGAAGCATTATACTAGATTACAGACTCTGTATATTTTACTTCTATAAATTTTTACAAGAGGCCCTAAACCACAGTAAGCCCTCTGTGATAAGCCCAAATGATAGTTACAATTTTTTGCACCAAAAATTTCCCAAATGGGGTATGGAATATAAATTATTAACTTTTATATATATGTTATTTCTTAATTTCTTCATTCTATCAGCTCCTCCTGGATAGTTATCACGGACTTAGAACATAAACTAACTTGAGTTCAATATAAGCTTTGGCATTAATAAATTTCCTACCTTACCAATATAATCTACAGCTTTGATTCCCACTGCATCTCCACCTCTTAACAGCTGCATAACCTTTGGAACATTACTTCTCAAAATGCAATTATGTTAACATTTTGTGATAGGATGCCCCCAAATGCCTCAAGTTGCCATGCCTATTATACGCTGGGGATTGGATAAAGATCTCTTATATTTATCATCTGCTACATAGATGGGCTCAAATTCTTAGTTTCTGACATGGTTGGGGTAAAAAAAAAAACAGTGGATGATTCTTAATATCCCTGAATAGGGCTAATAAAACAGGTACCAACTCAGAGAGATGGTTGAGTTGACTAGTAGTCCTGAGTATTTAACAGCTGGAACTAACAACCACCCACAGGTGGCGCCAAACTCCAGGCCAAACCTGAAGAAATGTGACTTGCACTGCGGGACTGATCCTGCTCATCGTCCCAGATTTTCCCCAGGTTAACCACACAGACGTACATTGGTTATTATTCCATTACTTTGTTAATAATATGGCACCACATGTTATGTGGTTTTTATTTTTTGAACTCCATTTACTACAATGATTGGTCTTGATGTAATATACTAGCACCGACCTCTACCCGTGCTGTGAGGATTAAGGAAGATAATCCATAAAAAGTCCTTGTCACTGTGAGCGGCTCACAGCAATTGAAAATAAATGGTGACTGGTTATTATTAAAGCATAAAGAATCTTTATACTTTTTGACATTGTGTTGCCTTTTCAAAATGAAACAATATATGCTTTTGTTCATGACATCTTAAAATAATAAAAAATAATTATATCTATGGTCTATATGTATTTATATGTTTGACGCTAAGCAGAATTATTTTAAAAGATGAGTGTTTCAGGGTATAGAAATGTCAAGAAATGGTGCAATTTAGAGTGATTTCAGCTAAACTCATCTATACCTTTTTGGGGTACAAACATTTCAGAAGCACTGGGAAGAGCCATGTTTCACAATGGGAACCATCTTGGCGTGAATTAAAGTTAAAAGACTTTAACTGAAAAGTAGAACTGTTCTGATAAAACAACCATATTGTTCTAGTTAAGCAATTACTTTTACTTATATAAGTGAATGTGTACTCTCTGTGTAATAGAATGTTTTTATGTGCAATCCATCCAGACATTGGAGTTTTGTGTTCTCTCATTGGAAAAAATAAATAAATAAAAATCTTTTTTGATTGCTTAGGTCTGAACTTTTATATTGTTCTCAGATTGAATGGGAAGACTGAAATCATAGCCATAGATGCTGATTTGACTTGTTTAAATTATTATTGTTAACTAGCACTGATGTGATACTTTGGAGTTTCCTAATATTAGTAAACAGTGGAAGCAAGGAAGAGTAAGAGTGATTTGTCAGAGGGCATATAAACGTTGGATTAAATGGTGTATGGATTTGAGTAACTCATTTAGGTCACTACAGTTAGTACCCCTTTATTCACCATTTTGCTTTGCTAAGTCTTTATTACCCATGATCAATTGTGGTCCAAAAATATTAAATGAAAATTCCAAAATAAACAATTTTTAAGTTTTAAATTGTGCACGGTTCTGAATAGTGGGATGAAATCTCGCAGAGTCCTGCTGCATCCTTCCGGGGATATGAATCAACCCTTTGTCCAGCGCACTCACACTGTATGTGCTCCCTGCCTGTTAGTCACTGAGTAGTCGTCACTGAGTAGTCGTCACTGAGTAGTCGTCATGGTTATCACATCAACTGTTGCGGTATCACAATGCTTGGATTCAAGTAGCCCGTATTTTACCTAATAATGGCCTCAAAGCTAAAGAATAGTAATGCTGGCTATTTGGATATGCCAGAGAGGCCATGAAGTGCTTCTTTTAAGTAAAGAAGAGAAAGTTCTTAATGAGGAAGGAAAAATGTCATATGCTTAGGTTGCTAAGATCTATGGTAAGAACGCATCTTCTATCCATAAAATTGTGAAGATGAAAAAATAAATTTATGCTAGTTTTGATTCTCCTTTTATCATATAATCAGAAGGTTGATAATAGCTAATGCTACCTCACAGTGACTACGTCATTTATCTCACTTTATCTCATCATGTAGGCATTTTATCCTCTTACCCCATTACAAAAAGAAGGGTGAGGACAGTACAATAAGATATTTTGAGAAAGAGAGCAACATTCACATAACTTTTATTACAGTATATTTTCATAATTACTCTATTATATTAATATTTTTGCTGTTAATCCCTTACTATACCTAATCTACAAATTAAACTTTATCATAGGTATGTATTCATAGAGAAAGGGTTCAGGGAGTTCCCTGGTGGTGCAGTGGCTTAAGGCTTTGGTGCTGTCAACGCTGCGGCCTGGGTTCGATTCCCGGCCAGAGAACTACCCACATAAAAAACAAAACAAAAAACAAACAAACAAAAAACCAAAAAAAAAAAAGAAAAAGGGTTCATATATGTCAGGTTCGGTACTCCTTGTGGGTACAGACATCCACTGGGGGATCTTGGAACATATATGTCACAAATAAGGGAGGACTGATGGGGACATTATAGGTGATACACCAACAATATTATCTAAATAAAAGGCAAGTGTAACCCCATTAATTGTGACGAATGTGGAACAGTGTGGGAAAAGAGCCTACCAGGTTACCAGACCCGCAGATGTTCTTCCATGAACATCAGCACCTCCCCGTCCCACACTGACAAACACCTTCACACACACACAGTTTCAAAGAACTTTCCCAGCCAGGGAACTACCCATATAAAAAAAACAAAACAAAACAAAACAAAACAAAGAACTGTCTTTCTTATAGTGACATTGCAAAGTAATCTTAGTTATAGTTACTGGAGAAAAGTTAATTTTCTTCATTTACGAGAAGCATGAAACTTGTTTTTGTTTTGTTTTGTTTTTTAACTACACGTGATTTAAAGGAATTGAGCTGTAAATAAGCTAATCTGGGTCATTTGCATTAGAAGTGAATATAAATGTACATTTGTACCCTGAACATTTGGGGGGAAGAAGTGGGTAGGAAATGGCCTATTGACTCAAATAAAATTTTCTACAGTGGTTTTTCAAATAACAGTTCCAAGGTCAGAAAAAGAAGGAGATTCCAAAGTACTGCCAAAGTTACAATTCAGTATGATCAGTAACTCAACTTTTGCACTTTTGCAGATAGTTGAGAAACATTAGTTATTTGGGCATTTATAAATCTTGCTAAAAGAAAAATCTTACTGACCAGATTTACAAGAAGTTTTATTTGTGATCAATTTTATATAATTTTTGAGGATTTTAGGGCATTCTTAAAAATCATTTTTTTACCTTATTTCAATTGAAAGCTTTAAATTTAAAAAAAACCAGTTTGCTATTGAAGCATGTGAAATTACTTTGTCAAAACATATTGGGAAAAAATTGTAGTATTTGTCAAACTATTTCCTCCTCTTCAGTTGAGGCCATACCCAGGGAAACAGCTGCACTGGCTGCCCCATGGATACCAAGTTTGATGCTGTGATTTACGTTGGTCATTACATGTAAGTGGACATGGCCTATTCCTGCCCTGAGCAGAAGTGTTAGGTACATCACGTGGTTGTGTTTTGCTATACTCTTCTTCCATTGCAAGACTGCCGTAGCCAAGAAAGGGGCTTCTCCTTCTGCCTGGGTCCTAGAAGAAAGGGTGACACTGAATCCGGTGACAACCACTCTGCAGCAAAAGTGCATGAGCGCTCATCATTAGTGAACAGCTTGACGGGGTTGTATGAAGAATGTACACATATACAGTGTCTAGAAAGAGTGGGAAGAGAGGATCACCAGCACTCCTGATATCTACCTCTTGGCTCTTTCTAGCACTACCTCTCCCCAAAGATAAACACTTTTCTGACTTCTATTTGCACAGATAAATGTTCCCATAATTATTCTTTTAGATCTGACTTCCTTAATTCAAACTTGTGTTTTTGATACTTAACCATGTTGTTGTGGTAGCAGTAGTTTGTTCTCATTGCTATATAATATTCTAGTGTATGGATACATTAATAGCACTGGTTTTTATCCATTCCAATTTTGTGAAATAATAAAGTTGTTAGCAATTGGGGGCTATTTAAAACAGTGTTACTGTAAACATATTTGCATATATTCTTTGATCCATATAGATATACATATCTACTGGGTGTAGCCTCAGGAATAGAATTGCTGAGCGATATGTTATGTATATGTTACACTTTAAGAGATCCTGCCAACAGCCTTCCAAGGTAATTCCATTTAGTGTTACTTCAGCCAGCAAGGTATGAGAACTGCTTGCTGTTTTTTCATAACTATACACATATCTTTTGTCACTTTACCATTTGGATGGTTGAATAATGGTATTTTATTGTGAATGCCACTTGTATGACCTGATGATTAAGAAGGTTGCTCACATTTTAATATGTTTATTGGTTATTGATGTATCTCCTTTTGTTCCAGGTCTGTTCAAGTTTTTTGTTTATGTTTTATTTGAATTTTTCTTAATGTCTTTTCTTACTGATCTATGGAAATTTATTATGCAAGAGCTGTCCAGAAAAAAAAATCCAGCTATAAATGCCTCTATGTTTCATATTACATGGCTGGCTACTTTCTGGGAAGCCCTCATGTATTAGAGAGTCAAGGGCTTTGTCAAAGACACGTCGTTCTTGTATTTCCTCTATTCTATGGCTTGCTTTGTCTTTCCATGCTTTTGACACAGTTTTTCAATTAACAAAAATTCTTAACTTTAAGTAGTTTAATTTATCACTATTTTCTTCATGGTTATTGCTTATTTTGTATGTACCCAATGGTCACACAAATATTATGTTCTGTGTTCTAGAACCTTTATGTTTTACTATTCATATTTAGATCTATACTTCATCTAAAATTGATGTTGCATATGGCATGTGGTATGATTTTGTCCTTTACTGAGATTATCACATGACTTTCCTGCTTTATTTAGGAAAAGGATAGAACTTAATAACTTTACATTTAAACCAACCTGGCATTATCAGTATAAATTTTAGTTACAGTAGTCTCTCCTTATCTATGGGAGATACATTCCAAGACTCCCAGTGGATGCCTGAAAAAGCAAATAGTACAAAACCCTATTTATATGCCATGTTTTTTTCTTACATACACATATTTATGATAGTGTTTAATTCATACATTAGGCACAGTGAGAGATAAACAACAAAACTGAATAATAAAATAGAACAATTATAATAATATACTGTAATAAAAGTTATGTAACTATGGTTTCTCTCTCTCTCTCTCAAAATTTAACAATTTTTGCCTTTTTACATAGGAAAGCACTTTATGTCTTCTCTTTGGCATATCTGAATAATCAGAATTGCTACTCTTGCATTTTGGGGCCGTTGTTAAGTAAAGCAAGAGTCACTTAACACAAGCACTGAGATACCATGACAATCTATCTTATAAGTGAGACAGCTACTGAGTGACTCCCAGGAGGATAGTGTATACAGTGTGGACACGATGGAAAAAGAAGGGATTCACGTCTGGGTGGAATGGAACAGGGTGGTGCAATATTTCATTACAATACTCAGAGAATGATATGAAATTTAAATTTTATGAACTGTTTATTTCTGGAATTTTTCATTTAATATTTTTGAACTGAGTTTGGCCATGGTTAACTGCAACTACAAAAAGGGATATTGCAGATAAAAGGGGGGTATTACTATACCTAAGTTTTAGTGTTTTATTTATATATGCACATACACACATACACACATGCACATATATATATATTTATGTGTATGTGTGTGTGTATACACACACACACACACACACATATATATAGTTATATTTTAAAATTATTATTGGGTATGCTATTTCTAATATTTTGTTTAGTGTCTTTGTATCTGTATTCATGAAAGAGATTGATTTGAAAATATTTCCTCGTCATAACCTCATGAGTTTCTCATATTAAGATATTTTTGCCCTGCAAAATGAACTGGAAAGTGTTTCTCTTTTTTCTCTCCTCTAGAGAAGTGAGTTTAAGATTGATGTTACTTCTTCAAATGTTTTGAGAGAAAGACTGATTCTAACTTTGGGGATCATATTTCTGTGCTTTTTTTTAGTCTCAAGTTCTGGTTATTTTGATAGTGATATGATGCCTTCCAACAGATGTGCTTTGCATTTTAACCACCATTTATTTTTGTTCCTGGTAGAAAATTGGTGTGCTATAAGCTGATCTATTATAACAAGAAGCATGAGTACGCTACTTATTTTAAAATTTACATATCATTGACACACAACCTCTTCAAATGACTGAAAATTCTTCTCCTAGAGTCACCTCACAAAGTTCCAACTTTTTCAGACTGTGCACATGACCAGAACTACTTTCCCAATTTCATTTCCAAATTTGCACCACACAAATAAAGTTGTTGAGACAAGAACAGAGAAGAATTGTGTTTGTGCAAAATCGGGTAACAGTAGAATCTAAAAGGCAGTAGGAATTAAATAATAATAAAAAATTACTAGTTTTTAGTTATGGTAAAGACATTGACAGCTGCTTCAAAATACTTTATGACCTCCATCAAAGAAGGAAAAAGAAAACAAACTTCCATAAATTTTGACCAATGTCTTCAATAGGTAAAGAAAGCAACTATTTACATTAGGTTGATAGATGAAGGTGGTGTCTACTTGGAAAAAGTTCTCAAAGTCTCAAGATAATATTTCCTTCACTGTGGAGCCGAGGCATTCCTTTGTTTGACTTTCAGCTCTGCTTTTAAAATATCTGTGTGATTTTTGAAATGCCACTGACTTCTGTGCACGATGTTTTAATTATGTGTAAATGGGCTGGTCTCCTACAATCAATTACCCTATAATTGCCTGAAGAATTTTAATACATGGAATTCCTATCATGCCTTTCCCTAGTTTTGAAATGTCCCAATGGGCTTCTATCACATTTGTGTGAGATTATAAATACTTCACCTTGATCACAAGTACGCTGCCTGAGTCAGTAAAGCTTGTCCTTTATCCCAGGACTCTGACCTCAGTAACCTTTCATCATTCCATGGCCGGCAACCTCACCTGTGTGATCTTCATGCTGGGAACATTCTCCTTCCAGAACTTCACACAGGGCTAGAAATGTTCTTGTTACACAAGTATATGCTAAGGTGTCCTTTCCTCAGAATTTCCTGTCCCAAGCACTCAATAAAAAGTGACTCTCCCCATAATGCCCGTATAACATAGTACTCTACGTTGCTGAGTAACTTTCGTTGCTCTTTGAAATCATCTTATTTATTGAGGTATGTATTTCCTTCCACCTAGCTCACTCATATAATCTTCATTATACTGAAACCCTTTTCGTATTTTTCTCAATTAAATCTTCAGTATATAGAACAATGTTTGTTAGAGCACCAAGAAGAGAGTTATGAATGAATGAATGAATGAATGAATGAATAAAACCTTATGAAGGTTGAGTAAATTAGGCACACAATGGCTGCCTAAATAGCAGGTATTCAATTAATAATTATTTTCTTCTCCTATCTTTTTTTTTTATCTAAAATCCTCCTCTTACATAGGCCCTGGATCTGTGCCTGCTGCCGCATATGCAAAATACCAGCCATACCTCACACTATTCTTCTTTATTGTAGATAGGAATCACTTTCTTTAGCCACCAACTTGTCAACCCACACTTAAGACTACTACCCATCATTCCTTCACATGATTGATTAGGACAGAATCTGTCATCTGCCTTATTCAGAGTAGCTTGCCTGGGTGTATATATTATTTTAATCTGAGTCCCAACAACTCCACATTTTTGGCTAATGATCCCTAACCAGAGGACTGAAGCATGGCTATTTCCACACAGGCTACACATGGTGAAGGGGAACTCATTTGGCTATGGCGGGCACTCAGGCCTAGTCCGACAGTGACTTTTTCAGGGAGACAGCATGAACCAAGGCAGCCACCAGTGACTGTTGTCATCACTGCTGTGATGCAACAGAGCAGATAAGATAGAATAAGACTGTTTCTTCATTCCTAGGTGAAATTATGTGAGTCTCTTAGGGGTTCAGGACACTTATGCATGCCAAGAATAATATAAAAATAATAAGCCTGAGTATGTATTTGTTGTGGGGTGAAGGGGAGAGTCACTGATGATAATTAAGATGGAGATGGGATCAAAAGTGGGTTATAGAAAAAAGAGATCAGTGAGAGCTGTCAGTACTTCAGAGGCAGGTTTTTATGACTTATTTCGTAGTCTTTGGAGAAGAACAGATCCAGGACCAAACACTTATTAACAATATAATTTGAACGTGTAAAATGAGAGAGAATGCATGCAAAGCTCTTAGCCCTATTTCAAATATATAGTGGGCATTCAGTACATGGGGGCTATTGTTACTCAGACTAATGCTAACTTCTTTACAATTGTGTATTGAGTTCACAGATTCAGACATTAATGAAAGCGATATATATATATATAATTTGTCTAGAACTATTGGATAATCTCATCTACTACTAATAAGCCTGAATGCATTGACAGAGACTGAAATAGATTTCCACAGGACTCAGTAGGAGAATGCCAGTTCCCTATGGTGAGCTATTGGTTTCCTGTGCTATTCATGGGCACCTGATCCACTCCTACTTCACACATATAATGGCATTAGCAGAATTGAATGGAGCGCAAATATAGATCAAAACCAGGTGTTGACACTTTGACTTCCTTGACATCTTCAGCCTTCTACCTGTTAAAATCCTTCTTTAGTATGAATAGTTTATTTCATTATAATAAAGGACTTTGATGGTAATATGGGTGATGGCTTTGAATAAATCAAACCTTGTATGACACATAAAAACTCCATAAGCAGATCTGTGTATGTGCTTATACATCCACGTCTATATGCCATATGTTTATATACATATATATATATATATGTGTGTATATATATATATATATATATATACACGTATATATATATATATATATATGTTTATGATGATATTATCCCTTAACTATCTGTATTTGTATTGGGTGTGTATGTATGTGTGTGTGTATGTATGTGTGTGTGTGTATGTGTGTGTGTGTGTGTGTATGTGTGTGTGTGTGTGTATGTGTGTGTGTGTGTGTGTGTGTATATATATGGATATCTCACTGTGAATATACACATTTGTGTGTATGTTCAGATTTTTGTACTCAGGTATATTTGAAATGTATCTCTAAAGTGCAGTAGAAAGTCTTATTTTCAGTGTCATTATGATCTACAAAAACAAACACAGGACTTAAGAAATAAGGACAAAAATTTGAGTTCTTCTACCTCTCTGTTTCATATGTTTCTGGTATGATGCTCCAACTTTTTTGCCAATCTAAATCACAAGATTACTTTGACATTGGAATAAAATGGCTTATCAGAAAAGTATGGCTGCCACATAGTAGATACTCAGTACATAATATTTTTTCTCTCCTCTTTCCATTTTTTCACTTCTTTCTTTCGTTTAGGAAAAAGTCACTTCAACTATAAATGGTATAATTGAAATTAAAAATATATATGCAATGTGGTAATTGCCCTTTAGGGACAGATGTACCCTTAAAAAAAACTTATGGATATCTAGATGTCAAGAAGAGAATGAAAGACAGACTTGAGATTGCAAGTAACTATCTTGCAATTTATCATGAGGTAAATTCAAATGTTCAGCCATGTCCTCTGAAAAATCAGATGGCAAGATGAAATTAAATAGGCAAGAAATAAATTAGGGGAAGAATGCTTTAGAAATAAAATGGGCAAAGTACTGGGAGAGTCTGTGAGAAGTGACAAACCATACAAGTCTGATTTGCATTCCAAGAGAGATGAAAGGAAGGAAGGAAGGAAGGGAAGGGAAGGGAAGGGAAGGGAGAAAAAACAGGTTGAGCAGAAAGAAGAAAAGAAAGTTGAGTAGAAGCTACTTAGACCAATGTGTAGTTCTAACAACAGTTAGGCAAGGCAACTGGAATGTTCTTGATCCAAAGTCACCATCAAAGGAGTCCAACTTCTCCCAGGAATGGGAAAATGGGAAGAACAGCCTCAGAGCAAATGCAGTGATGGTTTCCAAAGCATAGAAGCTAGTGACCTGCGATAGGGGATCTGAGAAAGGCATTCTCATGTGGCCACAGGTAGGTGAGAAAGAAATAAGATGTGTGTAGTTATCACAATGAAAGCACTTTGAAACACAGTTGACCATTGAATGACCTGGATGTTAGGAGCACTGAACCCCCCACGCACAGTCAAAAATCTGCATGTAACTTTTGGCTCCCTAAAACTTAATTACAGTTGGGTCTTTTTATCTACAGATTTTCCATCCAAAGATTTAACCAACTAAAGCAGTATTTATTTTGCTATTTTTTAAAATTAAATTTATTGTGGTGACATTGATTAATGAAATTGTATGGGTTTTAAGTGTACAATTGTATAATGTATCATCTATATATTGGATTGTATGTTCACCACCCAAAGTCGAATCTTCTTCCATCACCGTATATTTGACCCCCCCTTTACCCTCTTCTACCATCCTTCCCCTCTTATCCTCTGATGACCACTAAATTGCTGTCTTATCTCTGAGTTGTTGTTTATTTGTCTTATTTCTTTGCAGCTTTTTGTTTTATATCTCACATATGAGTGAAGTCATAAAGTTCTTGATTTTTTTTTACTTATTTTGCTTAGCATGATAATCTCAAGATTCATTCATGTTGTTGCAAGTGGCTGTATTTCTTCTATTCTCATCCCTAATATTCCATTGTATGTATGTACTGCATTATCTTTACCCAATCTAAAAATATTTGTCAATAAAGGTATATGTATCCCTATGTTCTTTCCAACATTATTCACAGTGGCTAAAAGCAGTATTTTAGATCCTCAGTTGGAAAATTGAGAATATAGAAGGCTGACTGTATTAATAATTTTGGCAGGAGGCTTTACTATTTACATCAACAGTCCATTAATACACATTTTGCATATTATGTGTATTATATACTGTATTATTACAACACAGTAAGGTAGAGGAAAGAAAATGTTATTAAGAAAATTATTAGTGAGAGAAAATACATTTTCTGTGTTTATTGAAAAAAATAAATCTGCATATAAGTAGTCCTGCTCAGTTTAAACCCCTGTTTCTAAAGGGTCAACTGTGCATGGTCAAACGCCTCCGTTTCTAAGTAATTCTTCAAATTGATGATACAGTATAGCTAAGTATGCGTGGTTTCTATATTCTGTGGAATCATATAGTAATTTATGGAGTTGTTGTTCAGGTCTCCAGAGGAGAATTAGAAATATGAAGTACTTCAGCCAAGTCTAGTACAATTTAAATGACTATATTGTAGTTCAGTGTTGTGGATAGAGTGTGAGTTTTTGGAGTTAGAGAAAATGGATTGGAATCTTAGCTCTGCTCTTTGACTATGTGACCCTGGGAAAGTTACAACCTGTCTGAGTTTCTATTTCTTCATAAATCAGGCAGCATGACACCTACTTCAGTGGGATTTTAAATATTTAAATTAGGGTGAAATGCCAAGAAATCAGCATTTATTGATAGTTTGGTTTATGCTAGATACTGTACCAAGCTCTTTATACTTATTAATTTATCAAATCCTCCTATCAAACATATGAAATATGATATGTTGTTTTTTTTGGAACAATAATTTTTAATATTTTAACACATTTAACAGGTGAGGAAACTGAGACTCGGAGTTGATCCTAGTTCTTGCTAGTGGCAAAGCGAGGATTAAATACAGGCAGTCTGACTAGTGCCTTGCCTCTAATCACTACTCACATTGTCATGCCTCAAATACACCTGGTCCAATGAAATGTCCTGATGTCTACAATACATCATGATCCTGACCTTACAGTGGGATTAAGAGGATGTGATGGATAGCATCAGAGGAGGGGTTCATTTTTTGGGAGGGGAGGTGTAGTTCCCTGACTGGGAATCAAACCCAGGCCACAGTGTTGAGAGTGCCGAAGCCTAGCCACTACACCACCAGGGAACCCCCTGGAAGAGCTCATTTTAACAGTATGTTTTCACCAGAATCTGTTTGGAAACTTGAATTAGATCAATGTAATGTTCTGCATCTTTTGTAACTCCTATCAAATGGTAGCATTGCAAATCATTATCAGATGACCTTCAATTACTCTATTATGAGATTTTTTTCCTGAAATTATGTAAAATATCTATTCTATATTAAGCCTTATTTAAATGTGTCTTAGAATTCATGTCAAACCTAGATATTACTATTTCAGGTAGTTTCAGGCAGCAGAGACCCCTCAAAATTGTACCATGAAGCAAGTTTCCTACTTGATGATGCATTCAAACTCCCCCACTTAACCAGTAGACATTTCGGAACTAAATTCTAAACTGGGGTTCTAGGAAATGACACAATGGAGGAAGAAATGGTGACAAGAGCTTTCAGCTTCAAACTGTAGATGTCACTCCTTGTGTCTCTTGGGATTTTTATCACTGGTCATCTTTGTTGGGTTGAGAAGGAAGAGACGAAGAGCTCCAGTGTTCTTTAAGCACTGTGGCCTGATCTTGAGGGAAAACAGATTGCCCGTGAAGGTACATAATCCCAGGAGAGTGTAATGAGTGAGAGGTCTTGGCTAAGGGGTTAGTATTCCAGTTGCCCACCTTAACCACAAATCCCTCCGAGGTTGACACTTGAAGTCTATTGTGTGCTCTTAGAAGCACTATGTGTTTTCATAGCAATTTCTTTAAAGCAGTGAACAGTGAAAGGTCACAGGGAGAGCTGAATCACCTCTCAGTTCCCTACTCTCAGATGGTTTATTTGAAGAGTTATTTGTCTCATAAAGCTTCCTGGAACCCAAGAAACTGTTAATCTATTAAAGCAAGAGAAAGAGAATTAGTAACACCTTCTCATTTCCGGAGTATTCACCCAAATTCTGTTGTTAATCTTTAGCTTATGTGGGAAGCAACTGCTATTATTGGAGTTGCATTGAGAATAGGGCACTTTATTACATTGGAAGTCATAAAATAACCTCTCTTAGCTAAAAGTGAGGCTAATTTTCCAAGACTATTGGAGTGGATGCACTTGGCTTTATGCTCTCTGCCCTGTGACTGGTTTGAAAAGTAGAATGGTCATCCAAAAAGCAAAAACAGTTCCAAATCATTGGACTTTAAACTGCACCATCATAAAGAAAAATATGTCTTAGTGGTCTACAGAAGGGCTTACGTATGTAAGGCAATCTTTTCTAAATGATCCATAGAGTTGGTATTTTGCAAGACTGTTATAAAACCATCAACAACAGAAAGTGTTCTAAGGTCATAGTTTAGAGACTTAAATGGAAAGGTTTAAAGCAATTACTATAAAATTTCTGGACCTTATTGTGAATCTTTAGGAGCTGTACGAGGTCTGACGATTAAGTTTCTGAACTCATCCTATAAAACGTGCTACATACCTCATTGCTAAATATCACTATGGTCACCTTTGAAGTATTCCCTTTGGGGAGTTATGCACTGATAGGGTAGTCTACCCTTGAAAGCAATTTTGGAACTCTTTTTGTCCATCAGAGCTGCCGTCTAGTAATCTTGATGTCCTGAATGTCATCAAAATATCTTCCTTTCAATATTTTCTTTATCTTGGGGTAAAAAATAAAAGTCATTGGGAGCCAGATTGTGTGAATAAGGAGGATGTTCCAACACAGTTATTTGTTTACTGGCTAAGAACTTTCTCACACACAGTGCCATGGGAGCTAGTGCATTGTCGTGATGCAAGAGACATGAATTGTTGAAAAGTTCAGATGGTTTTCAACTAACTTTGACACGCAACCTTTTTAGCACTTCCAAATAGTAAACTTCATTGACTGTCCAGTTGGTACAAATTCATAATGAACAATCTCTCTGATATCAGAAAAGTTTAGCAACATCATTTTGACTTTTGATTTGGACTGAGAAAACTGTTTTGGTCGTGGAGAATTGGCTGACTTCCATTGTGCACTTTGATACATTGTTTCAGGGTCATATTAGTACACCCATGTTTCATACTGGTGATAACATGGCTCAAACCATCTTTTTGCCTCTCCAAAAGGTCTTGGCAAACTTTGACTTTCCTTTGCCCTTGTTCATCAGTGAGGTCCTCTGGGACCATTTCCTTACTGAGTTGTTTGTACAGGGCTGTGAACATAAGCACGTGGTGGCAATTCACAAAATTAATTGTCAGACATAGTATGATAGACAATGTTTCCGAAATGTATTTGATGTATTTGATCATAGACAACCCTCTCATCTTTCCTCAAAAAGGGCACTAAATAATATATATTAGCCTGTGTGTTATTAGAAAACAGCTTGAGATACGGTTTTCTTTATCAGTATGAATTAGTGATAGTTTTATAACTTTTGTGGTTATTGGAGTCTTAACAGAGGAAGCTATCTGCAAATTACTTTTCATCAGATATCATTTTATATCATCTAAGTCAGATCTTTCCTGGGTAAACAAAGTTTCATTTGTGTCAAAGGGATGGATGATTCTTCCCCAAAGCAAAAGGCTATTTAATTTTCCAGTAACAACCTACTGGAGTGAAGTGGGGTCCACCATGTGATCAGCATGAATATTGAATGCTCTCCTGTTACTGGGATTTACTTTTTCATATTATCCCAGACATTTGGAGTCACATCCCAATAGACTTTTAACAAGTGACTTTTTTGGATACAAAATATAATTTCTTTACCCACGAAAATGAAAGAGAAAGGCAGAAAAAGCAAGACAGCCTAGCCATCTGGATGTATTTGTCTACATGATTATTCATAAGATGACTCAAATAAACATATGCCATGGATAGTAATTAAAGCCTTCTTATGTTCTCACTGGAATGTAAAAACAGTGTTTTGTTTTTTTTATGACAAAAGACCTATGTCACATATTCAAGGATAATCACAGAAACGATAAATAATAACCCTGTTAATCACCAGAGAAAAGGAACATTTCTGGCAGCAACTCTTTCTCAAGGTGATTGCATTTTCTTTACACACAAGAGTCAATTCACCTTATGAAACACTTGTCAGACCTCAAACAGTTTATCCAATTGCCTGCTCTCAGGCTTCTAGCAATTAAAATTAAAGTTGCTACAAGTCTGAGAGCTGGCATGTCCCTTTGTAATAGCCCAAGTGTCTGAAAACTTTTTTTTTTTTTTTTGTCCCTTCAGATAGCTCCACCACCTAGGAGGTAGTTATATCTGCCCCCAAGGGGGGCTCGTCCTGTGCTCTGACAGCTTTTTGAACTTGCCTCAGCTGACCTTTTAGACAGAAGGTGTTCTTTGCCCGAACTAATTATATAGAAAAGTTGGTATAGCCTTCTTATGCCCTATATAGCAAGTGTGCCCTGCTTTGTTTCTTTCTCATTTCCCAAGAAAAGCAGATCACAAGATTAGGATTTGCTGCCTGGGACACAGTGATGGACAACCTTTTCAGATAACTGCGTGCACACAGTTTTCTCCACTTGTGCAGGGGTAAACCAGCCACCAGCCACCATGGGGGTGGTTTGGGGTAGTATTCTAGACAAAGGGAAAAGGGAAAGCAGTGAGCTAATGTGTACAGAGCGTTTATAGTGAATCAGGTACCATTCTGAATCCATTCCATCTGTTTATGAATCTCTCACCTTGTGAGTTGGAATTATTGTTACCCTCATTTTAAAGATGAGGAAAATAAGAATATTTAGAGACAAATTGCTCAAAATAATACAACTAGTAAGTAAGGGAGCCTGGATTTAAATCCAAGAAATATGACTCCAGAGCCTAGTACTCAATTAATGTGCTTATTTCTCCTCCCAGGTGTCTCACCAACAATGGATGGGGTTAGGCAGCTATATGATGCTCCATAATCTGAGTATACTATCCCCCATGTTTATGGTTCATTTGATTCTAACATAACCTTGAATAAATATGCATTCTCTTTGGGGTTTCCTAAAACAAGTTGGAGGTGCTATACACAAGAGTAATTAAAATTACAGCAAATGAGATTTTAGTTCCTATGTTACTAAAGTAAGTAGTGTGTTAATTAGTCCATTAGGGCTGGCATAACGAAGTACCAAGATTGGGTGCCTTAAAATACAAATTTATTTCTCACAGTTCTGGAGGCTGTAAGTCCTAGATCAAGGTGCTGGCACATTTGGTTTCTTCTAAGGCCTCTTTCCTTGGTTTTCAGACAGCTCTCTTCTTGCTGTGGTCTCACATGGTCTTTTACCTGGCCTCTGTAATATAACCTCGTGTGTCCAAACTTCCTCTTTTTATAAAGACACCAGTTGGTTTGGAGTAGGGCTCATCCTATTAGCCTCATTTTAATTTAATTACCTCTTTAAAGATTCTTTCCAAATATAGTCAGATTGTGAGATACTGGGGTTAAGACCTCGACATATGAATTTTTAGGGCATACAATTCAGTCCATAGCAAGAATAAACACCTTAGTTTCCTAATCGATTAAAAGAAGGTGAACATATCACTTACTTTTTTTAAGATTTAATTAAATAATGTACATTGTGAGGATTTATTGAGACAATTTCATGTCTCTGCTTAAAACACTGAACACAAAAAATTTTGCATGCTTTTTGCCCTCTTTATTTGAATGGGTGCCTTAGACTTACCCATCAAGTTTCAGCTCAAATATCACCAGAATAATTCTTTTTGCTTTCAAAACAAGAAATTATTTTTATTTACTTGTATATTATTTTCTTTATTCCACTAGAATTTAGGCTCTATTTAGAGAAGGAACTGTTATTTGTCTGACTCGCTGATCTAACAAACTTGTTACAATGAAGCCTGACATGTGTGCAGGAGGCACAACAAATATTTGTAAGGTGAATGCTTACAAAGCCCTTTAAAAAACCTACTTACAGTTTAGCTGTTTTCTTTATCTATGATTTTTCTCAGACCTGTCTAAGACCTCTTCTTTGCTAATTCTGCCCCTCTGGTCCACTAAATTTCCTGTTTCTGAGCAGCGTGTGGGCCTTCTCACTTTTAGACTGTTACTTTGATGGCTAAGATCCTCCTCTAGAGAATGTCTTCACCACAACCTCGGACAGGAAGTATTAGGTTGCCGCAAAAGTGAGTGCAGCTTTGGACTGTGAATGTTAAATCCTTATAACTAGTCTCAAACTACATTACAATGAACACATTTTTGCCAATGAAAAGTAAGTTTGTCTATTCTTGCAGCATAAAACTCTGTGCTTGGGGATTCAAGGAACTCTTTTAAAGCATTTTCTGCATCCTCCTGGTTGTGGAAGCTTTTTCCCTGCAAAAAGTTGGTGAGATGCTTGAAGAAGTGGGAGTTGGTTAGTGAGAGGTCAGGTGAATATGATGGATAAGGCAAAACTTCATAGCCCAATTTGTTAAACTTTTGAAGCATTGGTTGTGCGACATGCAGTTAGGCATTGTCATAGAGAAGAATTGGGCCCTTTCTGTTGACCAATGGCAGCTGCAGGCATTGCAGTTTTGGTACATCTCATCAATTTTCTAAGCATACTTCTCAGATGTAAGGGTTTTGCCAGGATTCAGAAAGCTGTAGTGGATCAGCTGGGCAGCAGATGACCAAAGAGTGACCATTGCCTTTTTCTGGTGCAAGTTTGGCTTTGGGAAGTGCTTTGGAGCTTCTTCTCTGTCCAACCACTGAGCTGGTCATCGCTGGTTGTATGAAATCTACTTTTCATCACAAGTCACAATCCGATTGAGAAATGGTTCATTGTGGTTGCATAGAATAAGAGAAGATGACACTTCAAAACAACAATTTTTTTTAAATTTCCAGTCCGCTCCTGAGGCACCCACTTATTGAGTTTTGTACCTTTCCAATTTGTTTCAAGTGCTGAATAACCATAGAATGGTCGATGGTGAGTTCTTCAGCAACTTCTCATGTAGTTGTAAGAGGATCGGCTTACATGATTGCTCTCAACTGGTTGTTGTCAACTTCTGATGGTCAGCCACTGCATCCTCATCTTCAAGGCTCTTGTCTCCTTTGCAAAACTTTTTGAACCACCACTGCACCGTATGTTATTAGCAGTTCCTGGGCCAAATGTGAGTTTTCTCTGCTGCTTATGACTCATTTTGAATTCAAATAAGAAAATTGCTCAAATTAGCTTTTTGTCTAACATCATTTCCATAGTCTAAAATAAATATAAAATAAGCAGCAAGTAATAAATCATTAGCATAAAACATAAAGTGAGAAGTGCACATTGAAATAATGTATAACATAACCACATTTAAAAATAGATACATATTCCAATACCAAGTGGCAAGTTTCAACAATGCAAAAACCACAATTACATTTGCACCAACCTGATATATGCTTCTCTTGTGCCCAGCATCATCCCAGCAGTTTCAGCCACACTCGTTTCCAGTTTCTTCTGGTTTTTATCAGATTATTTTATACTTTTTAAAATTAAATACATTTGGAAACACTACTCCAGTAAGCCATTTCTTTAGTGTAAAATAATTTAGCTGATTCTTTCCAACTTGATTCCTAGTTGAAGACAAATGTTCATAGAGAAGATAAAACACATATGAACATAAACACCGAGTCAATTGGGATGGAGGGAGTATAGACAGAAAGTAGGAAAGCCCCAGCTGACTTCTAGAAACCGAAAACTTTCCCATAGCTTTTGCCAGTTCTAAGAAAGCACATTAAAAATTGATGATTTTTCTCCTCAAGCATATAATTTGTTTCCATGTGGTCCCTGACTCAGTACAGATATCACTCCCTACTCAGTCTCTCTAACAGATACTTCCACTTTTGAGATAGTTCCTTTTCCTCACTTGCTATAATCACTTGGTGACCAGGTTATGCCACTCTGCTTTTCTGATTTCACTATTCTGATTGAATAAGGTTTTCTCATCTGAATTACTGCATGAGTCTATCGATAGGTCCAACTACAAGGATATTTTCTCTTGTATCAATCCTTCATAAAACCTTAATAATTCCAAACTTGTATAGCATTCAAAACCCTACAGGGATGTCTGCTTCCCATTTTCTCCCCTATCGCATCTTCTGTATCTACTGTAACTCACCCTACACTCTCACCATGAGTATTATTTTTAATTTCAATTTTAGAATAATTTCAGGTTGACTGAAAAGCTACAAAGTACAGAGAGTTGCCATGTACTCCTCACCCAGTTACCCCTACTATTAACAGCTTACATTATTAAAGTACCATTATCACAACTAAGGAATCAACAATGATGCATTACTATTAATTAAATTTCACAACTTACTTAAAATTTCCTAGTTTTAACTTAATTTCTCCTTTTCTATTATAGGATCTCATTTAGGACACCGTATTACATTTAGTTGCCATGTTTCTTTAGCCTCCAATGGATGGTAATGGTTTTCTCTGACTTTTCTTGTCTTTCATGACCTTGAGACTTTTGAGAAGTACTGGTGAGGTATTTTGTATAATGTCCCTGTATTTGAATTTGTCTGAAGTTTTTCTCATGGTTAGGCTCAAGTAATAGATTTTGGGGAAGAAGACCACAGAGGTAGGTGTCATTCGCATCACATCATATCTAGAGCATATGCCATGGATACTCCTTACAAGCAATGATGTAAAACTTGATAATCTGACCAAGGTAGTGTTTCCCACTTCCCTCTACTATAAGATAATTGCTCTCACTTACATTTCCATACTGTACTCTTTGAAAATAAAGCCCACACTCAGGATGGGGAATAGGTTTTTTAGCCACATCTCTTGAAAGATGTAGTATCTACAAAAGTTATTTGGAATTCTTTTGTATCTGAGATGTATGTCTCCTAGCCCCATTTATTAATTTTATTAAATAATTAATTTATATTAGTGTTGACTAGATATTTATTAAATATTTGGTTTATACTTCAATACTATGTTATTTATTTTGACCCTCAAATTGTGCAACTTTGGCCACTGGAAGCTCTTTCAGGTTAGCTGCTATGTCCTTGTATTTTCAATCAGTTCTTTGCTATCTGGCACTGCAGAGTGCTCCAGGAGCACCCTGTGCATCCCCACCCCAACCCTAAAACCCTTAAATCATGGTTTCTTTTACTTTAAAGTAGTACTAGAAATCAAGATTTGGCCATTGGACATGCTCATTGCTACCTGAGAGTCAGTGCTTCTAGGTTCTCTCAATGAATAGATCTAGGCATTATATGTGTATATACTAACCTTACATACACATACATGTATAATTATTTCTATATCTATCATTCTATATCTTTAATATCTTAAACATGAATACATACTGATGTCACTGAGTTTAATCCTATTCCTCATGATCCCCAGCCCTTTTTCCTTATGTATCTGTAACTTCTACTTCCAACAGTGAGAAACGTGGCTCTCACCATTCACCATCCATCCACTTAATTGTTTAGCTCCAGTATATTTACAAAGCAGGTTCAGAATTTTTAACTCATACCCCCTTGAGATGCAACTTTACCAACTAGAGTATAGTGTTTATGTTCAGATCCATCATTGTCTGTTTAGTGTTACAGTTCACAGTCAAAGCACTGTTTTCCAAGGTTACTTAGCTCAGAAATGTTTTCTACCACCACCTCAGTGAAGTTATGTCATAGATTCTTTTCTCACAGTCTGAATTCTATCCTGGTTGATTCTCTACCTCCTATTTAATTTTTTTATTATGGTAAATTTCTATGGTTTTGACAAATGCATAGTGTCATAGACTCACCACTATGGTACCATTTAGATTTTATTTATTGCTTTAAAAATCCTCTGTATTCTCCCTTCAAACAACTGACAACCATTGATACGTTTCTATCCCTAGAATTTTTATTTTTCCAGAATGTCATATGAATTGAAACATACAGTATTTATCCTTTGTGGTTTGGCGTTTTTCATTCACCCATGTTGCTTTGTGAATTGTCTTACTTAGTAGTAATACTTAGATGAACACAGTCTACCTATTTGGCTATTGAGAGACATCTTTTTCTTTTTTGTTTTCTATTAGGTTGGTGCAAACATAATTATAGTTTTTGCATTGTTCAAATTTGTCATTTGCTATTGAAATACTTTCTTAAATGAATGTAGTTATGTTATACATCTTTTTAATGTACATTTCTCACTTAATGCTTTTTTGCTAATAACTTAGTTACTTGCTGTTTATTTTATATTTATTTTAGACTATGGAAATGATGTTAGACAAAAAGCAAATTCCAGCAATTTTCTTATTTGAGTTCAAAATGGGTTGTAAAGCTGTGGAGACAACTCATAACATCAACACATTTGGCCCAGGAACTGCTAATGAATGTACAGTGCAGTGGTGGTTCAAGAAGTTTTACAAAGGATCTGAGAGCCTTGAAGACGAGGAGCATTGTGGCTGGCCATCAGAAGTTGACAGTGACCAATTGAGAGCAATCATCAAAGCTGATCCTCCTACAACTACACAAAAAGTTGCCAAAGAACTTAACATCAACTATCCTATGGTCATTCAGCATTTGAAACAGTTTGGAAAGGCAAAAAAGCTCAATAAGTGGTGCCTCATGAGCTGACTGGAAATAAAAAAAAAACACCTCATTTTAAAGTGTCGTCTTCTCTTATTCTACACAACAACAACAAACCATTTCTCATCGAATTGTGATATGTGATGTAAAGTGGATTTTATACCAACACCCAGGGGTAACCAGCTCAGTAGTTGGACCGAGAAGAAGCTCCAAAGCACTTCCCAAAGTCAAACTTGTACCAAGAAAAGGCAATGGTCACTGTTTGGTGGTCTGCTGCCCAGCTGATCCACTACAGCTTTCTGAATCCTGTCAAAACCATTAAATCTGAGAAGTTTGCTCAGCAAATTGATGAGATGCACCCCAAATTGAAACTCCAGTGCTGGTATTGGTCAACAGAAAGGTCCTAATTCTTCACAACAACACCCAACCTCAGGTCACACAACCAGTGTTTCAAAAGTTGAACAAATTGGGCTATGAAGTTTTACCTCATCCACCATACTCACCTGACCTCTTGCCAACCAACTATCACTTCTTCAAGTGTCTTGACAATGTTTTGTAGGGAAAACACACCCATAACCAGTAGAATGCAGAAAATGCTTTCCGAGAGTTTGTGTAATCCCAAAGCACGGATTTTTAGACCACAGGAATAAAGAAACTTATTTCTCATCGACAAAAATGTGTTGATTGTAATGGTTTCTATTTTGATTAATAAAATTGTGTTTGAGCCTAGTTATAATGTTTTAAAATTCATAGTCCAAAACTGCAATTACATTTGCACCAACCCGATAGTTTTTTGGTAATTGTGAATAAAACTACCATAAATATTTGTATACAGGTTTTAAAATAAGTTGAGTAAATGGCTAGGTATGTGATTGCTGGATTGTATGGTAAGTTAATATTTAACTACAAGTAATAATTTCAAGTTCTTTCCAAATGCACTCTACTGTCACATGCCTTGTTCTCATGCACATACCATTTCTTCTGCTTGAAATGCTCTGAATATAAATATATATATAATTTGTATACTTCTCTTCTTTTGCTAAAATAACTCCTTAAGTGCCTCATCTTGCAAAGTGTTTTCTTCTCTCTTTGGAATAAGAGACTATTTTGTATACTTTATATGCCCCTGTATTTCATCCATCATACACCACTCCAATTTTTAATTTTTTTTACATCTCATCTTCCTCCCTCTTAAACCTATGAAAGCTTTCCAAGAATATCTTTCATTTTTATCACCTTAATTTCTAGTACTAGCTCTAGTACATATTTGGAGCCTGTTAATTGAGTATTCAAGCATGTTTCTTGAATAATACAAGAAAAAACTATTTCCCCATTTGATTTTCCCAGAATCACCTGTGTTGGTTATGTATATAATTTGTGTGACACTTATATTTTGCTCATATGTTAACCTATACTTGGCATTAGTCTGACTTATTATGCTCTATATTTTCTATAAATTTTTAGATACATTTTATCTTTTTAAATGAAGAGATATAGGCAAAGACAGTTTCCTGTTTGCTATTCATGCTTTCAGATGCACAGTCATGTTTCTAACAGTGAACACTTCCTCTTCTCTTAAAAATGTATAAGAAATGGATATTTCTTGAGATTTCTGATAGAGAAGGGTCAGGAGGAAGGCTTGACTCAATGTGCAGTGTTAGTCAATGAGTCGCTGGCATCTGTACATATTAGAGTTTAGGGAAGTAGAGTAGGAAAGATACACACCTACAAACTTGTTTAAGGGTAAGAAATATTCTTACTTCTTTGAAGAGTGCTTATATGTTTTATTAACATTATTGGAGTTATAGGAGGGCATCAAGGGGGAACTTAGGCCTTTGGTCATATAAAAGCAAAAATGAACAAAAAATGGAAGTAATAATATAACATCTCTTTCTTCCTAGGTGAGTGAAAGAAATGATTTAAAATGCCTTGGGCAATCTTTAAGTTCAAAAGTGTGTTCATGTCTGTAAAGGTGCATATTCTGATAGAAGCAAAGACTTTCTTTTATATTATTTATTCATACAGATCATATTTGCTGAGATAGACAGAGAAACCAACATTACTGAAGGCAGACAGTTAGCTAGCTATGACTTGGTCCCTCTCATCCACTCTTGTCATGAAAAATTAAGAAAGCTGGAGGGATGCATAAGAGGAGAAAGACAGAAACATGTTTGAAAAGTTTGTTTTTAAGGAGCCACCAGCCCAACCCCACACCCACTGATTCTTATCATCACACACACACAGCATATGGGGTGAACTTAAGTCTCTGGAAAAAAGAAAAACTATATTACTTTATAATTAATGTCAAAGACTTCTTTTTAATGGAACTGCAAGAAAATTGGCCAAGTGAGAAGAAATGCCAAGAGATAATCTTCCGATATGGAGAGAACAGGTCCTAGAGTGAATAAGTCACTGATCAGAGAAACAGTAGAGGAAATGCCCAGTGATCTAAGAGAGTACAGGTTCTATGGCCACACTGATCTTCGTATTGTGGACACTACTGAGTTGCTTTAGTTGAATCATTTGTAACTTGGAGAAGATAAAAAAAAATTGTATCTACTTTCTAAAACTACCATGAGGAGTTCATCAGTTATTCCATTTAAAAATATTTAGTGTGGCCCATCTTAGACCTTCAATATTATTCTCATTCCTTTTCCAATTTATCCCTGTGGGGATGCCTCAGAATAGCAAATTGCTCATGTGAGACTAAGAGTAGGTCCATATTGTTCTGTGTTAATTGAATCTTCAGGCCTTTGTTCTAAAGAAGCACTGTAAAAAGGGAAGAGCTTTCTCTCAATGCAGAACTAAAAGCAGAACACAGACATCTTTTTCTTCTCTTTTGTTTTCTTTCTTTCTTTCTTTCTTTCTTTCTTTCTTTCTTTCTTTCTTTCTTTCTTTCTTTCTTGTTTTTTTCTTTCAAGAAAGGAATTAGGACTAGTAAACCCTGAAGGATCCCAGAAAGGAATTGTTGAGTCCATAGTAATTGCTGCTGGCTCCTGTTTGTTGCTTTTACTTCCTGTTTCTTTCTCTCCCGTGATGCTTTTACACCAAATGGCCTTGCACTTATCTTTAGGGTCAGCACAAAAGCTGGCAAGACTGTGTGCTGCTCTGAAACCACAGTTTTGTGCAAACAGATAGTAGGGGAAAGAGGAGATGATGACGGTTCTTGAAGGGAGAAGGATTCAGGCTGAGACTCTGCAGGTCCATCTGGAAAATAGAGAGATGGTGTGGAGGCTTTACATTAAAGAACCAGTGGGGTTGACCCCTTAACCTAAAGCATGCTTTTGGTCTTTGATTTTAGGTAAGGGCAAAAGAAACACAACTGGTAAGGAGCAAGTTATTTAGGGGCATTAATATCAAATCAGCTACTTACTTTTGCTTCTGTCCGTTTCTTTTCTTTCTCTTCTGGTATGATGGGAATAAGAGACACTCCTCAGACAGTCTCTCAGAGATGAGTAAGCAGAGAGATTCAAGGGTTATCACAGTTTGACACGAACTGTACTCTATGTTGATAAAATGAGCTGATCTGCATTGTGCTGAATCCAATCTCCCTAATCAATTATTGATGGCTGGTGGGGAGTGATAAATGGCCTGCCAACCAGAAAATTAGACTGCTTCAGCTCAGCATGGAAATGGATGATGGGATTTTCAATACACACAATGAGACCTTTCCGCTGATAATATTGCTGAGTTTCATTCTAAGGCTACGGGGGCTTTCAATTTACAACCTAGGTGTGTTCATGAAGCTAAAACATTAAAAGTTGCCAAATTAAAAGGAAAATCACTTATACCTAATAATATCCCTCTTCTTTGATTTTATGAAAGCAGTTAATGATAACATAAACTAAAGCATATCTAGAAGACAGAAAAAGGTACACAGAAAGTAAATTTTTGTTCTGCTAATTTTTTGCTGTGACACCTTGAGCTGATTTAATGTCTCTGTACCTCAATGGCTTCATCTGTAAAATAAGAATATATTAATAATTTACTAAAGAAAAATAGAGAGATTAGCACAATCTTACACACAGGGGACTGAAAAGGTGATTGCTTTTATTCCATTGTCACTGGTGTGGTTTATTAATAGAGCACTGATTCAGAAACTTGCCTGGAATAAGAGTTACCTCACTCATTAGTAAAACAATACACAGAAATATATATAAATGAAAAAATTCTTAGTCCTAACATAAATCTCCTAAAACAAAATTTCAAGGGACAGGACTGGCAACTTCTCTTGCAGCCACACCTCCAGGTAATTCTAATCCTCAATCAAGTTTGGGGGAATACCGATTTATAGAAACTTCACCTGACTGGTCTATGCTCCCTTTCTGATTAAATAATTGTACTTTCTGATGCCTCTTACAGATTGCTTTTTAAATTTTTCTTGTTCTAATTTCTGGGTCTGGTGTACCCAGGTGCACCAAGCAGCTGTTTCCCCCTCCATCTAAGGAGCAGATAATAGAGGATTCTCTTCAGCACTCAGCATCCTTCAGCTTCCTCACCTATACATGGAGGGTTAGATGAGGGACTTGTAGAAAGAATGGAAATTCTGGATTTTAGGGCCTAGGAGACATGTAAAAAAAACCTTAAAATATTCTGTAATCCAGCTCTGTGGTAAAAAAAGTCACTTAACTTTTCAGCTTGTCTTCTCAAAGATGCAGAGATGAGATGAGTGTATAGAAAGGTATAATTTCCATATAAGTACTACAATTAAAAATAAGTTACAAATTTAGAAATATTTCTTTTTTTTTCCATAAATATCATTAACTACAAATATTGTGATCTTACCAGGCATTAAACCACTTTGAATGCCTAAGAAAAAACTTTTTACATAAATTCTCACTTATTTTGTCAAGTTTTTCTAGAAGCTAACCCCTTGAGTAAAGGTCGTCTGCATTTTTCAAATGTACAGGAGAAAAAGTACAGGAGAAAATAAAAAATGCATTTATTCTAACTATTTCTCTTCTTGTGGGAGTGTTTACTCATTTCACAGTTTAAATGCCCTTTTAATTTATAAGTGCTCAGGTACTGATACAATATCTAGAACAGACTTTTTAGTTTAATTTGGTTGAATTCCACTTTTGTTCTTTCCCCTTCTTATGGTTCTTTCCCTTTCTCATACAGCTTCATGCATTTAGAAACAGGTGTAGGAGTTTAGAAACAGGCGTAGGAGTTCAGAGGTGTACAGTGACGAGGGCTTAGCCTCGTCCTTTCTTCCACTTGACTGAAGTAGCGATATTCACAGAAACAAAATTTCATCCCCAAGAGATTGGCATTCAGAGATCCCATTCGCATTCTTTCAAACTCCTTTCTGTGTGATATGATGGGACATACCCGATGCAATGTGGCAGAAATCATGGAAAAGAATGTTTAGGAAAAGATTGCATTGGAATTAGATTTAGTTCTATAATGCTTCATGGTTTTAACAACCAAGGAGTTAATACCAATGACTTTGCAGTCATAGATAGCAATTGAAGTTTCAGAAGTCACTGAGGTAAAATAATAAATAAAACTTTCAGATATTAAGAATGATTTTGATATTCTCATCTAAAATAACAATATGTAGAGAAATGTGAGTCATAACTATGTGGAGAAAAGAGAGAAAGCATTTCAAAATGATAAAATTTGGCATATTAAGTGTATTTATATCTTTTATCAATACATTGCATATTATTGGTCTATTTTTATAAGGGTGCATTAAATCATATAATTCAGAAAATTATGTTTAACTGTGGTTTTATTCAAAATGTCACAGGGTTAGCAGACAACATTAAAACATTACAATAAAACTTCTAATATTGTGAGATGATTGCATTTTACCCAGTTTATTAATTCCTTGATTAACATGATTTTTGAAATCAAGAATGTAAGAGATATATTAACCACCATATCACTTAGCTGGATACAAGCTCTATATAAAATAAGACATCAAAAGAGCTTGCCTTATCAGAGTTGTCTGTACATGTAAAATGATGTAACAGTCACAGTATATAGGAAGAATGATGAAAGATCCAATGATCTAAAGTACTTTCACTGATCCTAAATGCTGCTACATTTTTAAGAATGGTTTTAGGTTAAATCACTAACATCTGTTAAAATGTATTTACTTCAAAGAAAGAGAAATGGATTAAATCAGGGTTGGTCATTTTCTTATTTTAAATATGATTATTATATTTTACCTTTAGCAGAAATCAAATAGGGATAGGTTGAATATATTTCATAGGCCACCTTTGCAGGCTGGGATGCTTTGCTACTCCTGATGGGAAAGGAGATTCTGAAAACACACTGAAAAGAATAAGAAGATAACAGAAAATATCACCTGAGTTGGAATCTCCAAAGAATGTCCTTATCACAAGTGACATAAGTATGTCAATATGGAAAGATATCTGTAGATTTTAGTACATATGTGGAGTGGGAATGATTGAGTGGTCAATGAATGACAAACTCCACAGCAGGTATATTCAGAGATTCTTCTACATAAATAATCAAAATTACAAAGAGGATAACTTTGACATAAAATTACCAATCGATGAGTGAAAGTGGTAAGAGAGGCTAATTTATTTATCATGAAGATGTTAGATTTTGAATTCTTACCCATCAGTTTCTTCAGAAATCAGTTAAATTCTAATTGCATTTAAAATGTTTATATTTCATGTTTACAGTGTAACATGATACTTATTTTTTTAAGCACTAGAGTGATCTTTTTGTATTTTTTTATTCGACTTGTCATCTTCTTCCTAATATGCTTAGCATGTCTCCTGACACACACATATCCATTTTATTTGGGACCTGTTTTGAGTATATCTGTCTGCAAGGCTCTCTTAGGTCGGGGGCTAGGACTCTTAGGTATAACCTCTCCTTTGGATGTTGACCTGATCTCAATCCCAGCTGCTGGAATACCATAGACGGAAGCTGTTTCATAAGTGCTGGATGGCACCATGGTTTTTAATTCTGTGGGGCAGCAGCAGAGGGAAACAGTCACAATGTAAGTGCCCTGTCAAAACACCAGGAGTTTGTCTTATGCTGCCATGCCATCTCAAGCTCTTAAAACTTAAGGGAAAGAGAACTCAGTTCAACTTTCCCCTTCTCCTCAGCTCTCTGGGGGTCATGCTTCTGCATCTCAAGAATCACCAAGGTCAAGCAATTTTTCAGATGAACTATCTTCTGTTCCTTATCATGGGACAACCTGATGTTGTTCCCTAGGCTCTTCAATACCTGTAGCTTCAGTTTCACTTTCTGAAGTTATTTTCTGAAACTTTAATTTACAGACATACAGATATTGCTATAATGCATATAAAAATTCATAGGTTTCATAAAATTCTGCATTTGTCACAAGCTACCAGGAGAAATCTCTGCTTCTGGCCTACTTGCTGTTGAGTAGCGAGAGACTAGAGCATCTACCTTGTAGGCTACAGGTGCTAACTAGCTGATGAACCACAGTGGGTTGTAATTGGAGAGAAGCCAGTATGTGTTCAGTCTGCGATTTCTCTAAAGGCTCCCAAATTCCTAGCTGGTTTTGAAATAAAAATTCAAACCTGATTTTAAATCTCTATCACATTAGGTAAACCAGTTAATCCTACTGTTTAAGGTGAAGACAATAATACATGCTTTATGGCTTTATAATTAGAGTTATATAAGAATTGTACAAAAATGTTCTAAAAACGGAAGCATAAAACAAATGCAATCATTTTTGTAATCATTACTAAAATATGAAGTGCTATGATTTTTGTGATCAATTCAGAATTAATCATTCTTGTTATCACAAGCATATGTGAATATAAAGCTTCAAATTCTCTTTGTTATCATGACAGTTACTCCCTATTTTTGTGTTTGGTTAAAAAGAAGAAGACTTGATCAATATCTTACTTAGATTAAACTGAAACATAATTAAAAGATTGTTTAAGACTTAACATTAATTATCTCTTTTACAGAGTAACCAATCCAATTTTTTAAAACTTTCACCAGTTTTTCACCCTGTTAAATCAGGGTAATAGCTTTTGGGTGTGGTTATCTCTGTTTCTTTCCTAAAGTGGAGAGATCAATGACCAATGTACTCTAATAATTAGATTCTAACCAATATAGAGAAAAACAGAATTAACCTGAGATTTTGTATCTCTCTGAGTTTCCTAGAAGAGTAGGAAGTATTTCAATTAAAAGTAAATTAGAAGAAACACACAACTGAATACTTAATTATGCTTTGTTACTAACAGTGTCCCTAATATCTAGGGAACAACTTAAAAATATAGATACAGAAAACATGGTGGTTGCCAGAAATGGTGGGGCGGGGGGGGTAGAGGATAGATGAAATGTGAGAAGGGGATCAAAAGGTACAAGCTTCTAGTTTAGAACAAGTAAGTCATGAAATGGAATGTATAATCTGGTGAGTATAGTCAATTATACTGTAGCGTATATTTGGAAGTTGCTCAGAGAATAGATCTTAAAAGTTCTCATAACAAGACAAAAAAACACATTCTAAGTATGTGTGGTGATGAATGTTAATCAGAATTATTGTAGTGATTATTTCAAAATATATATTAACATTGAATCATTATGTTGTACATCTGAAACTAATGTACCAGGGGTGGTCAAGGAATTTGCAAAATGAAGAGAAAAAAGGGTAAAAAAACTATTTCACCTTTTGTTTCCAATATCCTCACCCTTACCCCTGATACACTTTGCAGATATTTCTGTAAGTTTATTTATGCTCTCAAAAATGTTCTGTTTTAGCCCTCAAAATTGCATCTTTAACCTCTTTGTCATCTCTAAATTTCTTCCCTCCAAGCTGTTTTTTTTTTTCATATTTGGGAACAAATAATAATCAGATTGAGTCAAGTCTGGACTATGCGGGGGAGGAGGTTTAATGTTTGGAAACCACAGTCATGAGGAGTAGCTAATGCAACATTGCTCTTGTGCACAGGCATGTTGTTGTGCAAAAGCAGCACCCCTTTGGTTTACTTTCCTCTTCTTCAGATTCTTTTAAATGCTTCAGCAGACTTGAATAGTACTCCCCAGTTATTGTGACACTCTTTTCCTTGTAATCAATCAACAGGATAGCCTCCATGTCCCAAAAAACACTAGCCATGATTTTTTCAGCCCATTGCAACACCTTGAACTTCTTAGGGGGTGACGTGCCATTTTCAGGCCACTGCATGGACTCCTGCTTTGACTCAGGCTCATAATGATGACCCCAAGTTTCATCTCTAGTGATAATCGGGTTTAAAACTTCATCGTTGTTATCTCTGCAGAGGTCCAAAAGCTGTCCTGAACACTTGATATGCTGTTGTTTTTTTTTAAGGGACGTGAGCATTCTGGGTACCCATCTTTCACTGACTTTGGGCATCCTTAGGTACTGATGGAGAATAGTCGGTGGTTGTAGGTGATACTCCAACCATTGCTGAAAGCTGATTTTTATTCAATCTGGCATCTTTCACTACAGGTTTTCAACTTTTATGACAATGTCTGAGGAAGTGGTCTCAACAGCAAGTCCCCAACCGAGGTCGTCTTTAATGAACTCTCTGACTTGTTTGAAAAGGCTAAGCCACTAGTAAATCATGGATTCCCAGGGCAACAGTTTCCATAAACCACTACCATCTCCTCCAACATGGTCTGAAGTGTTTTCCTTTGTTTTGTGAGGAATTTAATGACAGTTCAAAATTCAATTTTATCTGTACTTGGGGTTTTCTTCACATTTGATGTGCTTCTTCAGCAATATCTGAAAGAACATGGACGTGAGTAGGCTGAAATTGGCACGTATACTAATAATAAGTCACACAATCAAACTGTGTATACTAGTACTTTCACCTCATCAATAACCCCTCCATTCTGAGAATTACTTGACCACCGCTCATAAAGTTAGTAATCAATTATATCTCAAAAAATATTTGCATAATCTAAAAATATAATTGGTGCAAAGAATTAAGTCAGAAATGACTTGAAGTGTTTACTAAGCTAAATTTTAAGAAAAGCATGGAATCATTTTAATAACATTAAGAAATAAAAACAATAACAAATTTTATTCATTAAGACAAGTTTGACTTGTTAGAAGGAAATCAACATGTTTGAGCATCTATTGTATGCCAAATGCTTTACATATATCATTTGAATTAATGCTCACAGAAGCTCAAATATGGAATGATTATCTACACACTACATATGAGAAAGTAGGTGTAGAGTTACTAAGACCTTCCCCAAAATTTACAAGATAATTGGTGTTAGAACTGGGAATTAAATTTGCCTGACTCCAAAATCAGTCTTTTTTCCCTTATTGCACTAAAATCACAGCACCCAACTCTGTGTCATCGTAAATCCTAGGTACCTAATTTGAATATGTTATGGTAAGAATAGAAGTATTTGATACAATATTATGTACTATTAAAATTATTCCATATTGAAGTGTGTATAATATTTTCTTAAAATATGAATAGCCCAAGGGCGTAACAATATATTTCCATGCATTTATTTCACAAGGAATAATTATGTTATATAAGTTTTTGCATTTGAGAAAACACAACTTGTGATCAGTCAACTGGTGGAAAACCAAGTCCCCAAATAGATACGTTTCAATGAAAATTACCGAGTTATTATCTACCTCACGTAAGCAAACTGAAATATATGAACCAAACAGCTCTTACATTAATACTTACTCTCAACTCCAGAAGCCCAGACGTGTGAAGAAACTCCACACTAAAGCATCATACGGCATATCTTATCTCTCAAGAATGTTCCATCTTCTCTTCTGAGGTCCTCTTTCTGTGATACACTATGCTATCCTCACTGTGGCACGGCAACTAGACTGTTTATGCTCGCGAGGTTGGTACCCCCCATGGTTTAATGCAATCCTTATAGTCTTCCTCCCATTCCTCATGCCACCCCTTTAGGACATACCTGAAACTTTGTTAAATTGCGGAAGCTAATCTGAAAAGCTAATCTAAAATAACAGAATTTTAGAACAACAAGGGATGATAAAGTTGTTTAAGGACAGGTGTTGTCATTTTATATACGCAGAAATTAAAAGACAAAGTAACACAAACTACACAGATTACCAGCAGTATGTCTATCAGAGCCCAGGTGCCATATACCAAGACAAGTATTTTTTTTCAGTATGCTACAGAGACAGGCTATCATGTCATGGGGAATTCATGTTTAACCCTTTCAAGTGATGTAATACATTCTTGCACTTTATTTTAGCTTTCACAGAGTTGATTAGTTCTAGAAATATAAACAATCATGCAATAATTAATCTGGGGTGGTATAAATAGAGAGATTTTGGGGTACAAAGATAGCATATCAGAAACCCAATAACATTTCTTTAGAAAAAGATTATTTTTTGGCTCATATTACCAAAAAAGTATAAGGATGCAGCTCCAAGAACAACTAAATCCAGGGAATCTAAGTATGAGATTATTTTTCTCTTTTTTCCTCTCCTTCTGTTGTCCTCTTTGCATCTCCTTCACTCCTATTTTTTTAAATATCTGCTGTTGTCCCATCATCATGGTGTACATTGCTATTAAAGTTGATGGGCTTTCGCCATAAGCCAGGGAATATGACCAGTTGGAATTCCATGTTCCCAGAGCCAAGGTAGATATGTCCATGTCACTTTAGCAAAAGTATCCCAGAGAATTTTATTTAGCGTGACTTGGCTCAAGAGCCCATTTAGAGACCAGTCAGCATAGCCAAGGAGATGGAATGTTATGATTGGTTCAGCTTAGCCTGGGTTATAGCCCACACATATGGATAAAATAGAGTCAAGTGTCTATTGCCAAAGAAGTGGGGATGCAGGTAAGAAAGGACACCAAGGTAACACATGTTGCTTTTGTTAACTCTCAAAGTAGACCTTGTAGGCTGATACACTCAAGTGTAGAACCAGTCCTGTTTAAAGCTCGGGTGTTAATGATAAAACCTTTATTATTTTTGTACTCAGGCCTAAGTAGCAGCCTTTAGTGAGATGATCTTCTAGAGTTCATATAGATTTCATGTCAGGAGAATGTGCTAAGCCACAGGCTTAGCATTCAAACTTATCTTCAAACTAGTTCAAACACTACCTACCCTTTGGAGCTCTTTTGAGTAAGCTATGTAATATCTCTGAAATCTTAGTTCTACAAGGTGGGAATATTCACCTTTCTAGTTCTGAGGGTAGGTAATTCCCGACAGCATGGGGATTCTCCTACTTTCTTTACATTCTTTCTATCCTTTATTCCCTCCAAAGAGAAGGAGGATTTTATAGGACTGTCAGAAAGTACTCCAGTAGACTATTTAAAATGATGACTTCCTACAACTAAAGAAAAGAGGATCTCAGAGAAAAAATTGAGAGTGAGGTAAACAGATAAAGGTGAAAACAAACTAAAATGCTTGCAAACAGTAAAACTGTCAAATACAGCGAGTGATGCCCTAAAACAAAAGAAGAACAACCATCATTCCCTGAGAGACTGAGTCGCTCCAAAGGCATTGCATCTTGGAAGAAGATGAATAAATCAACATTGGTTGCAGGGAGGGACCTGTTAAAACTCTAGGTGAGAGTGAGCAGCAGCGATATTTCTGGAGAAACATGTTTGTATTTCATCTTATCTTTATCTTTTATTCTTTCAGAAATGAAAGGACAAACAGAACCTGGCTAAGAATGAGGGCAGATCTCCTGGTGCTCATACTCTTCAGGTTTCAGTCATACTTGGAAGTCATCCTGAATCATTAACTCCATGGAGGAGCTCATTCTTCCGGGTTGATAAATCATTTGACAAAGTATGCATTCAGATGAAAATGGACCACAGGGGCAACTTTGGACGTGGAAAGAACCCACTGGACAGTAGCAGCTTTGGGGATGAACTACAAATGGGAGGAAACTGGTCCCACTAATATTTCCTTTACATTTAGGAAGGGAGGCTTAAAGTGAACTGAGTTTCTATATTTAATAAAAAATAATGATTTATTTTTTAGGAGCCAGACCTCAAAACCATGAGTTTTATATTAAAGCCTGTCCTTCATTCCTTGTGCACCTACCAACAAAAATCTAGATCTCCCATCACCTCCCTCCTTCGAAGTGGAAAAAGCAATCCAATAATTTGATTCTCAATATTCTTGTGGTCAGTGTGGTGCATTTTTTGGTCCAGACCTGTCCTGGTCATTTTATATGCTCTTTTTCAATGTAGTTGTATAGTTAATGACTAAGAATACCTAAATTTTATCAATGGCCAAAACATAGCAGAGAACTTTCTGGGGGGGGTGGAGGGGTGGTTGAGGGGGAAGGTCCATGTAATTATGATATGCAGATCTAATTTTTCAATGCCAATATTCTAGAAAATAAAAGAAAAATAAATATGATATACCTATGGTAAACTGATGATGATATTCTCCATGATATTGGTCTAGTTATTTTTGTTTTTAAAAATGTATTTCCCCTAAAGCTGAAATATTTGATAGAAAATCCTATAGAGTCAAATCAATGGGATAGCTTCCAATTTTGAACTTATACCTTTTAATCTCTCTATCTACATAAATTAATAGTTATGGTTCTTATGCTATACTGATGTCTTTTTCAAGTGAATTATTATTAAGAGTAGTGATAGTTTACAATAGTAAAAAAAAAAAATTATCAGAAAGGCAGTAACATCATTGGTCAATGATCAGGAGAGACTCCCTTTTCCTTGCCAGACTCTAATTTAATTAATCATTCCTTTTCTAAATTAAGCAATAAAAAAGATTAAGAAATGTAAAGTGGATATCAGTTGAAAGAAATTAAAATGTATCTCTTTATTTCCTAGTCATTAAATATAATGAGTTATTATCTACATTCAATACCTTTGTAAAGCCTTTTTTTTTCCCTTAAATGTTACACATATATAAGCAACCTAACAAAATTTCTTTTTTAGGAATAAGGAGAAAAGTGGCTTATCACCAGATCTAAGTAGATGACCAGATTCTACATATCTTTTCAGAGAACCAAGATGATTTAACATGTCCTTTCTAACTTAGGATTCTTCTAAGTCTCTAAAGGGAATATCACAATATAGCAAGCATGCAGAATTTTTGATAACTGTCATGTCTTATTTTTTATTAAATTTTTTTTCTATCTTCTTGTTTTTGTTTTATCTGATGGATGGAAGAACTTCAGATTTGCTCTCCCATGCTTTCTTATTGATTCTTTCCAGGTACTTATTTATAGAAGGACATATTATCAATAAGGTAAATGGTTAAGGCCTGGACTCCTGAGGCAGTCATTTTCCATGGTCCCCAAGATATGTCTGTTATTTTAACTTAATCCCTTCCAACTTTATAGCTTTATGTTTTCAAAGAATCTTGACAGTTTTATTAATATTGATTTAAAAATCTAGGCTCATTTTATGTTTTGAGACTTTTCTCTTATCCCTCTATTAATGAACACATTGTTTTCCAGGATTGGTTAATTAACTCTTCTCCAACCCTTAATACACCAGCTGGAATTATCATCATTTTACCTTATTTTTGTATTTAAGTTAAACGGTGATTTTGAGATACAGCTTATATTGCAGATATAGCATTAAAAGAGATTATAAATATTTAGTGAAATTTGAGATTGGAAAGTTTTGTCAATTTTTGAGGGCAAATGGAGATTGGTGGTTTTTCATTTTTGTTTCTTGAAGGTATCTTATTATGCTCTATTTCACACCTGCAAAATTGTATGCATGAAAAATGTGGCCAATATAAACATAGATATTTAAAAAGAGTTTCATTTTAACCAGGTTATTAGAATGAATAAGCAAAGTTATGAACTATTTCTGGCCCAATATTGAAATTTTGTGATAGCAATATGCTTCAAAAATTCTCAGGTGGTAAATTCAAGTGTTTTTGTAGAAATGGAACAGGGTTTTTTTATGGATTTCAAATATTTTATGAAATCTGTAGCTCCTTATGCAGTAGAAAAAAATGATTCAAAACAGAAAAATACATAGACTTGAAGGAGAATATTTTACTCTGTGACACATTATAAAAATGTAAATTTTGTTTTACAAAGGAAAAAGAAATATACATTATAACATGCTCATATTTGAGAATGTATGGTAAACTACTAAACTTTAATATTTCAGTCTATGATCTGAACACCAGATTCAATATAAGAGAGTATCTTGATAATTAACTACCAGGAGGATGAAACTGTAGAATTTTTTATGAAGATGCAATATGGTCAACTATACACTTATTCAATAGTGGACCCCGCTCCCACCGACCCCATCCCAGAAGTCGCAAGAGTTATATTGACTGAAGGAATTGCCAAGGAAGAGGAGATGACAGTAAGAGAATATTTTCATTAAACTGAATGTTGTGGGATTGGTTATACCACTAAGAGATTTGGCATTCTTGCTGACCTGCCCATGACTGACGGACAACAAACATAATAATGACAGATGATAATGATCTAACCAGTGTAGGAATAAAAAAATTATAATAAGGAAGTTTTTATGATCACCTACATAGCAGCCCTTTCAATCTTTGGTGTTAGGTATCACAAAAGTTAGTAAGTGGGAATTAAATCGACTCCTTACACTTACCTGATTCCTTCTCTCAGCATCTGGCCTTGTAAACTTTGGAGAGATGGAAGAGTAAGAAAAGTATACGAGGATGAGAATGAATGAAGAGGTTATTTACATATTCAAAAACAGATCCAGAGCTTATAGGAGAAAACTGAGCTGATTAAACTCAATTTGAAATACTTCTCTCTCATTACAGTACAGCAATCTGGAAAATGCATCTTTGATTTTAATTGAGCTTAAAGTTTCTTTGGGCTCAGAATATCTTTGTCTTTCTCATCCAATAAACTGCTTTTCTGATTTTTTTTATTCACATATATAATCTAAAATCTCTACTTGATCTCACATATAACTTAGGTTCTTAGTGAAGGAGTACCATATGAAGAAGTAATCAATAGGCAGCATGGAATTCTATCAGCTGTCATTTATATTAATGAGCTCCAAGCCAGTGAAGAATTTGAGATAAAGATGGTCATGACATCTTCTTCACATCTGCCCTTTTTTCAGTGTTCCTTCTTTCTGTAAATGACACCATTATTTACTCATGTGCTTGTCCAAAATCCTTGAAATCTTTTTTGACTTCTAAACTATTTTTTAACATTCAGTCTATCAGCAAATCCCGTAACTTCATTAACAAAATCTATTTGGAATTCCTCCATTTTTTCACTTCTTCCTCTCCCCCCAATCTTAGTCCAAGCCACCATTATCCGCCATGTTGATTAGTGTCTCCCAATTGGTCTCCCTGCTTTCACTCTTACCTCCTCACCTTTCGTTCTTTTCATCTTAGCCAGCAATCCAATGGCTTCTCATTATACTTATAAAACTCAGGCCCTTACCAACCATGACCTTAAGTTCCTAATTGATCTTGCTTTTTAATTCTTATTCTATCTAGTTTCCTAACCACTCACTTACATTCAGCACACTCTAACCACAACCTTGTATGTTTTTCTTCAGTTTTCTTTCCTTGTTTGAAAGTCTTCCTACGTTCTATTGTCTTTATCTGGAATCTTTCTATTCTCTCTATCTGGAATATACTTGTACAGAAATTTACATAGTTCTTCATAAATCTCTGATTTTGTTAAGATCTATGTTCAGAAGCCATTTTTTCAGAAAGCATGAAGTAATCACATCAGTGATCTGTCCTTTTCTGTGCTCTATATTCTCTGTAAGAGAAGAAAGGAAATGAGAATATTTGGGTCTTAAATTTTTAGTAAAATAGGTAAATATTATTATTTTAAAATTAATTTTAATTCTTTAAAATGTAGTTTTTTATTCATAATATTAAATCTAAATTTATATTATATCTAGAATGGCAGTCCCATTCTACTCTATATTTGCCTCTGTTTTTATTTCATAGCATTTATTACTTCTTGATATATACGAGGGACGTCAGGAAAAAAAAAAGTCAGCCATAAATGCCTCTATTTTTTATATTACATGACAGAATACTTTTCAGATAGCCCTCATATATTGTATATTGATTTGTTTATCCTCACTATTTCCCACAAGAATATGTGCTTTATGTGTTTAGGATTCCTGTCTTAGTATTCCTATATAGTGCTATGATCCTAGCACCAGAAACAGTGAATTTACATAGTATATATTAAATAAATGCTTTTTGAATGAATAGTTGAATGGTTATCTCTGTGATATGTTGAAATTATGTATTGATTCCTTCCCCAGTTTTAATCGAGAATGTTTAACAACTGTAAGATTAAGTTTTCATTATATCCAAGTTTCCAATAAAGATAATCAAAAATCAGAAGACTCTTTGACCCTTTACGTTTAATATCATGAATAGAAAAAAATATTTTTAAGAATAAAAATGAATTTTAAAATAATATTACTCACCAATCTTACTAAAACTCTAAGACCAAAATATTCTCAGTTTTTCCTTGTGTACAGAGGATACAGAGCACAGAAAATGACAGATCACTGGTGAAATTATTAATACTTCCTGAATGAGAATGTAATTTTTATATTAGGAATCCATAGTCTATGTGGCTCTGGGGACTGAGCTGAATGTTCAGCTTCTATTTCTAGACCTATGACAGGCCTGCTGAGTGACCTTAGGATAGTTAATGGGTTACTAGTGTTGACAAGGGTATAGTAAAGATTGATGATATGGATTCTGTGAATTGCTTGGAACTCTTTGGAGAAAATTGTGTGTCATTTCCTTTCTCATATTTAACAGCTTTATATCATTAAATAACCTAGGAGGGACACATACACTTCTGTCAATGACAGAGCAGCTTCTGTCAAACCAATAACATTGCTGTATAAAACTATAAAACTATACAAAATTAAATTTACAAAATAACTCTTTAAAGGATTAAGAGTAGAAACCGACACATCCAGAATTTGAAGGACTACTATCCCAAATATAATAGAAAAGAAATACATTGAGGTAATCCCAATATCTTCTACCACTTTTGCATTTGAGATATTTGCTGATTTTTAACCTGTGAATGATGATATGGCTAGAAGCCAACTGGCAGATTAAAAGCTAAAAATATATGTAACACTTCCAGTAGTCTCATGCCACTAGAGTGAAAAATAATTAGAGTTCAGGGCTAAGCAAGAATGGGGGAACATGATGAATATTTTGACTTTGAATTGTGTTCACTAAAAGTTTACACCACAAGAAAAAAGAAAGACTAACTAAAATAGAAAAACCTCAGAAAATACTTAAATCTTCCTGTAAAACTATCTAAATTTCTTTGGATGTTGGGTTGTCTATTTCTGCCATAACTGCCTGACAAAAAAAAAATAAATCCTCCTAAATAAAGACAATATCATAGGGAGTCACCGCAAGTTTGAATTACATGAAAATTAGCAAAGATACCAGTAGACATGACCAGTTACCCAAAATAGAACCCACAGATGATCCACATGTTGGCATTATAACAGACTTCATCATATTTTGAAATTTTAATATATTCTAGATATGTCTTTTATTAGAGACGTAAGTTACAAATATTTTCTACTAATCAGTGGCTTGTCTTTTTAATTTATTAACAGTATATTTCAAATAACAAAATATTTTGTTTAATGAAATCATATTAATTCTTTTATGAATTGTGTTTTTGATGTATTGTTTTAAAAAATATCTTTGCCTAAACCTAGATCACAAAGATTTTCTACTATGTTCATTTCCAGAACTTTTATAGTTCTAGGGTTGATATTAAATGTATGATACATTTTGAATTGATTTTTATACACTATAAGAGTTATAGATTCAACCTCATCTTTTTAACATACATGTTCCAGCCCCACTTGTTAAAAAAGACTGAATTTTCTCATACCATGAAGGGCTTTATGCCACCAAATTTAACAACCTAGAGAAAATGGACAAGTTTCTAGAAACATATAGTCTACCTAATCAAAGCAAGAACTGAATAATCTAAATAGAACAATCAATAGTAAATAAATTGAAACAATCATCTAAAACCAAAGGCAAAAGCCCAAACCAGATGGTCTCACTAATGTGTGTTAACAAACATTCAAAGAAGAATCAATGCATATCCTTCTCAAACTTTTCCAAAAATTGAAGATGTGGCAATACTTTCCAACTTATTCTGAGGCCAACATTACAGTAATAACAAAATCTGGTAAGGATAACAAAAAGAGGAGACTATAGACCAATATCTCTGATGAACACAGATGCAAAAATTCTAAACAAAATATTACCAAATAGAATACAATAATGCATCAAAAAGACGATACACCTCAATCAAGTGGGATTCATCCCAGGAGCACAATGGTGGTTCAACATATGGAAATTAATCAGTGTGATACATCACATAAACAAAATTTTAAAAATGATATAAAAACTATATCAATTCATGCAGAAAAAGCACTTGACAAAATACAATATCCATTTATGATCAAACCACTGAATAAAATGAATATAGAAGGAAAGTACCTCAACATAATAAAGGCCATATATGACAAACCCTTAGCTAATAGCATACTGAATGGGGAAAAGGTAAAATCTATTTCCCTAAAATCAGGAAAAAGACAGGGATGCCCCCTGTCACCACTGCTATTCAACATAGTATTGGAAGTTCTAGACAGAGCAATCAGGCAAGAGAAAAAAATAAAATGTATCCAAATTGGGAGAGAAGTCAAAGTGTCACTATTTGCAAATGACATGATCCTTATATAGAAAATTCCAAAGACTCCACCAAATAACTATTAGAAACAATAAATGGATAAAGTAAAGTTACAGAATACAAAATTTATGTACAAGAATCAATTATATTTCTATATACCAACAATAAAATTTCAGAAAAAGAAATAAGAAAAACAGTACATTTTGAGATTGCAACACCAAGAATAAAATACCTGGGAATTAACAAAGAATGTGATGGACTTATACACTGAAAACTATAGGACACTATTAAAAGAAATTAAACAGTACACAAAGAAATAGAAAGATATTCTGTGTTAATGGATTGGAAGAATCAACATGGTTTAAATGGCCATATAACCCAAAGCAACATACAGATTTAACATAATTCCCATCAAAATCCCACAGACATTTTTAAAGAAATAGACAAAAAATGTATCACATTCATGTGGAACCACAAAAACCCCTAAATAGCCAAAACAAACCTGCGAAGTGTCACTAATCAAAATAGCTTAGTATTGGCAGAAAACCAGATATGCAGACCAATGGAATAGAATAAAAAATCCAGAAATAAACCCACAAATTATAGATAAACAGTTTTTGACAAAGGAGTGAAAAGTATACAATAGAGAAAAGAAAGCTACTTCAGTTAATGGTGCTGGGAAAACTGGAAAACCATATGCAAAAGAATAAATCTGAGCTATGAACTCCCACCATATACTAAAATTAATTCAAAATGAATTAAAGACCTCTCCATAAGACCTGAAATAATAAACTGTATACAAGAAAACATCAGTACTAAACTTACAGACCTCGGGTTCAGGGACAACTTCATGAATCACACCTCAAAGGAAAGGGAAGTAAAAACAAACAGAAAAAATGAATGGGACTATATCAAACTAAAAACCTCTGCACAGCAAAAGAAACCATCAACAAAACAAAGAGACAACCAACCAAATGAGAGAAAATATTTGCAAACAATGTATCTGATAAGGAAATAATATCTAATATATATGAAGAATTCATATGACTCAACAACAAAAATAACCAACAATCCAGTTAAAAAGTGGGCAGAAGACCTGAACTGACTCTTCACCCATAAAGACATACAAATGGCCACCAAACATATGAAAAAATGATCTATTTCATTAGTTATTAGGGAAATGCAAATCAAAACCACAATGAGATACCACCTCACACCTGTGAGAATGGCTGTTATCAACAAGACAAGGAATAACAAGTGCTGGAGAGGGTGTGGAGAAAAAGGAACGCCGGTACACCGCTGGTGGGAGTGCAAACTGGTATAACCACTATGGAAGATGGTGTGGAGTTTCCTCAGAAAATTGGGAATGGAGTTACTATATGACCAGGCAAGTCTCCTTCTGGGTAAGTACCCCCAAATATTGAAAATCTTAGTCCACAAAGACTTATGTACCTCAATGTTCATCACAGCACCATTCTTGGTGGACAAGTCATGGAAACAACCAAAGTGCCCTGCGACAGATGAATGGATAAAGATGCTGTGGTACATATACACAATGGAATATTACTCAGCTATAAGAAAAGATGAAATATTGCCATTTGCAACAAAATGGATAGACCTGGAGATCATCATGCTTAGTGAAATGAGCCAGACAGAAAAAAACCAAGCACCATATGACTTCACTCATATGCGGAATATAAAACTGAAAGCAACAAAGAAAAAAGAAATCAATAAAGAAACAAATAACCCATGGACACAATCAATAGTTTGTTGTTTATTTGGGGATGAGTGGGTTAGGGAGGGGAGAAGGGGGAGTGTGTGGGAGAGGAGGGAGGGGGAGCTAAATATAGGGTGATGGAAAGAGAAGTCACATTAGGTGGTGAACTTATTATACAACAAGCTGACATGCACTGTAGAATTGTATGCCTGAAACCTATGTAATCCTTGCTAACAGATGTCACCCCAATAAGTCTAACAATAAAAATGAATTAAAACAAAAACTTTAGTGATTACCTGAGGGTAAGGGGGGAGAGGAAAGAGGGTGTCAAACATATGGTGATGAAAAGAGAACTGACACTGGGTGGTAGACACATAATGCAATACACAGAAGATGTACTATAGAATTGTACACCTGGAACCTATGTAATTTTTGCCAATCCTTGTCACTCCAATAAATTTAACAATAAAAAAGAGACTGTCTTTTAGTTGCCTTTACACTTTTGTGGAAAATTAGCTTTTCTTATATTCATGGGTATAATTTGAACTGTCTGTTCAGTTCTACTGATCTCTTTGTCATTATTTATATTAAAAAATCATATATAAACCATTCCTGTATCTTTGCAATGTCATATATAGTGTTAGACCTTCAAGTTTGCCTTTATTTTTTCAAGTTATTTTGGCTATTCTAGGCCTTTGGCATTTTCACATGAAGTTTAAAATCAATTTATGCCCAAAACAAATATGAATAAAAATAAAAACTTGTTAGCATTTTGATTGAGATTGAACAAATTTATATGTTTATTTGGTAGAGAATTGACATCTTGACAACACTGATTTTTCTTTCAAGTTATGAACATAGTGTATCTGCCCCTTTATTTAGGGTTTCTTTCTATTACTATTTTATAACCTTCAGCACACAGATATTGCAGAACATTTATATTTAAGCATTTTATATTTTATGATGCTATCACATTAAAAAATTTTCAATATGGATTTTTCATTGATAGTCTATGGAAATAAAAGTCAATGTTATATATTAATCTTATACAACCTTCCTAAATTCACTCATTAAATAGTTTTCAAATAAAATATGAGGAAAATATTGGAACAGGAACTTCATCAAAGAAAGTGTCTGAATGGCAAATAAGCTACATGCAAAGATTGTAAATGTTATTTGCATTTAGGTAATTGTGTGAAAACTACACAGCTTTCAGATTGGCTACAATTTAAAAGACTAACCATATCAAGAGTTGGTAAAGATATGGAGCCACTGGAACTCTTATATACTGCTGATAGAAATATAAAATGGTACAGTCACTTTTTAAAATACTCTGGATGTTTCTTGAAATGTTGTACATACATTTACCATATGATTACACCATTTCACTCTGAAATATTTAATTGTATGCAAATATTCATACCAGCTTTATTTGCAGTAGCCTAAGACTGGAAACTGAAATAATCATCAAATGGTGAACGGATGAACAAATTTGCCATACAATGAAATACACTTAACAATAAATAATATTTAACTATTAAAACATAGAACAACATGGATGACTCTCAAAATAATTATGCTAAGTTTAAAAATGATAGGCAAAACAAAATACATTGTTCATGATTCCATTTTTATAAAATTTATCATATAGAAATTAATCTATAGTTACAGAAGCAGAGCAATATTTTTTTCAGAAATCAGTGTCATGAAAACTTTTGGAATTATTAATATGTTGATTATCTTGATTATGATGTTGGTTTTGCAGGTGTGTGATGTGTGTCTATGTCAAATTGTATAGTTTTGTATACTTTAATTAAGTAGTATCAAACTATATTTTTTATATTTACTCTTTATTATATGTCACAAATGCCTCAATAAAGATGTTTAAAACATTAAACATAGTGGCACACATAAGAAGATAAAATTTTGATTAAAACATAAATGTGTGGTAAGTAAGTAATTAAATTAGAAAACATTACCTATAAAATAATCATATAGGATTCTAGAATTAAAAATGCATAAATAGTAGAACTTAAAAGCTTAATATCTGTGTTTATAACCAATAAAAAAATAATCAAAGGAAGAATTAATGAAATAGAAGAAAGTGGTAGAAAGTATCCTGTCTAAAAGTTTTAAAAGAAGAAGCAAGGAGAAAAAGAATGAGAAGGAGGACAAGGAGCCAAAACTACATCAAGAAAAACAAGCAAAAGATGAACATGAAGAACATAAAGAACAAAAAGAAGGCATGGAAGACATACATGAAATAAAAAGACTTCTACATCGTATCATTGGAATCCCTGAAAGAAAGGCTCAACAAAATAGAGGAAAACATGATTTCAATAAATAATGCTGCAAATTTTTCAAAATAAAAAATAGACATAAAGAGGTATATTTAAAGTACACTACAATGCCAAAGTAAAATACCACACCTAAGCACAAAAAGTTAAATAATTGAAGCCAAGAGAAATAGGTAAAGAATCCACAAAGTTTGGAAGTACAAAGATAAATAATAATACATCAGCCTATTTACCACATAATTAAAATTATTATAACTAGAGTTTAATACAATTAATAAAAATAGATACAGAACTAAAAAGTCAATCCACCAGCAATACATAACTATTCTAAATTTATGTGCCTCTAATATGTGGTCTCAAAATATGTAACAATATGGATTGCTGTAAGTGAAGAGAAGAGATAATACAACATAATGTGAGAATTGGTTAATAATGAAAGTTAAATAAATCAATTTTATTGCATTAACTAAAATAAAAGATTAAAAACTATCATCTCCAGATTTAAAAAAATTACATTCATCATGTTGACAAGCTATTAATAGAAAATAACTTATTCTGATAAAGGTTATATAAAACTACAGCAAATATTATCTTTAGTGGTAACGTTGAGAGTTTTTCCTCTGTAATCAAAAGCTATAAGAAAAGATTCATTACCATCACTCTTATTCAACATTATTAGAATTAATAAGAAATGTTGGCAAGGTAATTGGCTTCAAGGTAAATGTAATTTAAAAAACATTTGTGTACGTATCAGCATGAAAGAAATACAAATGTATTTAGTATTTTCTTTAAAATGTAAAATAGCCAAGAATAAATATCTACATTGAAAAATGTAATTTAATAATTAAAAAGATAATTAATGTAAGATAAACATATTTACTAATCAGAAGACTCTATATTATACAGATGTCAATTTCACAAAGTTTATTCTTAGGTTCAATGCAGTCATAGACAACATTTCAGTAGGGTTATTTTTTTAGAGGGAAAAGAAGGGTAATAGGGAGTTTTGCTGAAAATATGGAGTAAGTGCACTTTTCTACATTGCTGGTAGGAGTTTAAATTGGTTCACACATTCTGGAAAATTGTGTGTCAGTACCTACTACAGCAGAATATTACCCAGTACTTGCTTTCATGTAATAGAAATATGTAAATGTGTGAAGAATAAGTCATACACAGATTTAGTCACAGAAACACGATTGATATAGTAAGAACTAAAAATAACCGAAATGCTCACCTACAGTAAAATACATAAATAAACTATAATATATTCAATGCAATATTATACAGCAGCAATAAAGAAGTACAAACAATTGCTAATATACATGATTAATCCTTTAGTTATCATGTTGAACTAATAAAGTTTTACATTAAAGTTATATACTCTATGATTTTATTTATACAAAATTAACAAACAGGCAAAAGTAACCCATAGCAATAAAAATTGAAAGAGTAAGAATTATTAGTGTGAGAGTGAGGTGAGTAGGCTAATGATTAGAGAGAAAAGAGGGAAGATTTTTGGGATGCTGATAATGTGTTTTTGGTCTCAGTGACGAAAGTTACATCAATATGTTTACTTGCAAAATTTCATTGACCTGTATACTTAGGCATTGCACACTTTTTACATGTTATGTTATACTTTAAATATTTATTAAAAATATAAATAAGAAAATGTAATTACATAATTTCTATTAATCTAAAATTATTATACAATATGGAATTATAATCTGAAATAATTTATATCATGTAATCTGGTTTTAATTATTTACATGAGCATTGTGTAGTATTTTTTATTGTTAAACTTATTGGGGTGACATTTTTTTACTAAAAATTAAGTCGGTTCCAGGTGTACAACTCCACAATACATTGTCTGTGTGTTGCATTACGTGTTCATCACCCAAAGCTGTGGTTTTTAAATCATCCTGAAAAAATTATTTCGGATGGATTTCTCTACATTGTTAATTCCATTGTTTTTTTGCCTCTGCCTTATTTTGATGCTCGCAATTTGAATTTCACAGTTAACAAATGCAGAAAATAATTTGGAAAGTAGAGCATTTTCAGAAAATACTCAGGTAATGTATGTTAAAACAAGCGTAAATTAATTCCATGTTAACCTCTTGGGATTTTCTGTGCTTTCCTCTTACATTTAGCGACAAAATCAAGGTTGACAATCTCGTATTTTTTCTTTGAGAAGCAATGTTTTTGAAGGCTTAACTGATGTGCACTCCTATACCTTCAATCTACTCCTCTAGGGCTACAAACTCAGATGCCTACAGGGACCAGCTGGAAACAGAAAGGAGATAAATAAGTTGTATAAAATGGTAGAAAATTACTAAATACAAAATAAATAGAACCTGTGTAAGAATGATGATGAGTGACACGTGACACAAGGAATTGATGGAACCATTGTAAAATGGAGAACACATGTTTTCTCTAAGGAATGGCCACTCAGCTCCATGCAGGCACAAAGGCATGGTGTGTCCAATAGTTTTATGAAGAGAAGTTTGAAAAACAAAATTTGATATATAAGTATCTTGATGTTTAAATCAGTAATTAATTCAAAAGTTTGTAAAATACTCTGCAGCAAAATCAAGAATAAGAAACCTATGTCTGAGACCCAGACTATTTTCATTTTCTGATTTAAAAGAGAAATATTTCCAAATTCCAGTCCTACAAGTAACTGTATTTCTGAACAATAGGTGGCTATTTTTTATGTTAAAGATACTGAATTGTGCTATGATAATGTTTTTCACATTGCTCCTATTTCTAGAACCTAGATCTAAACTTATGGTCTGCCTTTACATAGTATATTAAAATTTTACACACATATTTATGTGTATATATATATATATAGTCAATACAAATTGACTATATATATTAAATTTGTTAAACTTACCTCCAGTTTTATATAATAATCTGTGCTTATTTTCCTCTTTAATTTCTTCACCAATTTGACTTCATATTGTGTTTATTAAATGAAACTCTGTACTTTAAAGCTGCTTTAAATATTTTTGGTATAGAAATCAATTCTGTATACTTTAAGAAAATTAATCTAGACATGATGGTATAAAATAGGTCCTTTATAAAGCAAGTCAGTTAAATGGTCAATAAATATATGAGAAGGTGATTAACTCACAAATCATCAAGAAAAAATAAAATTATAACACAAGAAGAAATCACAATTATAATCAGAGTAGCAAACCTAAAAAAATAAAATAAAAGGGCACAATGGTATTATAATAGACAGTCTTCAAAATGGTACAAATTGTCCTGGGATAATAATACCTATGAGTATATCAAAGAAAAGTTGAACCAACAAGAAAAATCTGAAATATGGCTAAAGAAAGGGAAGTCACACAATGTGTTCACATACACATCAGGAAAGAGAGTGCCCCGTCCCAGAAGGTCAATGTAAAAACCTTATTTTAGAGCTGCCCATGTCAGGTACGGGCACCTCATTCATGTGAAGATACCCTCAACAGCTAAGAGGAAATAATATTGAACTATTCAAATCATAGTTCTCTGTCTCATTGCATTAACACAATCATAACCAAACATCACCCTAAGTGTATCTTATCATCCCACACAAAGATTTCACTGGACAGGGGATCGATTCAATTCAATTACAATTATATAGATATCTTTTGCTAGCATCTAGTTCTCTGAAATTGAGATACCCTATCTCTGGGCCGTTGAGAAACTCTTGCCTCTGGTCTCTCCAAGTTCAGAGATGAATTCTTAAGTTTGCCACATTGCTATCCCTCTGAAAACCAGCTGACTAGTTCTCATTGTGAAATTATAAACTTTTGTGTTAAATGCTTACCATAAGCATAACTATACACATACAAATTTGTTTAGGAAACTAGAAAAATACCACATAATGAACATATGTTGTATGACAACCTATACACAGTTTTATTCAATCTTTGCAATGACAATTATATAGATAGATAGATACAGATAGATAGATATAGATATACACAGATGTTGCCTTACAGCTGCCAAACCATCTGTCCCCTCACGCATTCCCCATGGCATCCTAAGGCAGGAGCTAAGTGTGGAGGCCACAGGGGCATAGAATACCTCACGTCACCCTGTATGGGCCCGGAGGATAGCTGGTTAGTCAATGATGGGTAAGATTCCTCAAGAGAGGAACAACCTAAGACAGGCACAGTGACATAGGGGCCATCTGGAGAGAGCTGGGGCTCTACAGAGGTGAGGCACAGCCCCTCACCCTCTCTGAGGTTAATCATCAACCCCCTGGCTGCCTTGTGTCCCACCCTGCTCCCAAGGTGACCTGAAAGAACAGTATCAGTCATGTGTCAACAGGAACGATTTCGGTACTGAGTCTGCCCCCTGGGGTGGTTTCAGTACACTGAGTCCTTGGGGCTGTATGTTCTTATAGAGACACAATGCATGTTGAAGCACAATGGGGACTTTGGGGTGGGGGGGAAGACATTGCCCTAGGCAACGTTACGCCCAGACATTTGAACAACCAGTCTCACTTCCCTGTAGGCTCACTAATGAAAGTTACTCGGTGACCCGATTCGGAGCTCTTTTCAGTCCATGAGGCTGGAGCCCCCACGCCCCGCTTCAAACTTATTTTTGGCTGCTGTGTTTCACCACCTTGCGCCGCCCTACCCGTTCCCCCACTGCCCGTGTCATGTCGGATGCGACACACATACACACATTTCCATTTTGCTGATGAAAGAAGTGAAAGAATAAATTGACTGCCTTTAAGATTAAACAATTTGCATGTAGTAGAGACTGAATTTCAGTTTGGATCTACCTCACTTTAAAACCTTTGAATTCCTCCTTATTACTTCACATTTAGACTTCAATAATAGACAGAACTGATGTACAAATAAAAGGAACATTTAGGGCCCAGGAAACCTCAATTATGTTGAATAGTCCTTTAATTAACTTGTTATATACATTGTACAAAACAACTTTTCTCTAGCTCATCATTTCAAATTCCAGGCCAGTGAATCTCACTGCAGAAGCCTTCTAAAATCATCCTGTAAAAATACATTAGAATACTGTTTATAGAGTATTCAGTAATTTGGGAAAAATCATATAGAAATTTCAAAGTCAGCTAGGGATGCTAAATATTTATTTTCCATGCTTTAGTCTCTGTAAGTTATTCTGTGTGTATGTATTATAGGAAATGCTGACATAGAGTGAATTTGACATTTTCAAAGACAGTGGTGGTATTTTGGAGGACAGCTATATATAACCTGCTTACTGGGTTTCCAAAGCCTATGGATATTTTATGACAGAACTTCATGACTGATATTTATAGAAATATCCTTTGTAAAGAGACCCCATTCTTTATAGCATGATTTCTGGCACACATGATTTCTGCCACAATGAAAAAGAAACCACAGAAATAGTGGCATGTAAAATTAACTAACCTTCCATTTAGTGTATAAATGCTAAATTATTTTTGGTCAGTGGCATAATCTGATTTGAAAATTTTATCTTGAAATATAAGTGTGTCTGATTTAAAGGAGAAAGCAACAAGACAATATTGTTGGCTTTTATCCTGTCATTTCTGAATAGAAACTAAAGGATTTTGACTTTGCAAATGAAACAGCATTATAAGTTTCCTCATTGTGTCAGCTCTGAAAGAATTGGACTTCTTTTTCTGACATGGTTTTCTTGTTGAGCATGCTGACCGTTAAATTTCAGCCTTTTCCCTCTCTGCACATTTCTACCTGTCTTCTGTTGCTTTCATTCAATTAACAATTTTAGGGAGTAAACTTTAGTTATTGCTTGGAATTACTTTTTTTAAACTCATTTTTGTTAGACTTACTGGGGTGACATCTGTTAGCAAGGATTACATAGGTTTCAGGCATACAATTCTACAATGCATTGTCACCTTGTTGTATAATAAGTTCACCACCTAACGTGACTTCTCTTTCCATCACTGTATATCTAGCTTCCCCCCCTCCTCTCCCACCCCCTCCCCTTTCTCCCCTCCCTAACCCACTTGTCCCCAAATAAACATTAAACTATTGATTGTGTCCATGGGTTATTTGTTTGTTCATTTCTTTTTTCTTTGCTTTCAGTTTTATATTCCGCATATGAGTGAAATCATACAGTTCTTTGTTTTTTCTGTCTTTCACTAAGCATGATGATCTCCAGGTCCATCCATTCTGTTGCAAATGGCAATATTTCATCTTTTCTTACAGCTGAGTAATATTCCATTGTGTATATGTACCACAGCTTCTTTATCCAGTCATCTGTCGCAGGGCACTTTGGTTGTTTCCATGTTTTGGCCACTGTGAACAGCGCTGCGATGAACACTGGGGTACATAAGTCTTTGTGGACAAAGGTTTTCAAGTCTTTTGGGTAGATCCCCAGAAGGGGGATTGCTGGGTCAC
>PVJL010002725.1:66051-155203 GCA_004026885.1 Lyroderma lyra
TTTTCTGAGGAACCCCCACACTGCCTTCCACAGTGGTTGTACCAGTTTGCACTCCCACCAGCAGTGTACCAGAGTTCCTTTCTCTCCACATCCTCTCCAGCACTTGTTATTCCTTGTCTTGTTGATAATAGCCATTCTCACAGGTGTGAGGTGGTATCTCATTGTGGTTTTGATTTGCATTTCCCTGAGAGCTAATGAGCATGAGCATTTTTTCATATGTCTGCTGGCCATTTGTATTTCTTCATGGGAGAAGTGTCTATTTAGTTCTTCTGCCCACTTTTTAATTGGGTTGTTTGTTTTTTTGTTGTTAAGTCTTATTAGTTCTTTATATATTTTAGATATTAGCCCCTTATCTGATGCATTATTTGCAAATATTTTCTCCCATTCAGTTGGCTGTCTCTTTGCTTTGTTGATAGTTTCTTTTGCTGTGCAGAAGCTTTTTAGTTTGATATAGTCCCATTGATTTATTTTTGCTTTTACTTCCCTTGCCTTTGAGGACAGGTTCATGAAGTCCTCCTTGAGTCCTAGGTCTATAAGTTTCGTACCGATGTTTTCTTCTGTACAATTGATTGTTGCAGGTCTTATATGAAGGTCTTTAATCCATTTCGAGTTAATTTTTGTATATGGAGAGAGTTCACAGCTCAGGTTCATTCTTTTGCATATGTTTCTCCAGTTTTCCCAGCACCACCTACTAAAGAGGCTGTCTTTTCCCCATTGGATGGTTTTTGCTCCTTTATAAAAAATTATTTGTCCATAAATTTGTGGATTTCTTTCTGGGTTTTCAGTTATTTTCCATTGGTCTATATTTCTGTTCTTCTGCCAGTACCAAGCTGTTTTGAGTACTGATGCTTTATAATATAAATTGAATGCAGGGAAGGGAACGCCACCAGCCTTATTCTTTTTATATAGTATTGCTTTGGCAATTTGAGGTCTTTTATGGTTCCATATAAACCTGATAATTCTTTTATCTATTTCACAGAAGTATAATTGTGGGATTTTAATGGGTATTGCATTAAATCTGTAGATTGCTTTGGGCAGAATGGCCATTTTTAACAATGTTAAGTCTTCCTATCCATGAACAGGGAATATTTTTCCACTTCTTAAAGTCTGTTCCAATTTCTTTCAAAAGTGTCTTATAGTTTGCTGTGTATAAGTCTGTCACGTTCTTTGTTAAGTTAATTCCCAGGTATTTCATTCTTTTTGTTGTGATAGCAAAAGGAATTGACTCCCTATTTCATTTTCTGAGGAATTGTTGTTTGTATATAGGAATGCTGTTGATTTTTGTACATTGATTGTGTATCCTGTGACTTTATTGTATTCATTTATTTTTTCTAATAGTTTCCTGGTGGAATCTTTGGAATTTTTTATGTAAAGGATCATGTCACCTGCAAATAGTGACAATTTGACTTCTTCTTTCCCAATTTGGATACCTTTTATTCCTTTCTCTTGCCTGATTGCTGTGGCTAGAACTTCCAGTACTATATTAAATAACAGTGGTGACAGGGGGCATCCCTGTTTTGTTCCTGATTTTAGGGGAATAGGTTTCAGCTTTTCCCCATTCAGTATGATGTTAGCCGAGGGTCTGTCATATATGGCCTTTATTATGTTGAGATACTTTCCTTCTATACCTATTTTATTCAGTGTTTTGATCATAAATGGATGTTGTATTTTGTCAAAAGATTTTTCTGCATCAATTGAAGCAATTAATAGGATCCATGTCCCTTTAACGCCCTCCAAGATTCCTGTAGGTTGCTCTCCCAGCCTCTTCTCACCCTGTAGTCATGCAGCTCCACAGCCAGCACTCTGGATTAGATGAAAGAGAAATGTGACTCTTTGGCAGTGTCCTGTAAAGCTGAAGAAGGTAGGCATTTAGTCATTTACTCACTTTCCATGGAGGAAAAAATCATAGGCTGAGAAGTTTTCTCGTGGTATTGAGCTGTGTCCCCTTGGAGAAGGGGTAACACAGGTAAATTAAATCTATTCCTCTTACCCTATTCAATGAATGTGGTTATAGTTTTGTGCTCGAATGGTGTGCTGAAACTTCTCTTCTGGAAACCTGGACTTTCAGAAAAAGAGCTCTTGTCCCTGGGTGATTGTCTTAGACAGTCTTCTCCACGGCCCTTGACATATAGCCAAGAGGGTCTGGAGCAGGATCCACAGCCAGATCAAGTCTGTCTGACTATCCCCCATGCACAGGAGGATAAGACGTCTCCAGGTCCCTTAGCATATGGAGTCAAATTATTGTATTTAAGGGGAGATACATGAGAGAAACATCTTATTTTGTAATGTTATTAAACAAAATTACTCTAAAAAAATCACTGAAATTATAATTGTTATGATCTGAGTCACATGGGCTCAAAATTCAAAATTAATTTAATCATCTTTCCATTTATCTATGGTGGTTGCTCTCTCTTTAGGACAAAGTAAAGAATCAAATATTGTCTTTGAACTGCCAACCCATCTGTTCTCCTGCCCCACGCATTCCCCATGACATCCTAAGACAGGAGCTAAGCGTGGAGGCCATGGGGGCATAGAGTACATAAGAGACAGAACTGACCCTCTCTCAGGGGTACTGTTCCTCCTGCTCTCACACACCTCACATCACCCCATATGGCCCCAGAGGATGGCTGGTTACTCAATGAGGGGTAATATTCCTCGAGGAATAACCTAAGACAGGCACCGTGGCATATGGGCCATCAGGAGAGAGCTTGGGCTCAACAGAAGTGAGGCACAGCCCCTTACCCTCTCTGAGGTTAATCTCCTGTCCCCTGGCTGCCTTGTGTCCCACGCTGCTCCAATGGTGACCTGATAGAATGATATCATTACGCTTCCTTAGAGATGACTCAGATACTGCGTCAACCCCCTGGGCTAGTTTCTATACACCGAGTCCTTGGGGCTATGTGTTCTCATAGAACTACAATGCATGTTGGAACACAATGGGGACTTTCAGAAAAAGCAGTTTGCTAGGCAACACAACTCACAGACCATGGAAAAATGAGTTTCACTTCTTGTATGTCCACCAATAAAAGCTATGCGTTGACTTAATTCCGGGCTCTCAGTCCTTGAGGCTGGAGTTCCTTGGCCCCTATTATACTATATTCTTGGTTACTGTCTTCTTTCACTTTGTGTCCCCCTTTTCGTTTTCCTACAAGCTCATGTAGTGCTGTATGCAACAGTTAAATACAAGTATTACTCATATATTTACTATCTCTTTCTCTCCCCTTTATAAGTAGTTGTTTTTAGAGTAAAATTTATATATGATGCAACACTATCATACCATCAAGTCATGGAGTTGTAGGAATGATTCTTTTTTTTTTTTCCTAGAAAGTGATTTGTAAATCTTTATTCCACTTAATTTGGGTTAATTTTCTAATCTAGTACCCCAAGGCAACCTTAATTACACCCTGAAGGCAGCCTTATTTACAACTAACAATAGCTTTTATGTACTGTTAAAATGATAAATTGAGAAGATAGAAAAGTTACATAGAAGACACTGGAGTTAAACCAGAGAGAGTGAAAGATTGGTAGAGAAGGAAGAGAAGGGGAAATAAGGAGAAATAGGGAAAACATTTAGAATTCATTGTATTCATTTCCAAAGGTGGCTCTAACAAACCACCACAAACTGGATGGCTTAAAACAACAGAAATACATTTTTTCACAGTTCTGGGGAATAGAAGTGTGAAATGAAGCTGATATCAGGGTGATGCTTTCTCAAAAAATCCTATGGGAGGATCCTTCCTTGCCTTTGCCAGCTTTTGGCAGTCCCAACTTTCCTTTGCTTACGGTAGCATCACTTCAGTCCCTTCTTTAGTCTTCATGTGACTGTCTTCCCTCTGCATCTCTATCTTTGCCTGTTCTTATAAAAACAGCAGTCACATTGGATTGTAAGCCCATTCTTCTTCAATATGACCTCACGTTAACTAATTACATGTGCAGTGAGTGACCTTACTTCAAAGTGAGCTCGCATTCTGGGGTACTGGGAATTAGGATTTTAAGGTATGTATTTTTGGACAGACACAATTCTATCTATAACATGGATTAAAAAAAAAACAAATACAGCATTAACAGGAGAGAAGTAAAGACGGAGAGGCAGGAGGCAAGAAAATGAAAATCTAAGTATAGCCAGCCGACAATTAAAAGAAAGGACAGGAAGAATTAAGAAATCATCAAAATAGATCAGCACTTTGTTCTTCATGTAAGACTGAGGTATTACAGAAGGAGACAGTCCAGACATATGATAGATTTCACACAATTAATACATTTTTATTTACTGATTATTTACTGATTGACTTAATGATTACGTAGTTGAAATACAAAGCCCAGTGTAAGGTCTAATTAAGAAATCTTGGAAGAACAAATATAACTTGAAAACTTGTATGCAATTAGATTTATAGTAATCAATTCCAGATTTATAGTAATTGATTTTTATTTTCTTAGTCATCCTTCCTCTCCTCTTCTCTCCTCTCCCCATCCTTCCCCTCCCCTCCTCTTCTCTTCCCTTCCCCTCTCTTCCTTTCTCTTCTCTTTTTATTTCTCTTATCCTAGCCACAAAAAAATAACATGTGACTCTACTCTGTAAGATGCATTTGGGGATACATATCCTATAATGTTACAATCCTTACCTCTTTTAAATTTACAGTCCACATCTCTTGTCACCAAAAGACACAGTCTCCCCATCTAAATAGCCAGTAAGGTGAATACAGTGAAGTAACATATGAATAATACAGATATTTGTAAGAGTTCAAAAGAGAAAGATACCACTTTTGAGGTTTGTGATTGAGATTAATTGGTGCAAAATAAAATGCAATAATATATGGAAAATATGATAGAAGATTGATCTAGAAAAGCTTCATGGTAGAATTTTCAGCACGTAAGATTTGTATGAGTAGAATTGTAGGGAGTCTCATAGGGAAGTCCCCACTGGCCCTCAAGTTCGCCTGCAACTCCACACATATTCATGACTTTTCAGTCTTGTCTGATATGTTAGTTTGGGGGCTATATATTTATAACTGTAACAATGTATAAATAATGATAGAAGCCCTTTAAAAGTCTGATGAAGACTAAGCAGTCTATTCTCTAAGAATAATGCCTGCCAATAAATCTTTTTCATTCAGGATGATAAAGACAAGAATCATTCATGCAATAATTAAGGTTCTGTGGTCTTGGATAAAGGACTTTAGATTCAGGTTGCAATGTGGTCCAGATCGACTTTCATGGTGCTAAAAGACTGATTGGCTATTGGTCCACGACCACTTGGCTCCAAGTGTGGCTGTGTGAATTAGGTATCTCTGAAATTGCTCTCTGCCCCCACTGGCAACACTCATCTCTTCTTGGCATCCACTAAAGCCAAATACACTAAAAGTGTTCTGCCCTTGGTCACTAGTTCCAGCAGCGTGTTATTCCATCTAGCATATTTCCTGGTCATTTGGAAAGATTTCTTATGCGTGGACCCCCAACCTTCATAAGTTCATGAGCTGAAAATGTTTAACCTATTTTTAAAAGGCTGTTCTGCCTCTGGGTCCTAGTCTATCATGTATTTTATTATTTTTATTTATTTATTTTTTTATTTATTAGTATAGTTGCTGAGTTATAGATAAGAAACTGATTGTTTCCAGTTTTAATTTTTAACTTATATTTTTGCTTTATTAAGGTATAACATTCTATAATAAATAGCACATATTTAAAATATACAGGGTCGGACACAAATAACACCCATTTTTTAATGAGCTGGTAATCTATACCAAATCTTTTATTATATAATCATATGCATGTAATTCTATAACATAACAATATCATGCTCAAGTACACTATATATGACATTTTAGGTGAAATGTTAAAATTGCTGTCCATCTCATGGGAGACATTCACATATAGGGGCAACGTTATTTCTGCCAGGCCCTGTAAATTTCAATGATGTTTGATATGCACAAATACTCATAAAACCATCATTGCAATAAAGATAATACACATATATTTTTATTCTTAGAGGGTCCTCATGTTCTTTTGAAATGTCTCCCTCCAATTTTTCCTTATCAATCTCTATTACCCATTCTCCAGGTAGTGCCCATCTTCCTTTCAATATTGATTAGTTTTAATTTTTTAATAAATTCTATAAATGGAATCATATGACATTATTTTGATCTTCATCTATGTTATTGTTTGTATCAATAGCTCACTCCTTTATATTGCTGAGTATTTTCTATACCACTATGGTTATACCAAAATTTGTTTATCCATTTACCTATTAGTGGATATTTGGTTCATTTCTTTTGGCTATTACAATTAAAGCTGTCATGACTATTCGTGTACAAGTTTTTGCATATGCATATATTTTTATTTTGGGGGGTAAATACCTAGAAGTGAAATGGCTAGGTTTTAAAGAATGTGCATGTTTAATTTTTAAAGAAACTTTTTTACATTTTTACTGTTTTTACTATTTGCATCTATCTACACAGTGTATGAGAGTTCAACGTGTGTTGTATTATAGCAAATACACAATATGTTCGGTTTATTTAATTTTAGCTCTCTATTGGTACTGATACCTCATTTGGCCTTTTAAGAGATTTTTTTAAAGTGTTACAACTTAATAAAAATAGAATTATAAACAATTCTAGAAATGACTGAACTAAGAAAAGAGGGAGGAAGCGTAGGTACAGTATCCAATATGTTAAGAAATTAGTAAACAATAGATATTCAATTTTAAATGATTCTATTAAAAATAAGTGGCAGTTGGGAAGGTAGAAATTCTAAAAATAAAGTATAGACACTACGCTTACAAAACAAGAAATCATTTTAAGTGTGTATATGGGGGAGCAGCATAATAATAGGCTATGTTTGGCAAGACTGTTCACAGGTTTCCAGGACTGGTGTTAGAGAAAGATAAGTTAGAAAGTAATTGCAATATTCTAGGCAGAAGTTAATGAGAAAAAGATTGGTATGGTAATAATGAGAAGGAAAAATTGCATTAATGAAGACTTCCAGTGCTTGGCTAACTGACTAAAAGGAACGTGGGTTATGTTTTTTATTGTAGTTTGGTTCTTTGTACTTGTTAAAGTTCTTTATCTTTTACAATAAGCATTTATAATTTTCTCCTCAATATAAGAATCAGAGAAACAATTTACATTTAAATGCCCAATATCTACTTGCAACTGTTTAGGTAATACAGTATAATGATGGACCGGCTGGCAATGAGGTAGAACAGAATCATGGCGTGTGTGCCTTCCGGCCGGGGTTGAAGCTGAAATGACACTGAAGCTCATCTCTCCAAGCTTCTGTTTTGAGTGTTTCCACACCCCTTCCTCCTCAGAGGGCCTGCTTCTCTGCTTTGTGAGCATTAACAGCCCTGTTCTTGGCATTTCAAAGACATGAATTGTGAATTCTCAATGACTTCACGCCTTCCATCTAGCGGCACTTCCCCAGGGTGCAAGTGCTGAGATTTTTAACAGTTTTGCATGTCAAAGATTGGTAACTGTATGTATCTGAAGTGTTTTTGAAAGCCTGTGGCTGTCTGCACTGAAGCAAAAAGTTTTAGCTGAGCAGAAATTAAACAGAGGCAGAGTTTTCGGTGGCCTTGATCTATGGAAAGAATTTGGCTAAAAATACAAGAAAGTTCTGATGATGAAGTTGTTGGCAGTTGCATCATAATGTTGGCAGGGGCAGACAAGATGATGCTAATAGCATAAATCCCAAGCCAGTGTTCCAAGAGCAGCTAATGAATCCTGAAGCCATCATTTACTCAAGCTGAAAAGCTAAAATGTAAGAGCATTTTAATACCATAACGGAGGCAACATTCAGCACAGACCACATGTCTATGCAGGAAAGAGAGCGTGTTGGGAAAGTTTTGAAACTTAAGGCAGCATCAGTGCTGCTAGAGGAGACCAAGATACAGCCAGGAGAAAGGCACGTATACAGGGCCTGCTTAGAAAGAATGAACATATCCAGACACCTGAACTATTTTCTACGGAAAACTTCAGTAGGATAATAGCACAAGCAATGCTTTGAAAGTCCACTGAGGCAAAGTATTAAGCAATGTGAATTTCTCATTATTGCCTGAATCCAACTAGCTACAAAGAATAGACAAGGGCTCTTAAGGAAGACTGTGAATGTAAGAAGTACGTTTTTCATACCTATTTTTGATGGTTACATTAAGGTAGGTGACTGTCAGGAATAAGCTGGTGAATATTCAAGTTCAGACCTCTTATCTAAAGGAACTACATGTGGTTTCTGTTGGCTCAGAAAGCCTCTTTTCGAAGTGTAAAACAGTGAAAATGCCACAGTCTGCACAATACTAGCAGATGCCAAAAATACCTGTGCCAACACTCATTTTATCTTTTTTAGCCAATTCTGCTCAAATAGACTTTAGTCATTAGTAGTGGCACGCCTGCTAAAACTAGTCGCATGTCATATTAATTTTTTTCAGTTCACCATTAGAAACATGCACATCTTCTTAATTTATAATTGGGGTTGGGGGCAAAAGAACTAGACTTGGAGTCTCTATGACTGAAGGTGAATCCCATTTTTCTCACTTCGAAAGCTTATACCACATGAGTTTTGGGCATGAAGTTCTCACTGGTTGACGCTCTATTTTCTGACCTAAAAATAGGGACATAAAACATATTTTAGAGCAATCGTAAATCAGATAATGCAAAATATTTAGTACCATGTTGGATAAATTTTGAGCATGTAGAATTAACTCATGCCAATCCAAGCAAGCATTTTGCTTGAAATGATCCTTAGTCTGATTTCCCTTTGAAAAAGAGATAAAGGGGGAGAGTGTAGCCAAATAAGAAACTTTCCCTTTAATATCTCAGGGAAATACAGATGGGATGGGGTTAGAGAGAGTATTGAAAATAAATTTAATTTTGCCAATAACTTGCAGGCTACTGTTTCTAAATTTCTTGGTTGTCTTCTAGACCTTTTTGATAGATAGACTTACGTACACAACCATGATTAATTACCTGCCTCATGCTGGTATGTGTGGATAAGACAATTTGCTCATATGATATGCCTGGATTCATATAACTAGTGGCCATGAAATTCTTTATTTTTAATAGAGTGCATTTTTTTAAATAATTAGACTTTCCAGTCTGCGTAAGAGAAGAGTCATTTATGCTCCTTTCATGGTATAGTTACTTCATTTAAACATAAACACTGAAAGCCTGTAAGTGAGGATGTTCTTCTAGGCACGACATTTAGACAAAAAAATTTTAACCTTTCATAGATGGCTTGGCCAAGCTATCTTAATAAGGCCTTTCCATGGGATAAAGCATTTGAGAGTGATTTAAAATGAACTAAGTGATAGAAGGTTAGAGACTATTAATAAAGAACTTTTCTTTATTAGCTTTTCAGGTCATGTTTGCTTTTGCTTTACCCTGTAATTAACTGTCCAGAATGATTTTCATTGGCTTTATAGGTTTTGTCTTTCCACCTATGTTTATGTGACATCGTTTCCAAAAAGCTTTTGTATTTGTGAAAAAGAGCCTGAAGGCTCTAATGTGGGTGGTCATTTGCTACCCAATTCCATGTGAAATAACTAGAAATGGAAAGTAGTCATAAATGATTTAGTGTAAATTGTTTCGGGTACTGATAGATCACTATGTATCATCCTGTTTTCATTTGTTGTGGATATGTAATACAAAGGAGAGTAAATCCCCTTGCAGATTAATGAAGGTGGCACAGAGATTCTAATTTCCCAAGTGAAACACTTTTTACACAGTGGTAGCTTTGAGAGACAGGTCTGAACCTCATTAAACTTACTGTGTGTTATACATGGACAACCTAATTCAATTCCAGTAAAAACAGGCAAATAGGCTGTCAATGTAAATTAAACCCAAAGGCAAATAAGTGTCACTATGGTACTATATTACATGAGCATTTATCTCATAAATAGAAAAGTGAATTAAACTGTTAATTTCAATAGCAATTTAGAAAAACAAGTCCCATGTTACGAGTTGAAGAGAATTTTTTTTTCCACATGAATTACAATATTTTCCAACCTGTCTCCTTATAAGGTTCACATTTAGTTTGCAATCTCTCCCTTTCAAAACCTGGTTTCCCATACTTTCCAATTTGTCTTCATTTAAATATTTCTAATTTACCTTTAGACCCCCAGGGTAAACTTCTCTGAGTCATTCTGCTCACCATGACTAGTGATGTGCAAAATATGCCACTTATGACAACATATGTCAGTCCTCTATTCAGTCTTTTCTGACTACTTAAAACCTTTATAATAAAAGCCTAAAAACCTAGGGCACACAAGGACTATCATAACTATGCATCAACTTAATGCTCCTTTGCCCTCCCCTCATGTCTCTGCTTACTCTGTACCTCTCTGTCAAACATTCTGAATTTCAGTCACATTGAGCTACTCAGAATTCTTTGATTTATGACATTGTGTCTTTTTTTTCCATTGGTAGGTAACCCTGTTTGCCATTTTGTTCCTATTTACCTTTCTAAACTAGAATGCAATATCCCATCTTTCAAGATTTTAATAGTGTATGTTGCCTTGATCGTGAACCTTTATGCTATGAAATAATTGACTTGCATTGTGGCTCCTCTACTCTCAATACACAATTCTGTCACAGCACTATCAGATACGGTTTTAAGGCCATCTTTCTCATCACTCTGCTAATCTTCTTGCTGACAAGGTAACAAACACTTCTTGCTATTCTTTGTTTTTCTAACATCATTTGTTCAGTGCACCATTCAATAACTTCTTTAAAAGTTTTTATTAAAAATGTAGCTAACATACAATATTGTATCAGTTTCAGGTGTACACAATCATTATTCAACATTTATATACTTAAAGAAGTGATCGCCATGGTAAGCCCAGCAACCATCTGATACTATACCATGTTATCACAATATAACGGTACTGTACATTACAGGGCTCTCTCTTTTAACTAGTTGACTTTCTCTTGCTGCTTTTAGGATTCTCTCTTTGTCTTTAACCTTTGACATTTTAGTTATGCGGTGCATTTGGGTGTAGGCCTATTTGGGTTCATCTTGGTTGGGACTCTGTACTTCCTGGGCTGGTATTTCTGCTTCCTTCACCAGGTTAAGGAAGGTTTTTATCACTTTTTCTTCAAATAGGTTCTCAATCCCTTGCTCTCTCTCTCCTTGTTCTGGTACCCCCATAATGCAAATGTTGTTATGCTTGATGTTGTCCCAGAGGTCTCTTAACTGTCTTCATTTTTTTCATTCCTTTTTCTATTTGCTGTTCCAATTGGATGTTTTCTGCCACCTTGTTTATCAAATGGCTGATTCGATCCCCTGCTTTATCCAGTCTACTTGTGATTCCTTCTAATGCATTCTTCATTTCAATGATTATATTTTTTATTTTTAACTTTCTTTTATGGTTTCTTATTTATGCTTGCTATCTCTTTATTGAAGTTCTTACTAAGTTCCTTGAATACCCTTACAACCAGATTTGTAACTCTTGTCTCTGATAAGTTGCTTGCCTCCATTTTGTTTAGTTTTTCTTTTTCTGGTATTTTTCTTCCATTCTTTCATTTGGGATTCATTTCTTTGTTTCCCATTCTGGCTGCTTCTCTGTGTTTGTTTCTATGTATTAGGTAGATCTGCTATGTAACCTGTCATGCCAGGTGGCCTTATTTAAAAGGTGCTCTGGTTGGCTATACTGGGTGCTCTTGGAGTGTCCCTGTGTGTGTCCTCTTATTGTAGTTGATCCTTGATTAATGTTGGCATGTCAGTGGGTGAAACTGACCCTCAGGCTTACTGGCTGTGAGGTTTCCCATGTTTACAGCTAATGAGCTGCTGTGTGGAGGGCTTATTCCATAGTTCAGTACTGGCCTCAGCTGGCTCTGAGGCCTATTGAGACCATCCTTCAGTCGTGTCACTTGTGAAGCTAATTGGGTAATGTTCTGCTACGGTCTGAAGCCAACCTTCAGGTGTGTTAGTTCTGGGGTCTAGGAAGGGGCTCTGGTATAGACCAAGATCAGCTACTGCCCTATGACTAGCTGGAGACTACCTGGTAGGAGCTACAAAGCAAATATTTGGTTGCTGCCTATGCTGGACCTGGAGACAAGTGAGAGAGGCCATGTTGCAAACTGAGGATGGCTGCCACCAGTACTGGGTCTGGAGTAGTTCTGCAATAAGCTAGAAAATTCCAAGGCCTGCAGCCACCTGCAAGGTCTCATTAGGTTCAGCTGCTGTCAAAGGCTCGTGTAGTGTTGGGTGTGGTGGAGTCTCAGTAAGTCACTAGGTTGGAGTAAGAGGCTCTCACCAGACCAATTCAGATTCAGATTTGACCATGGGTGTGGTGAGGGGACTCAACACAGGAAAGATGGTGCCCACTTGTGGGCTGCCCGGGAGGGGTACCTCACACCGTGTTCTTCCAGTCCTTGCCCTGAAGTTACACAATTTAATCTTTCTCTGTATGTCTCCAATGTCCCTTACGTCACTGTCCCTAAGCTGAAGCCCAGGGTGGGTGCCTGTAAGTGAGTCTGTGTGTGGACCCTTTAAAAGGACATTGGGGTTTTTTGCAGCCTTTTGTGCTACCTGGTCTTTTGGAATCCCAACTGTTTTTCACAGCCAGATGTTGTGGAGGTTCCTCTTTTTGGCACCAGTGCTCAGGACTGGGGAATTGATGTGGGGCTGGGCTCCCTTGCTCCTCTAAGGGGAACATTTATGGCTGAGATATTCCTCTGAATTTTCAACTACCACATGGAGGATTGAGGTTGGCCTGTTTTGTATCTCTGCCCCTCCTGCCAGTTTTGATTTGATGTGGCTTCTTCATTATATCCTCAGTTAAAACTTCTGTTCAGCTAGACTTCAGATTGTTTTCCAGGTCAATTTCTATAATTTGGTTATAATTTTTATGTGTTTATTGGATAAGGCAAGAACAATGTTTATCTACTTTACCATATTGGATCTCCCTTCAAGAGTGTCATTTTCAATAACTTTTCAACTTTTAATAAAAGTTAATAAATATGTATAAGGTAATAGATCTTTACTTTCAGTCTATAGGTTCTCAAACACTGAAGTAAGCTATATCACATCCTTGAGTTTTGTATGGGAAAAACGGGCTATGCATGACATCCTAGTGACTGCATGTATTCTTGTAAGTAAAGGCTTGAGCCACAACTTATTTGAGACTAAGTAGATAGAACATTGTACAATCTTCCATGGACAAGAGATAATAGTGGGCTATGAGGAACTACTGAGACATCATCTCCCACTTGTGCTGCTGACTTTCCTTGAGATGGTTTCTCACGACCTCTGGGGTTCTTTCTATCTCACTCCCCTTAGAATAGAACTACAGAATTAAAAACCACTTAGTTATAATCTAGATTTGCCTCTTCAGTTAATAGGTATATTCTATCATTTCTGTGGCAGTAAACTTTTATTTCATGTTGATTTTGTCAGGGTGTGGGACAAGGACCACAGGGAGCAGGTTTGGCTTATTTTTCTTTTCACTGCCTGTGTAAGTAATAACATTGTCCATCCACATTTTAAAGTTACTCTTATCTTTATAGGTTGAATCAGGTCAAGCTTTGGCCTTACCTTGTTTTGTGAACTTGACAATTATTTCATAAGTTCTTTCTTTTAGTTTTATTTTTTCTTTTCCCTTTTCCTCTTTTTTTGTTTAACTTCTCTCTCTCTCTCTCTCTCTCTCTCTCTTTCTCTCTCTCTCTTCATGGTAGTGCTATCTGTTTTAAATTATATATGCTTAGTGCAGAAACCATGTTTTCTTAATTTTTAAAAAGTGATCAAAAAAATCCCCTCTTTATATAATAGCGGTATTAAATGAATGGTCCCAAGACATAGGAGTCAAAAAGAAAAGATATTTTCTTCATGTGAATTACGTGACAAATAAAAAACACTAGAGGATAATAATTTTCTGTTTAATGAAAACTTCAGATATATCTGTTTTATAACTTAACTCCTGTTTTCCCTACCTTGACTAAAAGAAACTATAGTTAAGAAATGGGCAGTAAATATTATTTAGTAGTTGCAGTAGCCTGGAGTTTGCCTCACTATAAATAACTCACGGGAATACTCATCATTGTTCGAACTAAGAAATTTGGGAGAGGCATAAATCATACAGAAAGCAAGAGGCACTTTGGGCAACTTCTGTATCCAAAATTCTTTAATAGTCATCTTATTTTTCTTGTTCATTAAAGACAGAAACTAGAGAAGCAATAGTAATTGTCACTTAGAAGTTAATTATTTCTTCAAGCATCAAAAATATTTCTTAATCACTCAGCTACAGTTTTTCCTTATTATAAAATGAGGATAACAATATCAAATTTATTATTTATGAAGAATAGTAATGAGTCACAATTTTAACCCAAAATTAAGCCATCTTATTTTTAAGTAATGACATTTGTTTCCAGTAGTTCTCCAATCAGCAGTAAAAAGGAGAACCAAGTTGTATTAAGAATTCACAACACTGCTCTGTTCATCTCCCTCTGTGGGACGACTGTTTTACTGACTTATGAAAATGCACAAAAGACTATGAAAGCTTTTTTATGCAGGTGACCATGAGCATTCTGGAAGCTATCTATGATATATCAATATAGACTTTGTAAAAACTAAAATAACCTGAACAAGTATTTGACACTGGTCCCAGAAAGCCATAAGGTCTCTCTTCTAACGAGTTACTTCAACTTGGGAATTTAGTTGCAATAAAGGCATGTTGACATTCCATTGCCTCAAAAGTTTGTACCTAAAATTATTTTTGTTCTGTTCCACCATTGTTTATAAAAATTGAATATTGCATAGAAGACAGTAAGTAAAAAAGAAAAATCATCTTTCATGAAACATAAAACTTCTCTTGTAAATATTCATCTTTATAGATAATTTGAATAAAGATAGCAACATCGCCAGTATAAAGGTCCCTGTATAATTAATTTGATCCCTTGTTACCAGTTTGGCAGCTGAGATCATCCCAGCTGGTCTATGTGGTGATTCCTATTATGTCAACTCATGGATTATAGAAATCTGTATGCAATGCCTCTTTTCATGTTATAAACTCCTATAGGCTGTATGCCAATTTTATGTTAGTACTGTTTCCAAACAGATCATTAATTAACTGAGGGCAGTAACTCTGCCTTGCACATGTCTTGCTTTATGTGTGGATTACATAATTGCTACTCAATAAATGCCCCTAACTTTTGAGTCCTTTCTGATTTTCATGTTAATGCAGTCAAACCAATTGTGCCCAACTATGGCAAAGATATGTTTCCATGCATGATAAGATTTGACCAATTAAGTTATGGGACTCTTAAAGAACTATGTGTATTGTAGTCATTTCAGGCTTTTAAGACAGTATCATTAGTGAGGGGCAAATGAGGATTTGGATAAATAAGCTAGCCAATGCCACTCAAATCATACAATCTAGACAGGCATCTTATCTATTTTACCTATGCAAAGGCTAACTGGTAAATTTTTTTAAATCATTATATGTGACAATTCATAACTTAATCTCAGTTTATGCCAAAATAAACTGTTCCTTCCGCCAGCAAATCCAAGCAGCAGAGTGTTTCCCAATTGGTGTCATGTCTGGGGACAAGAAGTTAATTTCCCCTGTCCGTCTCTTCAAAGTAGCTCTTCTGTAAGAGTAGGAATTGGGTAAGGTAGAAGATATCTCTTACATTGGTCAAATGACTTAATAAAATGTCTGTGAAGTCAGTTTAACAGAAATCCTTTCACTAATGTTGGAGTAAGTAAGGAAGGTAATGACTGTAAGATTAATTTAAAGTGCTGGTTGCTGTTTGTGATTCTAGGCCTGGGTCGTTATAGAGATTTGGCATCTTTTCATTGGAAATTGGCTTGGTGCAATAGTGCTCAGTGCCTGTGGCTGCCATGTCTGCAATCTGTCTGGTGGAGTGACATATGCTGGGCCCCAGGTGAATCCCATTGGACAATTTACAGAAAATGTTGAGAGCAGAGAAATGATTACTGTCTTTTAGGATTTGACATTTCTTTCCATTTGTTCATGCAGGCTGAAATGTCAGTGCTTTACTCCTGATTTGCCTCTACCGTAAAGTCTTTTTTTTTTTTTTTTTAAAGAGGTGAAACAAAGAGATAGTTGATTGAAGAGGAAGTATACTCCAAAGGGGTAGGAGCGGGCTCGAGCAAGGAGAGTAGCTCAAGAGCCACGTAAAGTCTTTGAAACTGACTTGGGCCACCCTTTTTTAATTTCCCCTATCAGGTGTTCCATTTATTCTAGGCACAGGGTATTGGATACTTAAACTTAATTTTCTGATTGACTATATATTGTCCTTACAAGGAGATAACAACATTTTCCTGGTCTGTGATTAGGTGTTAGAGCCCACGTTCACTGAGAATGGACCTGCACTTTATCTATCTTTATTTCTCTGAACATAATTAGGCTTTCTGCTAATACCACTTTTGCTTCCATATGCTCATTTTTTCTTATTATATTAAAAAATAAACATTTAAAAAGAATTTTTAGTACACAGTATTTCCAATTCTTCCCCTCCTGTTCTTCATTGGACCAGGTCACATGAGGCTTTGGCTGCCACCATTCCACAAACTTCTATTACCAAGATCACTAGTAACCTCCACGTTGCCTAATCCAAAGTTCAGTACTAAACCTTCTCTTACTTAACTTATCAGTTGCCTATGTTATAGTGATTTTTCTCCTGCTTAAATCCACCATTTTCAGTTAGCTTCTAGGATGTCGTATTCTTTTGGCATCTCTCTACACTTTCTTAGTATTCTTAAAATGTTCCTGCTCATTTCCCTTCACCATTAAATATTAGACTGCCCTAGGGCCTCATCTCCTTTCATTCTATACTGCTTCATTAGAGATCTCTCCTCATTTTAAATCTTTACCAACCATCTATGTTCTGATGACTTTTAAATGTATCTCTACCTACAAGTTTCTCATGAACTACAGTCTTTTTTCTCCCTACTCACTATTTTATATCTCTACTGAATGTCAAATAGGTATTCAAAGTTAGCATTTTAAAATCAGAGTTCCTGATTATACACTCTTAAAACCTTCTGTTCTTATATTCTCCTTCATCTCCGTAAATGGCATCTCTGATCATCCAATTGTGCAGGTCAAAAATGTTAGTGTAATTCTTGGCTCCTCTATGTTTCTTACACCCACCTCTTAGCGTCTAATTCATTAGCAAATAATTTAGGTTCTATCTTCAAAATATGTCTAGAATTCACTTATTTTCATCTTCTCTTGCTATCACTCTAAAGCAAACAACTATTAATCTCTCAATTGGTTTGTCAATATTCTCCTACGTAGTCTCTTTGTCCCCTTTCAATCAATTCTGATTCTCCACTCAGTAGCAGCCATTGTCATATTTATAAAACTTAAAGTCAATTCATGATACACATATATTTAAAACATTTCAATACTTCTCAATCTTATAATTGAAGCCAAAGAAAATCCTAAAGAATTTATCTAGTCATACTCTGTCTCCTACTACAATTCTATACTCACTTTCTGTAATGCTCATTTTAACTCACTCTTTTCCAGTAAGACATCTCTCTTGAAGCTATGCAAATGTGTCAACTGCCCCCATTCAAAGCTCTTATTCTTTCTTTTTTCCTGTCCTGAAACATACTTCCCTAGATAAATGCAATGCTTCCTCTCTCGTCCCCATTAAATTTTTATCCAGATGTCACCTTCTCAGGAAGTAGACCATTTATCTAATATTGTAACACCATCCCCAACTCAGATTTTCTGTGCCCCTTCCCTTTTTGTTTTCTCTCTATAGAATTGATCTTCATTTATCATGCTATGTATTATACTTATTTGTTTTGTTTACATTTTGTCTGTTTCTCAATAGGATGTGCTCCACCAGGCACAATTTTTGTTCTATTTATTTGTTGATGAATATATAGTATCTAGAACTATCTTAGCATACAGTAGCTACTCATTAGATGATGATATACACAAAAGTTGCCTAGTCAACATTTGCTTGATTAAATTTAAGAATGCTGCCCAGTAATTAATTACACAGAAAATTAATGAATAGTCAGATTCTCCTGAAAATCATTATTAATATACAGAAGAAATCATAGTATAAGTTACAGAGCTTGAAAGACTGAGATTCTCAGTCCTAGAACCATTATTCATTAGTTATTAATTGTGGACAATTATGTTTTCTAAGCTTCATACCATCTATAAAGTGTATTTAATGGTATTTAAATTTTATTATTATAGAAAATAAAAAAAAATACTTGCAATATCTGTCTCAGCACATAATAGGCTACTCTTATTCAATGTGGTTCTTTTCTTGAATGTAAGTGAAGCCAATTCATTAAATAGTAAGACACCATAGATATAAAAATATGAAATCAAGTCTTTTTGAAAAATACATGCAAAATAAATTATTTACAGTTTTTCTAAAACTTTCCACCAAAATCCAACTCTTCTGAATACTTTTTCCATTCTGAGTTGTTGATGTTCACGTTTTTACACAGACTGTCCTCCTGGGTTTTTTCCATCTGAAACAGTTGAGGAGCAGCCTTTCTAAAAGCACGCCCTAAAATTTCTCTAGGACTTTCTTCCGAGATTCTAATATAAACCCTGCAAATTTTACTATGCACTACGTATGCAGAAAATGACAGCTATGTCATGATTGCATCTGGATAAAAGGGGTTATAAACTGCATGCTAATATGACAGTTGTAAAGTAAAACAAAACAATGAAACTACCAAAAACATGATTTAGAATTAATAAATTATAGTACTAAAGGAATTCTTTTGACAGTGGTGGAATAAAAATTTCTGCAAAATAAATTTAACTTATTCATCATTAAAATAACAATTAATATTGAATTTGTTTTAAAGTATTTAAAAATAGATAGGGTCACAGTCCTTTTTTTTTACTTCAGTTTCTCAAATATATTTTGAAAAATACCTTCTCGTAAGCATTTAGTATTCTTAATCCAAATATGTTTTAACAACACATTTTTAAAGCATTTAGTTTGTATTTTTTTTTTTTTTTGCACATGTATTACAGGTCTGATAATAAGAAGAAAGGCCTGAACATAACAATTCAGAATTCATTGAAAACAGTGACTATCTTTATTCAACCTTCAAGCTCTCAGCCTAGTTTAGTATCATTTCAAAGGAAGTCCTAGAAGATTTGTTCAATTCCTGGTAGTAAAGATTTGGTCAAACTCTACCCATGCCTCCTTAAAAGCTTTTTCAACTGGGTTTTGACTTTCCATCATCTCTGTTTATCTCTGCATTGTTCAGTTTTAGCGAGAATCACGCTGAGTCAATTTAGCTAGAATCTCATCTTCCATCTCTGATCATTCTCAATATCTACTCAGGTTCCTCATCCCCCACCATGTCCTTGGTAATGTCTGATCACCCTGTCTCATCTTAAGCAAAAATCCTGTTAGGTTGGTTTAGCCAGAATCCCCCTAACCCCTGATGTTTTCTCTTAGTAATTATTAATCCTTTGATCCTCACCCTGCTTCTTGGATGAAAATTCCCATTTGCCCATGTTGTTGTATTTAAAATTGAGTCCAGTTCTATTGAGGTCTCCTGTCCCCTGTTGGCAAAAATTTTCACCATGTTAACTACTTACTATTCAGCTGTGGTTATTCTTTAACACTGATGAAGACAAAGGGCAGACTTACAAAGATTTTCTTACCAGAATAAATAGCCAGACATAAGAATCAACTACATGGAGCTTCCAAGAAGGTGATGACTTCTCTGAATTTGTCCCTCCTTCGCAATTTGACTTAGGCAATTGCTGAGCCTCATAAGAGATAAAGAGATAAGAGATTGCTTGTGGACTGTAATTAGTATTCACATCCATCATGATTTTTTGAAACTGAACATTAAGAAAAATAATAGTCTCTGTTCATCATCTGAATAAGGAGAGTGAGGAATAGAATATGTGCTACACTTAGATAAAGGCTAATTGTATTGGGATTATTGATTGCTCAGAGGAGGCTGCTTGTCAAATATGTGTGCTTCTATTGTACTTGTAGAGTTCAAAAACCATTTTATAAAGTAAATGCCTCCTTAGTTTCATTTTGCCTTTTCTCATTTCATCAATTAAGAAATAATTGTAAAATGACAACTACTCCTATTTAGGTGCGGAGAAAATGTAAAATTTATACAACTTACTTTCACTGTTTAAAATTCTTACTGCCAACAGCTCAGAAGAAATACTTAGCCCATCAAATCCAAATTTTCAAAAATCCTAGGTTGCTTTAGTCCTTTTGGGTTGCTACAAAAATTACAGAACAAAAATTCTATAAACTGTGTGGTTTATGAACAACAAACATTTATTTCTCAAAGGTTTGGAGGCTGGAAGTTCAAAATCATGGAATTACTGATTCAATGTCTGGTGAAAGTTTGCTTCCTCATTCCCCAGAGACAGCTCTCCTTTTACTGTTTTCTCATAAAAACAGTGGCAGAAGGGGACAAGCTAGTTCTCTGGAGTCCCTTTTATAAGAGTATTAATCCAATTCTGAGAACTCCCACTGTCATGATCTAATAGTCTGCCAAAGACCCCACCTCCTAATACCATTATCTTGGAGGTTAATATATCAACATATGAAATTTTTTTTTTTGGGGGGGGCACAAATATCCAAACCATAGCATAAGTCAATGGTTTCCCAATAATCAAGTCTATGTACCACTTTTCAGGCTTGTTTTTTTTTTTAAATCTAAGAAAACAAAAGTATTGATGAAATGTGTATGTAATTGTAATATACTTGTTGGTTTGTAGGGCCATACTTCCTCTTGTTTGCTTTCAGTAAACATGTTAGTATAAATAAATGTAAGGTATGTCTCAGGTATCCATTTACAGCTTTTGTTAGGTTAAACTGATTATTAACGTTTGTGTAAGAGATATCAATGATATTCTTTTGTCAGAAAATCCCCTTTCTGTATATAGCCCAAGGCATTTCTCTATGAGCTGTAAATGTATTCGTTTCAAAAGCAGGTCAGTCTCAAATGGGATAATCCATATTTGGTGCATACTAGAAATGTAGTAGAAAAATAAGTAAAAGCAGATGCTTTTACTGTGGAGATACACTCATATAAGTAAGCAAAAATTAATTGCAGCATGCAGATAAAAATAGATATAAAATATTTAATTATCTGTAATGCTTCCTGCCTTGTAAATTATTACAAATCTATGAAGACAATAATATATATTGGCAGAGGGATTAGGAAGGTATCTCTGCATTTGAGAGTTATTGAGAATGGGATAGAGTTTACGTTCCCATTATACACTGGAGTTTTTCCAATTAATTTTCATACCTTTGAAATTTTTCGCAGACATATGCTATACAATTTTTAGGTAATAATGGGGAAGGAGAAACTTTCTCCATTACCTTTCTTAAGTTTTTATGGCTGGACTAATAATAAAATGAACATAAGACCACATTAACAGAACAACCAATTTAACATATGAACACAGGAGAGCATAAATTATGCTCCTCAAATGATGAACAAGCTAGCTTTTTATACTTTTTTACATAAAACATAATATAGCATTTTTAAAAAATAAACAATACATGTGAAGAAAAGATAGGGCAAAGACACTAAGGATTGGGTGCCCATTAGGAGAAAATCTAAACAAAGTCTGGACTTGAGGAGTAAATTAGCCAAGGAACAACAATATTTTTTTATGTAAGCTTTTTGTCCCTGATTGTTTAACTCTAGTGGTAAGAGTGGGTCTCTCAAGCCACCTGCAGCAAAAGGGTACCTTTTACAGGGGATATTTATTTCCTGCATTCAAAGAAACAAGGGAGGATTCTTGAGCTGGCTGCTTGTCAAGTATTTTTAATTCAAAGTAATTAATACACCATTGTGGGATATTTTGGGACTACTTGCTCTGGGCCCCAACGGTAAACATTCATAGTTGGAATTATAAAACTGCTATTTTTAACTTAAAGTTTTAGGGTCTAAAATAATCCTTTCAGTTCATTCTAAATTCCAAAGTTACTGCTATAGAATCTGGGTCTAAATATCTAATGAAATATTATTTAAATAAGTCATATACTAAGGAGAAAGATCATCAGTGATAGCTTGGTCTAAGGTTAATGAATAAAATTTAAAAGATGCATGTTCTGTCTATTACAAAATTTTTCTCTTGGGTCTAACCACTTTCAATTAACCCATAGAAGAGAGCAATCTTGGGGTGGCATCTACGTTATGGATCATGAACAAGGTTGCTACTTCCAATCCAAATAGTTCATACTCAGGTAATTCCAAGAGTTATTTGCTCTTTGTCAATGTGTACAAAAATGGTTTAGAGACCAATGCTGGCCCTTCCAGGAATAGATGCAAGACTGTAGAAGCTAGATGATTTTTAGTGGTCCTTAAAGAAAGAACATCTAAACCAAGTCAGAATTAATGTTGGCTTAAACTCAAAAAGTCACGATGAGAGTTGACTCTGATGGCCATGTTGGGCCATGTGTAAACGAGTAAGCAAAGGAAACTTGTCACAGGGAGAAAAGATGTGAGTAAGTGCTTAATGAGAAGAAGAGAAAAGATAAACAAGGGGCATGATACAGGTTTATGATAGTACAGTTCACGTGTATATATTTGATTATAGTTTATCCCTGGTTCTTGCTATTGTGAAATCTCTTTATGCTAATAATAAAACTTTCATTTGTCACTTCAGTTAGTTTGAGTGGGCTTATGTGAAAAGCATAAAGAAAAAGACTTCATGAGAAAAATAATTTAGATTTAGGTAAGTGAGGAAATTAAGGTGAGATACTTCACATGGAGACTCATGAAATAAGAGATAACAGGGAGATAGAAATTTGTAAAGCATGTTTTCAAATGAAGAGTGTGTATCTATGCTGGAACTATTTCTATGGGGCAGTTTTTGACAATAAGCTTATAAATAGAGTTAGGACACATGTTAATATTTTTATATCCAAATTAGGTGTTTGTATTGGATTGCACAAAGGAAGGGTATCTACTAAGGTTTTAAAGCAGGTGAGTGATGTGATAGAATTAGTTGATAATTGAAAAAGAGGGGCCAGAATATCTAGTTGAGATGCCATATTAAGGTTATCTAAGAAGAAGTGCCAAGCAAAAGTATACATATAGCAATAATAATTTGAACAAATGAAAGTGAAGACAGTTGCATTTTAGATAAATTGCATCAGGAGAGAAGTAGGATAAAAGAAATTGATCATGAGAACAAGTGATTTTAGTCGCATGCACTTTTTCTTTATATGATTTTTAAAATGTAAAAAATGATAGAGATGGTCAATTCCAAGATCCCTTTCAGAATTTGGGAAATTGTATGTTGGGAGCGAAATGAGAGGATAGATGAACTCTGAGCCCAGTTTCCTGGATTCAACTAATGCAGTTCTTATTTCATTTGGTTTATATGTTGAGATTACACATAATGTTTTATTTTTAATGGTTTAACTTATTTAAAAAGTTTAAACAGTATACATTTGTCCATGTTATAGGGAGAAAATGAGGGAAACCAAATTACTCATGTTAGAACAAAGTCTTTGTGGACTCTCAAGAGTCCTCTGCTGAAACTCCACCTCTAAAGCCCTCATTCCTGACTTTAGATTAGCTCCTGTTTTTCCCAGCCTGCCTATTTCCAGATAGCACCAATATAATTATAAGTAAAATGAGATTATTTAATATTTGTACTTAGACTATTTTATTTTTTCTCAATATCTTAGACAGAAACTTTTATTTATAACACATTTTATTTGGCATAATTTTAAAAATTATTTATGTAGGAATAATATTTGTTTTCTCTTTGTAAATAATGAAAATAAGTTGGTAAATTAGATTATATAGAACATTACTGGCTGCAGCATATATACCTTGCTATCTTTTATGTGGGATATGAAGGAATACTTCATTTTCAGATCTCAAAATCTAGGGTTCTTGGAGGTGACAATGATTTAATGATAGAAGATGCCATTTATTTATGTTTCATAGAAGCACATATATAGAAAAATAAGGAAAATTTTTCTTGCAGATGAAATGTCAAAGGATTTTAAATGGCAATTAAAATGCTCAGTTTCTATTTTCTCAGTTATGTTGTCATGCATTATGATTACAGCATATTTTCATGTATTGTAAGAAATGAAATACCGAAGAAAATGAGGAAGGACAATACAGCAAATTGCCTAATTTATTTTTAATATGGATGAAACATAACAGAGGGACACTAGATGAAAATCCCAGTGTATACAAAATTGTGTTTGTAAGGATTGGTAGTGATTAGAATGTCTGTTTGCCTGTCTACCTGCTCAAAATTATTATCTTATTCAAGTCTATCATTGTTTGAAATAGCTGGAGATTTAATAACCATTTGTGCTTCAATTTTGAATACATTTTTTAGCAATTTTGGGTCAAACTGTTTGCCTTGGACTTACCTTTTCGGTCTGAGTTCTCAGATTACAACCTTAGACACTCTTGACAAGTACTTTCTATGTACAACCTGAATATAACTCCTCTGTATACATAAGCCATCCATTCAACTCCTAACATTACTTACAGGGGCTGTGTTCCCAGTGAAGAACAGAAGAAAAAAATATTGTCACTGTCATACTCCCCGTCTAAGGGTTGAGTTTAAGTTTGCAAATTCTCGTCTAAGAAAGAAAAGCAAAAACACTACTGTAAATACTGTTTTTCTCTCTACATATGCATGAGCTCTACTACTAATTTTGAGAAATAAGTATATACAGCATTGCATTATTACTGAATTTTTATATGTAAAATCTATTCTTAAATTAGGTCAGTAATCATTCTTCATTTCATGTCTTGTGTGTTTGTTCTTAAACCCTCAGTAACACTGTGCTTAACAGTAACAGACAATAATTTCTTGGTGCTGGGTAAATAGAGGAGATCGTGAATGTTTATGTCATACCTTTATGCACACTGTTAACTTTATTAATATTCTCTCATTTTTAAATGTTTTCTTAATCTACATATTTAATTTCCAGAATGAAAATATCAACAATATGCCAAATATAATGAAAATGTAATTGGTCATATGCAATACTCCCAAATACTAATTATTTGATAATTTAATGATATACAAGTACTTGAGCATTATAAGTAAATTGTCATAGTTAAAATATAATCAGACTAAGTAAATAATAAGCATGGATACTTATTCTGGATATTACCAAAAAAAAATATTCAGCTTCCATATTCTAATGACATACTTAGCTTCTTTTTGCCCGAATGTTGTTTGTTGAGATCTAATGTACATAGAGTGAAATTTATGGCCATCTCTGTGTCATCTTTTGCAAAATGACCATTCCAGTCATTTGCCTGTTTTTCTTGTTATATTAAATGATAGGAATTTGTTTTGTTTTGTTTTGTTTTGTTTTGTTTTTGGTAGTTCCCTGGCCTGGAATCGAACCCAGGCCATGGTGTTGAGAGCACTGAAGCCTAGCCACTACACCATCAGGGGATCCCTGGAATTCTTCATAAATAAAAATATTTTGTCACATACATGTGATACGGATATTTTCCCAGTCGGTAGACTGTTTATTCACTTTCTTAATGGTATAATTTAATGAACACTTTTTTTTAATCTTAAGAAAGTCAATTTATTATTTTATCATTTATAGTTAGTGCATTCTGTGTCTACTTTTAAAAAAATTAGTCTCTTCCAAGGTCTTGAAGATATTCTCTAATGTTTTCTTCAAGAAGCTTCATAGTGCTAGTATGTTCATGTAGGTTTGTCATTCATCTTAAATTTTGTGGATAGCAGAACGAAAGCTAATTTTTTATAGCACAGATTTCCAGTTTCTATAATACCATTTGTTGAAGGGAGTTTACTTTCCCCATTGAATTGATTTCGTCCCATAATAAAAAATATAATTTCATTGGTTATGAGTGAGTCTATTTGTAGACACTTAGTTCCAGAATGACATATAAACCTCAACAGTCCAATGCCTCTTTGGGTCTCATTCTTATAACACCCCTGATTGTGCATTAGCATAGTAAATTTTGGGCATTTTCTCCTGTTAATCTGTCTTTATTAAATTTGATTATTAGCCTAGCTAAAGGAACTTAGAAGTTAGAAGAAAAAAATTAATTGCTAAGTCCTCACAGTCTTTAGGATGATGTATTATAAATAGTTTATTATTTTCTTAATTAAGAAACTCATGAACCAGTAAGGCATTTTAAATACTAAAATAACCTTTAAAGAAAGAATCTCACTTTCCAGACTAAAACATCATTTTGAACATAAGAATTTGTTTTTATTGCTTATGACACATTTAAACTACATAAGATTTTGTCTCTAAAAGCCTAAGTAAAAAAAAAAAAAGGATAGAGAAGAAGACAGAATCATCAAAATATAAATAATTTATTTTGTAAATAAATAGAAAGGACTTACAAAAATTAATATAAGTAGCAAGTAAATACGTCACCTAAGAAATTTGAATAAAAATTAAGAAGAAACCCAAATCAGGTTGTAGAATTTTACAAGGCAGAAGAATTGTTGGCAATAAGAATTATTGGAAGTGATGTCAGATGGAAGTGTAAAACTAGAAGAGTGAGCTAAGAAAGGCCTGTACTCAGGGCAAGAATTCATAGGAATTGCCACAGAATGCCACTTTAATTTGTGTCCCCCATTTATATATTAAAACCCTAACCCTTAGTACCTCACAAGGTGACTGTATATTAAGACAATGCCTTTAAAGCAGTTATGAAGTTACAATGAGACCCATGGGGTGGTCTTAAGCCAAGATGACTGGTGAGAAGTTCAGAACGCTGGGCACATTAAGATTATGTCAGAATCCCTGCACTAAGATTCCACCACATTTCAGCATGGCTGTTAGCAGTTTAAGACTATGTTCATTGGATGACACCAGCCCTGCATTAAAACTTTGCTTGAGAAACTCAAAGTTGCCAGGAGAATGCATTTACTGTTTGTTCTAGGCAACACTGGAGGCTAGACCCCTGACCTCTCCTCCTTAGAGCATTTATTATTGTGAATTTTTCCTCTATCTCTTTGAGCTGTTTATGTATATCTTACAATTCAGGAATGTCTTTCTCAAGAACCTGAAAGCCATTTCTTTTAAATGTGATCATCAGTTAGAATAGGACCTCAGTGTCCCAGTCTCTGTGGGAGAACAGAATCCTAACTTCCCTATTTGCCATGGTGGATACATCTGCCCTAACTGCATTTACAATGATCAAAATTACTATGTAATTATTTTACTTGAATCTCTGCTCTCTTCCTCCACATCTAGAATCTTTCTTTAAAACACTTGAGCACAAGCCAGATGGAACTCAGGTCCTTCCTTTAATGCCAATAGTTCTGAGTAAAATCTATTTTCACTACTTTAACCAATGTCTGTCTTTATTTACAATGGTGTCTTATTAAGAAGAGAAGATTTGAACACACAAAGAGACACCAGGAATGATGTGCACAGAGGAAAAACCATAAGAGGACCCAGTGAGAAGAAAGCCATTTGCAAGCCAAGGAGAAAGTCTTCAGAGGAAACAAAATTTTCTGACACTCTGATCTTGGACTTCTAGACTCCATAACTGTGAGAAATAAATGTCAGTTTAAGCCACCTATTCAGTGATATTTCATTACATCAGTCCTAGTAAACTAACACAGTACATGTAGCATACATTTAAATATATCAAATCTTAAATCAAACAAAAAGAGCTATTAAATAACAATATTTTCATCTTCCTACCTAGACATATTTGTTTTCTTAATAAACTAAAAGACTGCATTTGAGCTTAGCATTAATGGATTCCTCAGAGTTCTGCACTAGAATGTGGCCATAAGTGAAGACTTAGCTCTTGCCTTAGACTTAGCCTGTCCCTTTTCTCTTCCCTCACTGATCTCCATCTCACAGTCAGTGGCCATAAAATGCTCATTTGTGGTGATCCAAATCTTTATGTTCAAGCACTGAGTACATTACACACTACTAGCCACTACTTAGTCCACCTTGAGAACTGTTATAGAAGCATGTCCACTGGCAGCAATTATAGAAGTCTGTTCTATGATGATGGAATTGGGGCTGAGGCCCAAGGTTGGGTCCAGACTGACAGTAGGGCCATTTGAGCAAAGTCATGACCTAGACAGGTACATTCACTTCACCCTGTAAACTTTTTACTCTGTATGAAATAGTACTGCTGGAAAAGGGCACAGATGGAGCCTCTAAAATAAAGCCCCACAGCAAAGCCTTCCCTGTGCAGCCCTGGATTAAAGGTTTACATATTCCCCTCCTTCATGCTGGTGAAATGATTTTCAGAATATTGGCAATTGACTGCAGTATGTGTGATGTCTGGATGTAGATACACTGGGAGCATTTCATTAGGGTGCTATAATTCTGAAAAACACAGTGATACAATTGATATTTTATCTATAGCTTCCTTTTTCAATCATGTTCCCAAAATAAAGACGTTAGAAGAATCTTTTCTGAGAAATTTGGGCAGGCCAAGAAGAGAACCTAAAGGACACAGACGTCAAGGTTTTCCTCAAAAGTTGTTCAAAGCTAGATTTCTGCAGAATAAGATTCCATAGTAAATAGCAAAGTCCACGGGCTCAGTGCTTCCAATGGGTTGTTAGTGTCCTATATGAGAAGATAGTCAAGAATTACCATACTTCATAAAAAGACCCTAAAAGGACAGAGGTTAAAATATAAAAAGGAAATCAGGAAAACAACAACAACAACAACAAAAAAACTGGAAGAAACAGATGTATTAAGAGAACTAGGAAACAAGCATAAAAGCAAAAAAATCCCTTACTGTTCTCAGATAGATAATGTAATTTGTTACATGCATAATATCCGCATAGGAATCTGTATGTTTTCATTTGTTTGTTTGTTCCCAAGATATGAAACATGAAAGGGAGTTCTAGGCAATTAAAATTATAAAAGCAGAAACAAAGATCTTAATAGACTGAAGAAATGCGCCAGAAACTAAATTAAAAGGACAAAAGCACAGAAAATAAAAGATAAAACAGAAGAAAATTATAAGCCTATTTTAGGACATTTAAAACCAAATGAAAGGTCTAGGAAGATGATAGAAAAATAAAAGAGAGAGAGAGAGAGATGATCAAAAATAATAAATAATGAATCTTTCAAAATATACATAATACATGTCTCGTTGTTTATTTTATTCTGCTTTAGTTTTACTCAATAGTAATTTAAAAATGTTCAGTTCCATGGCTATGCACATATTTATATATTGACAATTGATGTTTTAATTTTTGTATATGTGACATTTTTTGTTATAATTTCACTCACAGATTGAACTTTGGTGGTATATATAAATGTACTTGATTTCTGTGTACTGATCTTTTCACTAATTTTTCTAAAATCACTTATTAGTTTAAATAGTTTAGTTGGTTTTGGAGTATTCACTTAACAAATTATGCCATCTACAAAAAAATAGCTTCATTTCTTTCCCTTTTTAGATTTAACATTTAAGTTTTTTTTCTTTATTACATTGGTAACATTTCCAGTGTAAGGAAAAAAGGAAGTGATCATAGTGGATATTCTTATTTTATGTACAATTTCAACATTTCAATATTAAGAAAAGTATAAGCCATAGCTTTTCCTTATTTTAGATACTCCATCAGATTAAGTATGACAATTGTGTCATGTATGGGTGAAGTGTTATATACTGTATTTGCATCTATGTAAAAGAATATATGGAATAAACTTTATTTGCATTACTTTTTTCAAAAACCAGTAAATTCAATATTATCTTATTGTGTTTAGGTTTTGTACATTTATGCATGTATATTTATGAAAGACATGAGCTTATAATTTGCTTTTACATAATATTCTTTACAGTCTTTATTGGCAGGATTATTTTTGCCTCAAAATAAATTGGGAGGTATTCTCTTCTTTACTTTCTGAAAAAAATTTGAATATTTGTGTTCTTTCTAACTTAAATGTTTGGAAGAATTCAACTGTGTAGTTATCTATTTTTAGTTTTCTTTTTGTTCTTTTTTATTGTTGAGACATTTCAAATTATTGATTGCCCTTATTGAATATATGTATTATTCTATTTTTCTGTTTCTGTTTGGGTCAATTTTGACAGATAAACATGTGTTTTAAGGAAATTGTTCATTTTATCTAGGTTGTTAAACTTATTGGTACTGTTTCTCTTAACATCATCTTTTACTTTATTCTATAGATTTTTAGTGGTACTTGCCTCTATATTTTCTTATTTTTTTGTATTGGTAATTAAGTTCTCTCTCTCTCTCTCTCTCTCTTTCTCTCTGTCTCTCCCCTTCTCTCATTAATCAAATGTACTAGGAATATATTATTTTTATTAATGTAATATTCTCAGTATCACAAAGCACAAATATCAAAATATACCACAAATTTTTACCATTCTCTCATTAAGATATAGAAAAGTGTGAATGTGGATATTATGATAATCATTTTAGGTTATTGTGAAATCTCTTTCTACTGCAGGCATCTAACATGTAAGCATAAAATTTAAATTTAATTTCAGAGAATCAAATACCTAAAGTTCTAAAGAAAAGCATTAATGTTCATTTTTAACTTGAAAGTTAAGAACTACGAACTAAGCAACACTTCTACTATAGTGGACACCATTTTGTGTGAATAAAGCAAGCACTGAATGAAAATGAACTTAGCACAGTACCCCCTCTGATCTGCTGTTTCACTTTGCATGGTTTTAGTCACTCCTGATCAAGCACAGATGAGAAATATTAAATAAAAATTTCCAGAAATAAACAATGAATAAGTTTTAAATTGCATGCAGTTCTGAGTAGCATGGTGAAATCTCGCACTATCTTGTTGCATATTGCCCAGATATGCATCATCCCTTTGCCGAGTATACCCACACTATAGATGCTACCTGCCCACTAGTGGTTTAGTAATGTCTCAGTTATCATATCAATTGTCATGATATCGCAGTGCTTGTGTTTAAGTAACCCTTATTTCACTTAATAACGGCCCCAAAGCTCAACAGTAGTAATGCTGGAAATTCAGATATGTCAAAGTCATGGCTCAATCATTAGGATCCTCCAAAACAGGTGATCCTCTTTCTCATGTATTTTTCAGAACATCAATAGCAGCCAAACACTATTTCAAATGTCTATGTAACTCACCTCACTTTACTCATTATGTAGGCATTTTATCAACTTACATTATCATAAAAAGTGTGATACAGTCTAATATTTTGAGAAAAGAGACCATATTCACATAATTTATGTTCTTTTATCGTTTTTCTATTTTTTATCTGCTATAGATGTTCATTCTTATTATGATTAATTTATAAATTAAGCTTTTATTGTCAGTGTGTATGTATAGAAAAAAATTATGATATATATAGGGTTTGGTACTATCTTTGGTTTCAGGCATCTACTGGGGGCCTTGGAATACATCCCTCGTGGGAAAGAGAGGAACTATTATAAATAAAAGCCACTTTGGCTTATTTCTATAGCCAGTGCAACTCTTTTCTCATTTTGAGCAAATGGAGAAATGGGCAATAATTTGATATTAATAAATGTAGTATCAAAAAAAAAAAAAAGAAAGAGCTTCACAGCTTTGGAATGATTCCGAATATATTCATACTCCAATGTAGTTAAGAGAACTAAAATCTGTGTTCTTAATATTTGTAGATTATTCATTTGTTTACTTTTATATTATTAGTTTAGCCACAAATTTATTCAACATACACACTGTATTCCAGAAGTGAGGATAAATTTGGTTAAAAGATAAAACTTTCTTCTCTATGTCATTAACTGAAATAATATGTATCAAGTATTTTTAGAAAATTGATGTATCATGCCTCAATGAATATTTTTATTTGTCAGGTTTAAGTCTGTAAAACTTAAAACAACAATGAATAAAAGATAATCATATATTTTTTTAAATTTGGAAAATATTGCAAATGGTGAGTATAATAAAACAGTTAACAGGAAATTTTTAGGAATAACAATGCATTGCAAAATTATATTATACTCAGTAGCAATTGTTCTAACCATATGTTAGAATACCCATCTAAAATGTTATCAGAATAATTTTTGAATAGTGACATACCTCAGTGGTTTTTTTCTTCTGTTGAATTTGACCTCTCTATGTAAGATAGAACTATTTATTTTTTAGAGAGATTATTAATGAGCCAGATCTCAACTTAGTAAGTGAAAGTGCATATTTAGAAGTTTTCAGGAACAATGTTTTATTCCTATTTTTGTAATCATTAATTCATGGCCTATGGCTTGCCATACATTCCAAAAATCTCATAACAATGATGGGGTGTGGGAAGGAAGAGAGAGAATAAGAGAAAGAGAGAACAAATATGAGAGAAGGGAAAGGAGAAAATAAGAACAGAAAAGAAAGGAAGACAGAGACAGGAAAAATAAAAACAAGAGGGAATGATCCAATTGGGGTGGAGTCAGACTAACCCAATATTGACAATAATCTGATCTTTTTAAAAACCCAAACTGGAGTTTTAACTTAATGTATCATCCCCATTTCCAAATATAGTAAAGTTTCTATTTCCAAGTGTTGTCAATTTTGGCCCATAACCCTATAAAGATCAAGTTTAAAATAATACTTGGTCCACAATTTTTTAATTAATCAAAAGTTTGCTGAATCTATCTTAGTTTAATTTATATTTGCTTTTTATCACAACTGATCAGATCATTCTAAGGCATACATTTAAATGATCTCTTTCCATTACTATGGCAGTATCCTATTCTTCTTTTTCCTCCAGTCACTAATATAAGGAATTTCATTGTGCTATAAAAAAAAATACTACATTTTTTTTCTAATGCGAGAAATGAAAGGACATCTAGAAAAAAGGTAGTTGCCTCAAAAGGGACATATTCATAAGTCTTATGAGTAGATTGTCATGTATATATTACAAGGGTATTAACTAGATTAGAAGACTTGAAAGAATTAAGTTATCTGCTAAAAATCTGTTTTCAAATGGCTAAAAAATTTAAGAATGTTAGATATTATGTAAATTTAACACAAAATTCTACAAGCTTTGAAATGACTTATGAAAATATGAAGCTTAAAATAAACATGTTAGTCCAAAATTATGAGAAAAATAGTAATTAGAAATATATGTTTAATTGTGTCTACAAAGATAGCAGTGTTTAAACTTACAACTCTTTTGTTCATTTACTAGCCACATATTTGCCATTGTTACTTTTTATTAATACACAAATGAATATTTATTAATATCCAAGTAAAACAGTGACATAAGCAAATTTGACTAGAATTTGTGGTAAATTATGCAATATGATCTCTAGAATTGCACCATGTCATCAATCATGGTCCACCTTTATAGAGTGCCATCCCTTCATATTACGAGATAAAAATTTTGTTTGTTTTTGTTAAAAGTAGAAATAGTCAAATATTTCTTGGGACTTATCCAAGGAAAATTCCAAGTAAAACAACCTAGAAAGTACGAGCTAATCTCTAGTGGCAAGAACGACAGTTTGATTAAAACTAAACATGAAAAAAGTTTGGATGTAATGCAGATGTTATATACAAGTATCTTGATTCCTGAGTGAGGATTTAGTGTATACATTTCATCAAAACTTAATAGCTGTACCCCTAAAATGGATGAAGTTAGTTTTCTGTAAATTATAGTTCAAAGATGTTGATAAACTTGGAAGAGAACTCCGGAAAACTGAGTGAGGTTGGGGAAGACATCCATCAAACATTTCTGTCCTCGAGTCAGTTTTCTATTTAAAAGCCATCAGTATCTCCAGCCTCACAATACATTCGGCACTTGGTCTCAAGCCAAAGGTATGCAACTCCATCTCTTATTATGTACCTATGAGAACACTTGTAGTGGTTCTCAACCTTCCTAAGGCCGCGACCCTGTAATACAGTTCCTCATATTGTGGTGACCCCCATAAATTATTTTCGTTGCTACTTCATAACTGTCATGTTGCTATTGTTATGAATCGTAATGTAAATATCTGATATGTGTTTTCTGATGGTCTTAGGCGACCCCTGTGAAAGGGTCATTCAACCCTCCAAAGGGGTCGCGACCCACAGGTTGAGAACAGCTGGTCTAGAGAGTGAATTCTTTCACTCTCTAAAATATGCCTTCCTCATTCCTAACTTTCCCTTCTTCTTCATGGTATTCATTCACCTCTGCCTGCAATCCTGTGCACTTAGCCAGTAAATACCTGTCAAGTTCTTAGATCTGAAACTGTTTTTATTCTGTGAAACCACTTTGGACCCTCAAAAAAGTCTTTCTTAAAACTTTAAGATTTTATCTCCACTGGTGTTCTATATTTATATATCTTTTATTGGCTTTTAATGCATGCCTCATTATTCCAACTCGATTTTAACCTCCTTGATTTCAGGTAGCTCATTTTACAGCTATCAAATTCTCCACTATGTTTTGCATTTGGTAGGTGTTCTCTCATTATCTATTGATTGATAGCCTACATGCTTTAACCAGCTTTACCCTGCATGAAAATAAAGTATGTCAAAGAATCAAAGATGTATTATTTCTACTTTTGCAGATGGGCAAGGTGGATAACTATAATTAGGAACAAAAGAGAAACATAATAAATCAATTTGATAGCAAATAATAACACAAGAAGATTAGTAGGCTTTCTTTTTCTCATATAGTTCAATGGAATAATGTAGATGAAGAACGATGGAGAAATAGATAAAAATATTATAATTACAGTTGCCTCCAATTTCATCATATTAATTTAGAAACCCTAGCAACTATGCTTCACAGGAGACAGAAAATGATGGATTTGGCAAATTACTGTTTCCTATAGCAATGTGAGGATATTTGTTTAACTGATTCTTATCAATAGACAAAGCAGGACCAGCAAATTAGTGTCAGTGAAGTGAAACCTTTCCAATTTAATTATATCAGGTGAAATAATAAAATTGAAGTCAATTATTTACAAAACAAAATTTATAACTTTCAAGAGACTGAGCAGAAAAATAATTTAAGCAAACAAGTCAGTTTTACATTGGGTGTATGAAAGTATGAGAAATAATGTATGTAGAGAATGTATATTATTTGGAATAGTCTTTATTCTTTGTATTTTTATTTGGTAGAAAATTTGGATCATATAATTGCCAATGGCTATTTGCTGAATAGCAACTATTTGTCAGTAACTGTGTGAGGTTCTTTGGTTAGGTTATGAATAAGACAAGGCTCTTTCCCACAAATAAAATTAGTAGATGATTGAAAAGAATGAATGATAAATTTTAATAGAGGGTGGTAACTCCAATTGTGCAAGTAAGTACAGTAATATGGAAACAGATAGAAGAAGCTGGATTATATGTGAGTGGAGTGCCAGGGAAGCCATCCCAAAGTAAGTAACATATGAATGACTCTCTCAATGGCAACTAGAGCAAAGGATTATTGGATAAGCTTGGCAGAGGGAACAACAGTATGTATGGAGGAATAGGTTCATGTGATATCACATTTGTTTAAGATCGATTTGTAAGCCTCTATTGATTCCTGTTGCAACTGAACTAAACTAGTTTTGACCACTCAAAATCATGAAATATTTTTGTGTGATTATTGGTAGTCTCTGACTTGGTGAGTAAGGAAGGAGCTACATGTCCCTTCTTACCAAACCTTCATTCCAGGTACTGCATTAAAAGGAATTCAATGTTCAGTCCACGTTTTGCTACAAATAAGATTATTTATTATTTAATGCATAAACTGGCTACTTTTGGAAGCTAAGTTGGGTGCAATTTCTGCTCATTTTTGTATTTGTTTGATAATAAGTACTTACATGAAAAATTCACTTTAATGCAAATGCAACAATATTCTGGTGGCAGAATCAGTCAAGTTTCTAAATGACTCAGATTCGGATTTTTTTTATAAATGAAAAGGTACATTATCAAATATAGTTCTAGACCTAGAGTGTTGTTCCAAATATTTTAAGTATCCAAGTTAACCAGGTTCTCTATCCCATTTATATTTACATAGAGAGGTTTACCCAAGTATTTAGCCAAACTTGTGTCTTAAATACTTGTTATTTTACCAAAAATATTCATTCTAAACTCCAGTATGCAAAGTTTGTACCTTCTTGAGCAAATTTAGATAATGATATTTCTATCATTTTCCACTGATTTCAAATGAAAGTGGATTGTTGAGTAGAATATTTTAAATACTAAGTAACTGCTCCTGCATTTAGAATAAAATTAACATACATATATTCTACTACTTATATAGAAGTATATTAAACTCAATAATAAATAACAATTTCTTAATAGCACAAAGTTTCCTGGCTTGAAGATCGTTCACAAGTCAAATAGACATAAATGCCATTAACTATAGCATGTAATGACAGATAAACACTGCTGATTTGCCTATAGTTCAATTACAATGCACAAAAAAATGAAATACTAAAATCTGACAGAAAAAGAAACTGGGAAGTAGAAAAGATTTTATAGAGATCTCGATGGAGACTTACAGAGATATTCAAGTAAGGACGCAAACTGGAGCAGCAGTGACCAAGTTCTTGTCTCCATATGAGAAAGAACTGAAGAGCAAGACAGATGCAGAAAAGCATGGGGAGCTTATTGAAATGAAAGTACACACTTGAGAGGGAAGTGCAGGGGAGGTCAGAGAGCAAGCTGCCCTGAGAATGTTCTGACAGGGGTATTTATCTCTACTAAAGGATTGGTGATGTCCCATTTACATGGCTCATGTGTCTCCCACTCCTGGCTGAGACTCTCTGTTTTCTGCTTTTTCTTTTTTTTTTTTTAATTTTATTTGGTTCCTCTGGAGCTGTCATGGAGCCAGGTGCATAATGGGAGTCATAGCAACCTCAATGTAAATGAGATTATAATGACATTGTAATTAGCTAAGTGTCAGGTTGTGGTCATAAGGATTGGCTGATCTGGATGAGACTGGCTCTTGTTTTTCTCCAGACTGCTGCAGGTACCCAATACAGTTTCCCGTTTCTTATGTAACCAGTGAGGTACCTCATGTTGTATCCTGGAGGAAGTGGACAATTTCTTAGGCTACTTATCCTGCCTAAAATGGAGGTAATATTTTCATTGGTTCTGTTTGATAAATAGTATTTAAACAAGAAAAAAAAATTTTCAGATCAGGGGAATAAGATGAATAAATCAAAAGATGCTAATTATGAGTGACAGTGGGGGTGAAGAACAGTTTGATAACAGTTTTTCTCTCAGTTTATTGAAGTATAATTGACAAATATTATTATAAGTATGCAAATAAATGAAATTTAAATAAAATGTGAAGTTTACAATGTGATAATTTGATATACATATAAATTGTGAAGTATTTATTACAATCAAGTTTCATTCATCACCTTATATAGTTACTTTGTGTGTATGCACATGTGTGTGTGTGTGTGTGTGTGTGTGCACATGCCTGTGCAGTAAGCAAGTTTAAGATCTTATCTCTTAGCTAATTTTAATTACACAATATAGTATTAACTATTGTCACCATGCTGAGTATTTGATTCTCAGAACTACTAACCTTATAACTGTAAGTTTGTACCCTTTAACCAACATACTTTTATCCCGCTGTCCCACAGTTCCTAGCAACCAACTTTTTTACATTCCACTTATAAATATAGCATACACTATTTGTTTTTTTCTATTACACTAAGCATAATGCCCTCTAGCTTCATCCATGTCATCACAAATGGCAGAATTTTCATTGTTTTTTTGTAGCTAAATAATAGTTCATTGTGTATAGATACTTTTTCTTTACCATTTTTTCTTTACGATTTATCTATGAATACACACTTAGATTGTTTCCATATTTTGGTTATTGTGAATAATGCCACAGTGAACATGAGAGTGAAAATATCTTTGAGATGCTGATTTTATTTGGTTTGGATATATACCTAGTCGTGGCATTGATGTATTATATTATTGTTCTATTTTTAATTTTTTGAAGAACTTTTATACTATTTTCCATACAGGAATAGTGAGGGTTCTAGCTCTAACCTTCATCCTGAAGCTATACAACACAATCTTTGGTGTCTTTGGTGCCTCTCAAGTTGCCGCCTTTTTGCCATAGCCCTGGGTAGAGCCAGCGAGCAAATGAGTTTGCGTGTAGGGTCTTCGAAAGAATGTCTGGGTTTTCAGCCACTTTCTATCTCACCCGAAAAGGTGACATACTTGCTGATTTTCACAGCCAAGTGCCATGGTGACTCCTCTGACCAGCATGGGAACTCTTGGCTGAGACTGAGATGCCTCCCTTTTCAGGGGGACCTCTGTGGCTAAGATAGCTCTCTCTCAAGGCTCAATCACTATCCATTGGTATGAGGGCAGTCCCTTTTGAGTCTCCACCTGTCCTACTAGCTTTGATGTTACCTCTTTTTATATCATTAGTTATAGGGGTTCTGGTCAGCAGGTCTTCAGATGGTTCTTCAGGTTTATTATTCTATGATGTAGTTATAATTTTAGTGTGCTCATGGGAGGTACCAGGCACAGTAGTGACCTATTCTGCCATCTTAAAATGTTTTATTTAAAAGATTAACAAAATTAACAAATCTTTATCCAGAGAGACCAAGAATAAAAGAGAGAGCACTTTATTAAATTTAGAAATTAAAGAGATGTCATCATTATCAACTTTACAGAAACAAAAAGGGATTGTGTGTGAATACTATGATTAATTTTATGTCAACAAATAGATAACATAGATGTAAAAGACAAATTTCCAGAAAGACGCAAACTACCCAAAGTGACTCAAGAAGAACAGACTCACTGTGTAGACCTAGAATAAGTCAAATTATTGAATTGGTAAACAAATACTACCCAAAAAGAAAAGCTTAGGTCCATATGACTCACCAGTGAATTTGACCTAATGCTTAGGCAAGAACACCATTCTATACAATATCTTCCAAAACATAGAAGAGGAAGAAATTTCTTCTAACTCATTCTATGAGGCCAGCTTATAATGATATAAAAGCCAGACAAAAACATTATAAAAAGTAGACAACAGACTTATAAATTTAGAAGCAAAAATTTTCTACCAAATCCTAGCAAATCACATACAGAAAAAAACAGAAAAACAATCATACCCCATGACCATATGTGATTTATCTCAGGGATGCAAAATTAGTCCAACACATGAAACTCAATCAAGAAAATATACCCAATAAATCAATAGTAATTGATTTGGGGATAAAAAGTACATGATTATCTCAATCAATGCAAATAAAATATTTAATAAAATTGAGTGCCATGTTATAATAAAATATATAATAAGAATGATAATAAAATATATTATAATAGAATATATATTATAATAAATATATTACACATACCTTCTATTGATTAGGAATAGAAGGAAATACCCTTAACTTGATAAATGACATCTATGAACAACCCATAACTAGCATCATACTTAATACTAAAAGAATAAAATTCTTCTCCCTAACTTCAAATATAAGATAAGGATGTTTGCTTTCATAAATTTGATTCAATATTTAACTAGATGTTCTATCCAAGCCAATCAAGGTAAACAAGTAAAAGATATCCAGACTGGAAATGAATAAAGGAAGCTATTTTTATTTTCATATGATGTAATCTTGTATGTAGAAAATTCTAAGGAGCACAAACAGAGAATTAAAGGTAATAAATGAGTTCATCAAGGTAGCAGGATACATGATCAATATATAAATATAAAATATATTTCCAAACACTTCTAATGAATTATCCAAATATAAAATTCAGAAAATAACTCCATCGACAGTAGCATAAAAATAAATAAAATACTCAAAATATATTTAATAGAAGTGCATGACTCATATATTAAAACTGTAAAACATTATTAAAAATTAAAGAGCTAAATAAATGTAAAGACATAGTATGTTTATAAGCTGGAAGGCATAATATTGTTAGAATTGCAATATTCTGCAAAAACCTCTTTTAAAATTATTAAAATCCCAAGTAGCTTTATTTAGGAACTGACTAGCTGTTCTTAAAATTCATGAGGATAGAAAGGGATCCAGAGTAATCCAAAAAATCTTGAATAAGAAGACTAAAATTGGAGGACTCTTACTTTTTGAAATCAAAACAATACAAAGCTACGATATTCAAGATTGCATTGTAATGGCATAATAACAGATATGTAAATCAAAAATAGAATTTAGCGTTCAGAAATAAAATCATACATTATGGTTGAGTTTTAACAAAAAGGCCAAGATAACTTGAGAAAGTATAGCTTTTAAACAAATGGTGCTAAAACAACTAGATATCCTGATGGGGGAGAATAAAATTGGATCCCCCACTTTACACCAAATACAAAAATTAACTCACACTGGATCAAGTAATTAAATGTAAGAATTAAAACTATAAAATTCTTAGGAAAAAAGTTAATGTGAGCTTTTGAGACATTGAATTAGTCAGTCAGTGCTTTCTTTGATATAATACCTAAAGTATAAGCAACCAAAAAAAAAAGATAAATTAGACTTTATTAAACTTAAAAGTTTTATGCTTCAGAGGACACTATCAAAAAAGTATAAAGATAACCCATAGAAGAAAATGTTCGCTAATTGTAATCATAATTGTCTAGTATCCAGAGTATATAATGAACTCTTACAACACAACAGTAAATAAACAATAACCCAATTGATGGTTATCAGCAAAATGAACACAAGTAAAGATTATTTCAAACTGTCTCTCCTAATGGCATTTGTGACTAGGCTCTGACGTATATTAAGTGAATTGTCCCAAAACATTCTTTTCTTCAGATACAGAACATGTTTACTCAAAATTGGAACACCCAAAACAGACTTCAGTTTTCTGAAGTGTGCCTCAGCTATAACTTCTTTTGAGAACCATATTGTCCTTATTCAATAATCAAAAAACACTTTGGTTGTTTCTATGTCTTGGCCACAACAATGCTGGAATGAACATTAAAGTACATATATCTTTATAAATAAATGTTTTCAAATTTGGGGGTAGATACCCAGAAGAGGCATTGCTCTATCATAAGGTAACTCCAGTCTTAATTTTTTCAGGAACCTCTGCACTATTTTCTGTAGTGGTTGTTCTACTTTACATTCCCATTAGTGTATGAGGATTCCTTTCTCTCCACCTCCTCTCCAGCACTTGTTATTCCTTGTCTTGTTGATAATAGTCATTCTCACAGGTGTGAGGTGGTATCTCATTGTGGTTTTGATTTGTATTTCCTGTATTATACAATTCTACATTTGAAATATATATAATTTTATTAACCAATGTCACTCCAGTAAATTTAATAAAATTAATAATAAAGAACTTTAAAAAATGATAATTATCTCTTCATCCAGAAATAATTTAAACAGTTTCTTCAGACTCAGATGACAACTCCAAAATTTTTAAATTTGAAAATCTGGTATGGATCATTTTGGAAAATTTGGCCTGATGTCTCTTTTGATCCATTTCTATAGAGAAATTCTTAACTTCTTTTTCTTTTTCTTATAGCTCTTATCCATGGATTAGAGATGCTCCCACCTAGATGGCAATTCTTGGGAACTACAGTAATCTGAAGTCTGCTTCTGGAAATACTGTTTACATTGTCTTCCTCCTGAGTATTTTTCAGTGTGGTTTTCTATGGTTTTGTCTGGGGGGTGAGGAGGAGAGTGGGGGTGTAGGTGGATTGGTCCTGTGACCTGGGGGCATCTTGTTCTAGTGCGCTCAGAGTATCTACTAGCATCACGAGTTGGCCAGATAAGGTGGTGAGACTCAGATAATAGGTCTCTGAAACACAGCTTATAGGACAATAAGGAAAGAGTAGTGAGCCAGAACTAGGCAAAGTAGACATATTTTTAGAGGTTACAGACTCAAGAGAGAAGGTGGGTATTCTGAAGGCCCATCAGGTTGTCTGCAAAGCTTACATTCAGAGTTGTTTCCTTGGCTGCTCCTGAATCAAAATCACCATTAACAGTTGCAAAATTCTTAAGGTATGTCATTACAGTATTTCAAAACTATTCACTGTGCCTTATACATATCTATAACAGTATATAAGACTTTAAGTAAAAGAGACTGTTTTGACATTAAAAACATACACACACACACACAACACAACTGTATACTTTAGTTTCTCCTTATCTGAGTTTCATTTTTCATGGTTTCAGTTACCCATGGTCAAATGTGGCCTGAAAATATTAAATGGAAAATTCCATAAATAGTAATTCATAAGTTTTAAATTGTGCATCCTTCTGAGTAGTGTAAATAATCTCATGCCATCCTGTCCTATTTTACACTGGACATGAATCATCTCTTTGTCCAGCATATCCATGCTGTATACATTACCTTCTCATTAGTTAGTAGTTGTCTAAGTTATCAGATTGAGTGTCGCAGCACCACAGTGCCTGTGTTCAAGTAGTCCATGTAGTAGCGTAGTGTTCCATCACATTACTCATGTCATTTATCTCCCTTCGTCTCATCACACAGGCCTTGTATCTTCTCACCGCATCATAAGAAGAAAGGTGAGTATAGTAAACTATTTTGAGAGACCACATTCACATAACTTTTATTATACTATATGGTTATAATTCTTCAATTTTATTATTAGTTATTGTTAATTTCTTACTCTGCCTAATTTATAAATGAAACTTTATCATAGGCACGTACAGGAGAAAAATTGTAGGTAGGGTTCAGTTTTATCCGCAGTTTAAGGCATGCACTGGGGGTCTTGGGATATATTACTTGTAGATAAGCGGATTACTGTACACGCTTGAAGACCAGAAGACAGTGAAAGTTCAAGTGTGAACATGGCTTTGAGTTCATGAGTTTGGGTAGAATAAAATTTGCAGGTGGGATGGGGTACATTAAGTTCTTGGAAAAATTAGACCATGTTTTACAGGAGAAAGAAAAAGGCATACTGATTTATCAAGAAATTGCATCCTTCTTCAAAACCTGGCATAAAACCAATTTTATCTACTAAAACAAATATCTGTCTATCAAGTACACTGAGTTTATAAGGAGAGTAAAATAGAAAATCAGCTTTTTTAAGGATAAGGGCGTGGCTATTGACCAAGAAGTTTGCTTTGTGAAAATAATGTTCAAAGCCAATTTTATTTATACAAATTGCCCCTTCCTTCTCTCTCTCTCTCTCTCTCTCTTTCCTCTCTCTCTCTTTCTCTCTTTTGCACTCTGTCTCGCTCTAATTTGTCCCAAATGAACTGTGATTATATGATTATGGAAAACTCAACCTTTTTGTATATTTCTTTGTGAAAATTCTGAAATTTAACTATAGGACTTTTAAAATGCTTTTCAGTTCTAAAATTCTCCACATACTAAAATGAGTAGGCATTGGTCCATTTTTCCAATAGCCCAAATTTGAATAGAGAAAAAGCTAATGAATTGAAATACTGGACTGATAATCTGAAACTACTCAGTATTAGTTCCCAAAGTTCTCATTAGGTATTGGAGATTTGGCTATTTCAATAAAAGTAAAGGAGAAAGATAAAAGAATTCATCTCTATATTCTGCAATATGTTTTATTTGAAATAGGTTTCAATAATTTCTCATTTTTTCTATACTAGAGAATAGCCCCCAAACAAAACTAAACATTTGGAAAAAGTATTTCACTATCTCCCCAAAAAGAGACTGTTTTACACAGATTTTCCTCTGGAAGCAGAATTTCATGACAGACGTATTATTCATCTTGACTTAAGAAAAACATATATCATGAATTATTAATAAGCATTTATGGTAGGTACATCATGAAGGGTAATATAAAGAACATTAAGGGGTATTAAAAGACACCCTTGCCTGAAGCTCTGCTTGGAGAGAGAAAACATATGTTCATGAAAAACAACAAATAATATATTGCCTGAGAAGAGATACAAAACAAAACAAAACAAAACAAAAAAGGAACCCATACAAGCACACAGAAGGAGACACACAAAAATGAAGGATGGGGAATGCTGGATCCAGCTTTCCCTGCTCCAAGTCTTTCTCAACAGTTTTTGGACAGAGATTATGGAGACAAAATTATTCTACACCAGTTTGAAAAAGCTTCAGGTAGAAATCTCCAACCTTGGGACTTCCCTGATGGGGTAGTGGCTTAAGGCTTCGGCGCTGGCGCTGTCAGCGCTGCGGCCTGGGTTCGATTCCCAGTCAGGGAGCTACCCACATACCAAAAAGAAAAAAGAAATCTCCAACCTCCCTTCTTCGTCAGCTTCAAGGACAATGCTGAAGACGATTCTCATCTCTCCAGAGCTTCAAACGTCGTTGCCAGCGTGGCAGAGAGTTTGTCAGGAATGCTGTCGCTGGGCCTGGGCCTGGGCCGCCGCTGCACTCCCAGTCCCCCGGCCTGTGATAATTACGGTAGAGGGGCGTGGTCCGGGCAGAGCGGTGGACAGCCTCTTGAAAAACTGTTTCCGGAGGATTCAAATTCAAACAAATACCCAGAGCTCACCTTCCAAAAGGAAAATGTTTGATTGTAGTAAGCTTGATGGCTGTAGGCCAAACAAAACAAGAATGTGCAGGTGGGAAATTTCTTCCCTCCCTCCCTTCGTTTTTTCCTTACTTACTCTTTCCTCTCTTTCTCCCACTTGCCTTATTTTTCTCCGTTCTCGCTCCCTTCCTTTCTTAATTTAAAAGTCTCTCATTAATCCATAGGTAGAGAATAAGAGGCAGCATTTAAGAAGTTTATCATTTCAGACAAACCAGCCTCTCTTAGGCCCTAAGCGCCTCCCTCAGCTTCCAATTAAGCTAACCAAAAAACAAAAGTAAAGAAAATTGAATACTTTTGGAGGTCAGCAAGGTCCATCGGGGAGGCACAAGACATCAGGGGCTTTTTAAAGGCATTCCTGAAAGCCAGGAGCTCCTTCCCTCACAGAAGGCCATAAAGCTCTTTGAATTCAATGGGGAAAAAAGCCCTCTTATTTCAAAAATAAACTTTGAAGTTGTTTGAAGATAAAAGAGGAAACTTGCCTCTGAGCCTTTGCTGAAGCAGTGGGAGGGACTACCAGTATTCTGAAATATGTTTCGGAGAAACTTATTAGAATTTAAAAGGACTGTGCAAACAGATCCCCTACGGCTTTGTGCCACTGAAAGTATGTGACAGAGTTCTCAGAGCATAACTGAGGCTCAGGCTAAGATTGATACTGACTACTATTAAGATCTCGTTATTAGATTCTACAAAATGATTTCTCATTCAACCGAGAAAATAAAAAACAATTATTTCAGAAACTTACCTGTGAACTTTACTTCCTCTCTCAATCTGATTTAATTTTAGAGGAAATGAAGAGTTACATTGCGTTAAGCATGACCATGGTATACCTGACACACTAGAAACAATTTTCCCTTTGACACCCCTTTGCTTTGTCTGTTGGTATCAACTAGAATCATTCTAACTTACAAAATGACAAATATGCTTGTTGTGATCAATTACTTTAGGAATAATATTAAACAAAAACTTTTATATAAGCTTCCATGAATTCAACACTTACTATTTGTGTGTGTGTGTGTGTGTGTGTGTGTGTGTGTACCATATATATACAATATAGCTATTATAGTCTAGGTAAAAATTCACATATATATTCCCTCCACATACTAATCTTGAAAGGTTCATGCTATTAACCCTATTACAAAAGTGAAGAAGTTGAGACTCAGTGAGATCAAGCAATTCTTTTCAGTGCATTCAGCTATAAAGAATGAAGCTAAGATTTTAATCCAGAATAAAAAGTGCACATTATTTTCATTCACTTTACCTTTAACTTTTCACAATAATGATAGTAGATTAAAGAGTAGAAACTGATCCTATACACCATTGGTTTTCAAGCAGTGATATGGGCACACCTGATGGTACATGCTGGGTCGTTCAGGGGTACGCAGAGAATAATCAGTAATGATGATAAACAAGTAATGTAAAAAATGCAAAACTGTTAGTTATGGAACAATAAATGTTAAGTTCGAATCACCATTAATGGAGACACTTCAAAATTAGATCACATTAGCAAATGATGATTGGTGAATGTGGGGCTATGAACCCTTCCCCTAAACCTCCTTTCTACCAATCATGCAGTTTCAGGACAACAAATTTACAATGTTTCTAGAACTTTCCCAAACATAGAAATACATCTGTGGCCAGACTGTTTGATTAGTTTATTGACTGAGTAAAAGTAAGTGCGTTGTCTTTCATTGTGATTCAAGTCTTTTTTTATTTAATGTTTAGTATAGTTTCGGTTATTATTGTCAGCGATTTTTTAAGTGTGTCAGTGGTTGAAAACAGGAATGATTAAAAAACCAAAACTTGATGTAGATTATAACCTGTTGCCAAGTACTTCTAAACATGTGTCCATAGCTATCAGTACACCTACACCGGGAGATAGTATAATAAAAAGGTGCATGCCTCAGATACTACACAGAAGAAAAGAAAATACTCTAAAGAGTATATTAAATACGGGTTTTCATTTGTAGGGATGATGACTGTCCTAAGCCTTTGTGTGTTGTGTGTGGGAAAATATTATTCAATGATTACATGAAACCCTGTCTACTCATGTGACATTTAGAAACTAAACATCTTATGTATCAAGACAAAGAAATACATTATCTTCAGCTTTACTAAAGTGTCCAACTGTTGCTTCATACATGATACCAGGAAAAATAGACAATAAGAATGCAGTCGGGGCTTCACACCATGTTGCTTATCGCATAGCTAAATGAGGTTAAAACCACACCATAGCCGAAGATCTAATTTCTCCTTGTTTTAAGGATACAATTTTCTGTATGTTTTGGGAAGAGCATGTCTGCAAAATCAATGCTATCATTTTTTCAAAGAATATATTGTGTAGATGAATTCAGGAAATGTCTGATGATGTTAAAGCTGTAGTAGTAGATAGAATCAGTAAAAGTAAAATTTTTCCATCTAGGTCAATGAAAATGTAGATGTTGCTGATTTATCCATTTTACTTGTCATCACCAGGTTTTCTGTAGGAAATGAAATTGAGGAAAACCTGTTGTTTTGTTACCTGTTGACAGAGTGTACCACAGGCAAAGATATTTTAATGCAATCAATTGGAATTTCATTGAAAAAGTTATTAGTTGGTCAAATTGTTGTGGTGTATGCACTGGTGGAGGCAAGCCTATGTCAGGTTCTTGTATAGGCCTATGTGGCCAAGTTAAAGAAGTAGCTCTCCATGTACCATGGAGTCAATGCTGCATTCACAAAGTCTTGCATCCAAGCCTCTTCCTAGTGAACTGAAAGATGTTCTTGATGACTCTATGAAAGTGGTAAATTTTATTAAGTCACAACCAGATTGTTTAAAGCAGCGGTTCTCAATCTGTGGGTCGCAACCCCTTGGGGAGTCAAACGACCCTTTCGCAGGGGTTGCCTAAGACCATCAGAAAACACATATTTATGTGGACATGTACTTATATGGACCAGTCACACATGTGTAGGGAGCAGCTACCAATAATTTTATGGTTGAGGGTCACCACACCATGAGGAACTGTATTAAAGGGTCGCGGCATTAGGAAGGTTGAGAACCACTGGTTTAAAGTGCCGTGTGAAGTAATAAACAACATTCACAGCACATTCATTTTGAATAAGGAGGTAAGGTGACTATCTCATGGCAAAGTCCTTACAGATGTTTGAAATTAGACATGAAGCCTGGGTATTATTTGAAGGCCATCATTTCCCTCTTGCTCCAAAGTTTCAGGACAGTGATTGGTTTCAAAGTCTTCCATATTTATCAGATATTTTTCTAGAAATAAACTTAACTTGGGGATTTCAAACAGCTCAATCACTATATTCAAATTTACCAACAAAACTGAATCAATGATTTAAAAACTGGACATTGAGAAAGCGTGTATTGAAAGACGTCAGCCTGAAGTTTTGAAACTCGGCACAACTTACCTGAGAATGACTTACACCTATCCCAAAACATGGAAGAGAATATTATAAGTCACTTGGAAGGTCTTACAGTATACTTTTATAAGTATCTCCCTCAACATGGAAAAGAAAATAACAAGATTGCTGATCCCTTCAATGAAGAATTCTTCAAAAAAACTAAACTGTCAGTTAATGAAAAAGAGCAGTTAATTGAATGCTCCACTGATTCTTGTTTAAATTCTGATTTTAAAAGAAAGCATCTTACTAGCTTCTAGGCAGATGTCAGTGACTAAATAGAACAGCTCAGTGAGAAGGTACTCAAATACCTCTTGCCATTTACTAATACTGAACTAGTGGAGAGAGCTTTTCCTTCTTACACCTTCATAAAAAATAAGTGCTGCAACCAACTTCATGCAAGTCGGGATTTAAGACTGTATCTTGCATCTTTTGAACCTGATTTCAAGAAACTAAGTGCATCAAAGCAAGCTCTATGACCTCACCTACAATGTTTCAATTGGCTAGTGAGCTGCATAACAAGTAATACAGATTTTCAGATAATACAAATGAATATTATTAATAATAAATTAAAAGTTTTTAAAGTACTTAGTCATCATTATCAATATTTAACTGTGTTACGAATATTGTAAAATTAAATCTGTGGTTTGTACTCTTAGTGTAGTAATGTTTTTCTCCTTTCACTATTTTTCCACATTTTCACTATTTTGCATTAAGATAGGCGCTGAAGAAATGTGTCAGTATTTAAAAGTAGATGTTTTAAAAACACGGGGTACAATTTATAGAAAAAGATTGGGAACCACTGCTATCTACCTTCATCTTTAATCATGGTTCTGAACTGTCAAAATGCTAAACCAGTCTAAGTATTAAGAATTGTCATGTACAGAATGGAAATTTCAGCATTTAGTATCACATTAGACATTGCTACATGACATCAATATTACCACCGAGAGGTATCAGGCACAGAATAACAATTTGTGTGCATTGGGCCACAGAAGTAGGAGGTTAAGATCCAATGGGTATTTAATATATTGACCAAACAATTTGGGTGACTGATTTTTTTTTTCTTTGAAAAAACATAGAAACTGATTTACAATGAGTTTTAGGTGTAGTTAAATGATATTTAAAGATGTATGTATAATGTGTCTAAAAGTTTTGAAATATTTTACAACGTATAGTCCCTTGTCTGTAAATTGGATTTTAGCCCTGCTGCCTTTATATTATGACAGGTACCTGAGGTCAGATTAGGGAAAAAAATGCATGCTATGTAAAGGGTAAGTAGAGTCTAAGACAAGAAGTTAGACGGCAAGGGGTCAGATAGGAGTTATCTACCGTACAAACTTTGAGGGCTAAAACCTCTAGAAATGGGTTAGGAACAAATAATGAGTTCTAAAGCAGTTATAGGGAAGGACTTCCATTTGATTCTCAGTGCCCATCTTAGAGAATGCTCAGGCACTTGAGAGAAGTCTTGTGTTCAGCATGGTGCAGATACTAACCACAGGCTACTGACCAAAAGGTAGATCTGAAATGACCTGAAGGAAGTGTGGAGGAAGGTGGACCCGTGGAAAGCTTCCCAGAGAACTGCAGCCCAGAATACAGCCCAGAAAACACAAACCAGCAGAGAGTGCTAGGACTCCAAGCATCACTCTTATCCTAGACCATCAGTTTGTTGTTAGAGGCCTCTAGTTGGAATAAGAAGGCGGCAGGGGTCGTGGACCTCAGAGGTGTATGCAACATAATTTGCCAATAAAGCAGAAGTCACGTGACACAACTCAGGAAATATTACCTCAGGTCACCCACTGACCAAATAGGGTGAGGGACATATTCTAGGAGTGAGCAAGGATCGAAAACAACACTGAGACCAGAAGCATATTGGAGCTCTCTCTATTTGATGTCAGGATTGATTATATTAATCTTCATCTTCCTTCCTTCCTCACATTTTACTCATAAAATGTTTATTTCAATTTTTATTACCTACATATGTCCATACATGTGGGGAGGTATAAGTGAGGGAATACTAACAGTTGCATAATAACATGCAGTTTGTAAAATGAGGTTATATCTGTAAATGGAGTGTGCCACGTTACTTTTTTGTGGCAGGGCTAGTAGGCCTTTCTAGTGGTTAGCCACACTGCCATGCTCAAGCCTACCCAGGCTCACTATTACTTCATTGATTTGAGAACAAGCCCAGTATCTACTTCATAGACTGAGAGACTGGTTTCAACATAAGGAAGGCATTCTTGGAAATAATGTGTTTTCCAAGGTTCACACATCTTTTCTGCTTTCTTAGAACATTAACTCACCACCTTGAGGACCAAGGACTGCTCTTAGTATGCCCTTGTTATTTCAGTAAAAAGCATCACTCTCTGGCACAGTACACCATAGGCAGGTCTACATGGTGGTTAACAAGGTGGGCTCTGGATTCAAATGTTGGCTGTGCCAACTATAAACTGTGGGTCTTTAAACAAGTACTTAAGTTTCTGTGTGCCTCAATATTCTCATCTATGAAACAAATATATACAGAATGCATAACACAAGGCTTTACAAAGATTAATGTGGGTACACATAAAGCATTTAGAACCATATCTGGCACGTAGAACTTTCCAGTAAATGATAGCTATTATTGTCAATATAACAATATTTTTCTCTCCTCATGATAATTTCACCATTACTGATCAGTGTTAATCAAAGGTTATCCTAGTCCGCTTTGCCAGGTTTCTCTGAGCATGACATTTTGGGAGAAAATTTTAGTGTCTAAATCAAGCCTGAGCAGCCTTTTTCAGGGCAAGGGGTACTTCTTTGTTGTGGTCCCCTAGCTAGCTATTTATTTTATCATTCAGGTAGTCACCCCAAAATTGCTTGGCAGTCCGCTATTGGACAATGATCAATCAATGTCTTGCCCAGCCCTGGTCTAGACCCTTTCCTTTCATAAAGACTGTTGCTGCCGTCTTTATGAAAATTGGTTCATCTCCTTTCCAAAGCTCTGCTTCTAAGCACATGTGGGGATGAAGAGCCTTTCTAAAGTCTCATCCCCATAAATACTTAACCCTCACCAAAAATTATTTATATACCTGTTCTTTAGGAAAATGCATGCCCCTTTCTTACAGGAACATTACTGAGCAGACCCTCAAATGGTGTTATTTTCCATGATAGAAAACTTTATTATTCTGTCTTTAATTCTATAAAAGGAGCAGCTGGCACAATTTTTTGTGTTTGTCCTTCCAAGGAACATGACTCTATCATCTTATCATACCTACACAGTTTCATAAGTTGTGTCTTAATATTTCCATTTTATAGGTGAGAAAATTAGAGTTCAGATATATAAAAGGGGAAGTTAACATTATTAAGTATAAGTAGTGTGTGGGATACTTTATACATATAATTGCACTGAATTTTGAAAGGAAGATATCATTGTCTCTATTTTTAAGATGTGGAAACAGATGTATAACTCAGGGTCACATAAGAACTTAGCCTTTATGTGCATCTCAGTCTTTTGGACATGATAAAGGCCAGCTTCTGCTATGCTTTGATACTTCTGTAATAAATTAGTTAACCATAGTTTTCCATTGCTTATTATAGTTTGTTTGAGTATTGAATGAAAATTATTACAGATATCTTACTTTGATTTAAATAATTTAATTATAGCATTACTCAAATACATGTAAAAATAAAGCATAAATATTTTGTCATCATTGTTATCATTTATCCTGTGTAAGGTGTGACAAATAATCATTTTAGGTAAATTCGGCCTCTGATTTTTTTTTGTCATAAGCCTGAAACAATGAAATGACAGTATTCCAAAACATTATATACTTTCAGGATGTGAAATAAAAACTGTCAATTTATTAATTTTAGAAACTGAACTCTTAAATATATATGAATAAAGATAAGTTGCTAAACAATGTCAGTCCAATAAATTTAATAATAAAAAAAATCAGTTGAACAGTGTTAATGGAAAAGAAAAGTTATCTTTATTACTGCTAAGATAACTACAAATGTGTATGAATGTGAATGGCATCATTCTGAGAATTTTTTACAGTAGGATATATTAAAATAATAATAGTTAAATATCATAAAAATATCTTAAATGTTAAATGTTGTCATTTTAAGTGATAACACATTTCTATTTTTACTGAAAATAATACTCTCATCCCACCAAGAGTATAATGATTTTCAATGGCAGTACTTATTTCTGTTATCTTCATTCAGATAATTCTATATTTGCATGTGTGTGTACATATATGATCATGGTTTATATATGAAAAAGAGTAAAATGTTCAGCATGTTTTATAAATTATTGTACATGAACACAATATGAAAGCGTCTTAGTTTGATAAACTCTTGCCTATGTAAAAGTTTAAACTTCTTAGAATATCACATGAAAGACTCCAAACTGTTGATTCTATATATATGATTTTTCCATCTTATCTTCTAGAATTTTTCAACTGGCCTTTTATTTTTTTTTATTAAAACCAACTGCTTGCACTTTTGTATACATATTATGTTATTGCAAGACTTCACATTTGCATGTCTTACTCTGCAATGTCCTGTCCTTCTTCACATGCTTTGTTAACTCCACCAAGAACAACTCAGACGTGTGTTTTATAAAAATATTTCCCAACATCACCCAAACCAGAGGATGGCTGAGAGCTTTCTGCTTTGTGATACTTTGATGTTTTGTACTTGCCTGCTTTAACCATCCCTCCCATCAGACAGTTTGTTCCTTGAAAATAGAAGTTATTATTCACTTATGCATGTGTGACACTTAGTGCAACTTCTGGCACATAGTAGTTGTTCATTAAATGGTCATGGAAGGAATAGATGCACTCAATTCTGAAATGATGAATCAAAAAAAAAAAATCACGAAATTTACCAATTAGAGCTCAAAACTAAATTATTTAATGATTATGTTCTCTCTTTATTAGCAGAGAGCAGATGTCTCAATTGAATAAGACTCAGAGCAAAATTGCTAAGGGATTACTTGGAAAAGCTATGGATTATGAAACACTTTACATTGGAGAGATATGGTAATTAAAAAAAAAGAGTACATAGAAAATAAACTTTTCCATCTTCATTGCTTCTATCTTAGGGCCAAAAATCTGAGATGGCAAATAGAGGTAATAACAATGAGTAAGAGAAAAAAAAAAGACAGATAATGGTATGTATGCATATATTTGAATAATATGCAGAACTTTTGGGAGTCTTGCAGTACATAAAATGTCTTTTACAACTCAACAATTCTCTTATTTAGCATAAATAACACAATCTCTCTATTTTATGCTGCCAATATGGTGGCACTCAAGTGGGAATATACAGATTGTCAACACTGTTGGTTATTCATGTCTGCAAACCAGCCAAAGATAAAACATGTGCAGAGCGGGGAAAGAATTAAGTTTGGGGACTCTAGGAAACTATCTTTGCTCACTCACTGAACAAAATTGGCATGTGAAAACACATAAGCCACATAAGTCACGTCAGGAAAGCAACTCCGAGCAGATTTACAGGAGTTAAACAAGAGACCTTTGGAGGGAGAATATTTCAAAGCAATCTGCTTATTGAATTTTACAGCCTGGGGGCTTGACATCTGCAGCCAGCCAAATGCTTGTAGGAAACTAATGCAGAGAACATACAAATTAGCAGCACACAATCTAAATCTATAGCATTTTGTGAGACAACGTAAAAACATTATCAAAAGAAAACAAGGGATAAAACTGATAAAAATTATTACAACATTCCTGATAGTATTATTTTTTGCATTTATTGTACCTGGATATAATTACTTCCTTTAGAGAAAGTGACACGTTTTTTTCTTCTATAATAAAGATGATATAATACAGAAAAGATGCTGAAATTAGATGGGCCTGGGTTCAATCTCTGGTCCTACCCACTAGAAATTGAGTATCCTTGAGCCACTGGTTTCTCATCTGCAAAATAAACAAAATTACCCCTGCTTTCAGGACCATCGGATAGATTAGAGATAGTATTTGCAGAATTTTAAACACAGCAAGTGAAACTTGGTAGGCACTAAAAAGTAGTAGCTGCTAATATAACCATCTTCATTATTTTAAGAGTTTAAGAATTATTTTTTAACAATGCAACAAGAACGGCAAGTACCTAGCCTGAAGCAAACAATTTTTCTTGCTAAACTAGAAGTGACAGAACATAATCTTTCAGAATTGCTTAAACTGGTTGTTCTCCTGGTTAAACTGCAATCTGAAAAATGTTCTTTTCTAGACTTGCTTATCCTTATGCCATCTACTTCTGAAGTGATTGGGGAACATTTGACTTGCCCCTCACTTACATTCGTATTTCATTTATTCTTTTAGCCAACATCTAAATTCTTTCTCTTTGTGTGCTATGTTGGTGGTCTTTTTACAAAGTCCCTAGATATTATCGTTATTTCTACTGCATTTAAAATAAATAGCTACTGGACAACAGCAGTTCAAAGCAAGTTACCCACAAACAAGAGTAATTTTGATTGTTTATTTCTCTTAGTGGTGAGTTCTAATTTGTTGAAAAGAATTCTGAGCTGTTAGTGTTTCTCTTCTATTTCCACGTATGAAATATGGTCCACGATGGTGCACTTCCTACCGTGGCCATTCCCACTTCATTTCCTTATTTGGGCAACATTCATATTAAAAGGGGCACATCATTAACAGGGTTCAGTGACAACAAGTGTCAGCTTCTAAATGCCATTTTGTCTGCTTAGGAGGTTTAAGATTTCCTTTCCTTTTAAGAGTTCTAACCATTTGTAAAGCATGGCTCACACTGTAATTACCTTTGAATATTTTTTTACCACAGAACTAATTAGAAAAAGTTTATTTTCTTTGGTTCTCGTCTATACCCCTTCAATAGTACTTACTGGGTATAAAAAAGTATCTTTCTCTATGTGCATTCAATTTTTCCTTCATGTACTGTTAATTTTGGTAGGGCAGGGATGTCTTTGTGTTCCCAATGACTAATTACCAAATATCACTGCTTTTTGATGACAATGATGATGATCGATTATTTTACAAAGTTTAATATTTTCATAAAGGTCCTAGAAATCTATCTTGTATTATTCTTAAAGATATGATTCAGCTTTTGCATGTGTTTACTCTATTGTCTAAATTTATTTAAACCAAATTAATAATAATAAATAATTTGAAACATACACAAATATAAAAGATGATAAAAACAATGTATAATACTAATAGATGACCATTTCTAATATTTATGTGGGTATATAAAATATAAAGCAGTATTGTATATATGTATATATGAGGGCTGTCAGAAAAGTATTTAGCCATGTAATATGAAAAAAGGAGGCATTAACTGTTCTTATATTGACAATGGCTGGATTTTTTTCAAGACAGCCTTCGTGTGTATTTAACACAAGGGTGATTGTTTAATGGGACTACATCAAACTAAATAGTTTTTGCAAAATGAAAATCTACAAAACAAAAACCAACCTATGGAATATATTAGTCAATGATTCATCTGAAAAAAAGTTAATATCCTAAATTTATAAGGTATTCATACAACTTACACACACATATACACAGAAATGGGCAGAGGACCAGAATAGGCATTTATCCAAAGAGGATATACAGATGACAAATAAATATATGAAAACATACTCAATGTCACTAATCAGAGAAATGCAAATTAAAGCCACAATGAGATATCAGCTCACATCTGTAAGAATGACTGTCTTCAATAAATGAACAAACAATAAGTGTTGGTGAGGATGTGGCAAAAAGGGAACCCTTGTGCACTGTCGGTGAGAATGTAAATTGTGTAGCCACAATTGAAAACTGTATGGAAGTTCTTCAAAAAAATAAATATAAAACTACGTTATGACCCAGAAATTCCACTTCTTTGTATTTATCTGAAAAAATCCAAAACACTAATTCAAAAAGATATGTGTATTCCTTTGTTCACTGCAGCACTATTTACAATATGAAAGCCACCTAAGTAATCATCAATAAACAACTAGATAAAGAAGAGGTGGCACATACCAGGGTTATCTGGAAAGGACCCAGTCATGTCATATGAAAAATAGAAGCATTTTTGTCTGGATTGTTTCTGGACAGCACTTGTATAGACAATGGAATGTTACTTGGCCATAAATAGGAATAAAATCTTACCGTTTGCAACACATGAATGGACACAGAGTCCGTTCATGTCAGAGAAAAAGAAATACCATATCATTTCACTTATATGTGGAACCTAAAACACAAAATAAATGAACAAACAAACTGTTAACCAACTCATAGGTACAGAGAACAAATTGATGGTAGCCAGATGGGAGGGTGGTGGGGAGCTGAGTGGAAAAGGTGAAGGGATTAAGAGGTACAAATTGGCAGTTATAGAATAGTCACAGGGATAGAAAGTACGGCATAGAGAACACGATCAATAATATTGTAATAGCTATGTTTAGTACCAGGTGGGTACCAGACTAAGTGGGGAGATCACTTCGTAAGTTATATAAATGTGCAACCACCATGCTGCACACCTGAAATTAATATAATATTGAACATCAACTGTAATTTGAAAAAATTTTTAAATTAAAATAGAAATGGTGACTTTTAAAAATTAGGTAACTAGTATTACAGTTGTTTTAAAAATACCAATGGTACAATATTAGCACTTCATTAACTTAATATTAGTTCTTTGGAAACACAATTTTCAGTGATTGTCTATTTTATTGTATAAATGCACCGTAATGAACTGCATTCTTCTGTTTAGTATGGGAACCACATTATCTCTTCTCACTAGTAAAGGATATTTCTCCTGCTCACCCTCAGTGAGAGAGGATCACTGATACGAACAGCTTCAGTCTTTGTGTTCGAAGGAGATTTATTGGATACTGGTTTCAGTAAGTGAGGTCATGGTGTTAAAGGTTATTGTTCCTGAAAGATACTGCATATATTTTATTTTGAGCTCTGAAAGCCCATTGGCACACTCCTTTCCTTCCTGCTTTTTTCCCCTAAGCACTTTGCTGCAAAAACCTGAGGCAAAACCTTCCTGGGGAGTGGGGTGTGTGTGGAGGATTGGCTGGGACTACAGTTTTTTGTCTTTAACTCTGGGGTACTCAGGGATTGCCTCCACAGGCTATTCTGACAATCAGGTTGATTAGCAGCTAATTCTTCACTCTAGTCATTATCTAGAGTTGTGGATTTTTAGACAGCAGTAAGTGCTCATTTTTTCAAACATTACTAAAGGCAATATTTTGATCTCTATTAACAAGTGATTATTTGGTCTGTTCTATTAGTTAGAAACTGAAGGGAGGAGGGACCTTCATTTTCAGCATATTGAGACAAATGAATATTTTAAGGAAAGTTCAAACCCTGATGTCCTCATTCAAAATATTTTGTCATGGTATTAGGTTGGTGCGGAAGTAATTGCAGTTTCAGACCATGAATTTTAAATCATTATAATTAGGCTTGAGAATATCTTTCTTAATCAAAATCCACACCTTTTTTTTGCCAAGGAAAAATAAGTTTGTTTATTCCTGTAGTGCAAAAATCCGTGCTTCAGGATACAATGGACCTTCGAAAGCATTTTCTGCATCCTGCTGGTTGTGGAAGTGTTCTTGCTGAAAAATAGTTGTTGAGATGCTTGAAGAAGTGATAGTTGACAAGAGGTCAGGTGAGTGTGGTAGATGAGACAAAACTTTGTAGCCTGACTTGTTCAACATTTGAAGGCTTGGTGTGTGACCTCAGGTCAGGTGTTGTCATGGAGAAGAATTAGGCTCTTTCTGTTGACCAATGTTGACTGAAGGAGGTTCAGTTTTGGGTGCATCTCAATGATTTGCTGAGCATACTTCTCAGATGTAATGGTTTCACCGGGATTCAGAAAACTGTTGTGGATCAGACCAGCAGCAGACCAGCAGTGACCATGAATGACCTTTTTTGGTGCAAGTTTGGCTTTGTGGAATGCTTTGGAGCTTCTTCTCAGTTCAATGACTGAGCTGGTCATCCCTGGTTGTTCTATAAAATTCACTTTTTGTTGCACGTCACAATCCGATTAAGACATGGTTCATTGTTGTTGAGAAGAATAAGAGAAGATGACACTTCAAAATGGCAATTTTTAAAAATTTCCAGTCAGCTCATGAGGCACCTGCTTATCAAGCTTTCTCACCTTTCCAATTTGCTTGAAATGTTAAAAGACCATAGAATAGTTGATGCTGAGTTCTATGGCGACTTCTCGTGTAGTTGTAAGGGGATCAGCTTCAATGATTGCTCACACCTGGTTGTTGTCAACTTCCCATGACCGGCCATTTCGCTCCTCATCTTCAAGGCTCTCCTTTGCAAAACTTCTTGAACCACCACTGTACTGTGAGTTCATTTATAGTTAAGGGGTCCAATGTGTTGCTGATGTTGCGAGTTGTCTCTGCTGCTTTACAACCCATTTTGAACTCAAATAAGAAAATCATTCAATTTGCTTTTTGACTAACATCATTTCCATAGCCTAAAGTAAATACAAAATAAACAATTAATAAGTCATTAGCAAAAAAAAAATCAAGTGAGAAATGTGCATTAAATTGATGTATAACATAACCACATTTATTTAAGAATATATTCCAATATCAAATGGCAAATTTCAACCATACAGAAATTGCAATTAATGTTTGCACCAACCTAATATTATTTATAAATGGCAAAATGCACAAACTTAAGACTACAGTTCAATATATCTATTTGAATAACACCTGCTATGTTCATTTTAGAAAATTTCCCCATCACCATTTCCAATGAGCATCCTGATCACAAAAAGAAGCCACTGCTCTGTTTTACATTGACATAAATTATTTTCACTATTTTTTGAATTGCATATAAATGGAATCAGATAGTATGTACTTATTGGTATGTCTTTTTCCATTCAATATATTACCTAGCTGCATCTATCTTGCTGCATGTATCAAGAGTTCATTGTTTTATCCCATTGAATAGGTATAAATTTATCCATTCTTTTCTCAATGCTTATTTGCATTGTTTGCAATACACTGTTGTGCATGTACTTTAATGGGCACATTCTTTTTTATTTCTCTTGGATAAACAGAACTGAAATTGCTAAATTGTAAGAGTGTTATAATTTTAGCTTCTTAGAAAATTCTAAATAGTTTTCCAAAATTTTTGTACAACTTAACATTGTTACCAGCAATGTACGAAAGTTCTAGTTGCTTCAAATCTTCATGAGTATTTGTCAGTAGTTTTAATTCTAGCTATTCTGCTGTGTGTGAAACATATTTCATTGATTTTATTGTTATTTTAGTATGCATATTCATACGCACTGTATAGTGAAAATAATTGAAGAAAAATTATATTATAAACAGAAGACACTGAGAAAGTCAGAGGTTAGAGAAGTTAATAACTAATAATATATAAAATAAAGAATAGACCAGAGATGATGGCATATTAATGAAACATCATTTTAATAGAGTAGCAACTAGAGAAAAAACATGTATTAGCCACTCTTTAAAAAGATAAATTATAAATTCAGAAATGTGAGTCATTCTTTAAAAACAAATCAATGTTATTTAAAAGAAACCTTTGAGCCAATAGCTTGGAATTAAATGTAGTGTTTCTGGGTAGGCTCTAGTTTTAAATCCAACCTTAATGCTATCGAATTGATGGCCTGTAATGTAATGTTCTTTTATACATACTACTAAAATAACTCAGTAAATTTTTTGATGTTTGATATGACTGCAATTTGCTCTCTCTTGGCTTCCTAATCAGTTGTTGGTAATAAGCCTATACCAAATACAAACATTTCCCACAGTTTCTAATATAAAAAAGTAATGTGAATTTTTGTTTCTAACACAATACAGTATCCAGATTGCATTCAATTAGCAAGTAATTATGTAGCAAAAACATTGAAACAAGGAGGCCCATTTTGTAATTTGTTTTCCAAATGCGTTTTGAAGACATGTGTGAAGATTACAAAGTGTAAAATTTTATATATTACAAGTTATCCGCTGGGTGGTGTGCATGCACTCCTGCATTTGCACACAGTCTCAGGAGGAATATGTAAGAGTATTTGGCATCAGAGACAAAGGAAACCATCATCTAGGCAGGTATATTAATCAAATAAATGAACATTAATGGTTGATTAGCATGGTGTGAAATGTCAAGGGATACTCTGGTTCTTCATTTTTGAAAGGACAAATATGAAGAGATAGCTAGTGAAAGACTCATGGAATTTTTTTTTTGGAAGAGTCAGTACATGAATAGATTTTACTTTCAAGAGAGGGGAGATAAGCAATTTTAGATGCAAACAGAAAATATACAGTAAAAATGTTGAGAAGACATGATTTAGAAACAGAGACTGGAGGAAAAAAGAAGAATACATTTGAGACACACATAGAAGAAACTTGAGAAGGTATTTTGGTGGCTAAATGAATAGGCTATTTTGACTATGTTTTTCTAATATATAAATACATATAATATATAAATAAGTACACTATGAGTATTTTAATTGCTGTGGTTATTACCAATATGATTTTCCAATAAAATAGCAAGGAATAAGATTATACAATAAGAATTCAAAGTTTTATTTTATTAAATATGTAAGTACATATGTATATGCATATTTTACCAAAAATTTTATATATAGAATTCTTAGAAACTTAGTACTATATGTAACATATTTATATATTTATATATATTAACATAAATATTCATACATTTACATTTTTCTTGGATAGTCTTAGACTGGAACTAATAGTTAATCTATTACAGGCAAGGATCCATCTAAATAGTTAATGGTAATTTGAAATATAGATTTGATTTTTTTTTGTTTACCTTGGCACACTTTCATTATCTTTAGTCATTGTTGTCTTATTGAAAATATTGATTTTCTTAAAGAGAAAATGAAGATGCAAACTTGCTAAATTGTTTTAAAGGGACCAATTCTACTCAATTTGTGGCATATCATGCTACTTTGTTGCTCTTGAGCCAGGAATCTTTGGCAGGGATAATGTTGGAAGTGAAGTAAAACATTCTTTATAAGATTTTGTGGTTTTCCAATGCCAGTGCTTTTTATTTACAAATAGTGGCTTTTCTAAGGAAAAAAGACATAGCTTAGCATAAAATTAATTCAAAGACACAGGAGTATGCTTTTTTGGATAGCTTAGAAAACTCAACTTTTAGATATTTGGAATTCTTGGTTATGTAGACTCGTGATATAAAATATATATTAACTGATTGCAAAATACTCTGCACAAAATTAAATAATACTTTCAGTGCATTATTTGGATACTAGATTATTCCCACCTGCAAACTAGAGTAGAAGCTCTTAGAGCACCTTCTACCCAAAGTAAAAAAATCTATACTTAACATCACATTCTTTCACTTATAAATCTCAAATTCTTTCAAAGCCCACATACTTTTGTTTTGTGTAAAATACTGATAATCCTAATTTTTTTTGTTAACTATGACAAAACCATATTGCAATCACAAAATATAAAGCTATGGGTATATTAGAGAAATAAAAACAGTAATATCAAATATCTGTTTAAACTACATGTGAATATATTATACTAAAATAAAATTTTTAATTAAATATTATTTAATAAAGAGAGTAATAAGTGAGGAAACTAATTAAAATAAGACCAAAATTATTTTGAAGATTACAAATTTAAAAAATGAGGTAAAATCATAAGATACCACTTCATATTTAACAAAATGGCCAAACTTTTTAAAAAAAAAACTAAAGATTGGCAATGTAAAGTTATTAGCAAAAATATAAGAATAATGGAGCTTTCATACATTGCAGTAGGGAATACAAATCATTACAGACACTTATTAATACTACTTGGCAGAATTTATTAAATGCTACTTATTCCCAGGGTATGTGCTCAAAAAAATAGAGTGCATTCGTCTACCAAAATAAAACTACATAGCAGTTCTTTTCACATAATCCAAAAGTGAATAAACAACGAGGTCTTTTGTACAATTGACCACTACACAACAATAAAAATAATATTTACTGATTCAGGCAACGACATGGGTGAAACTCTTAGACATTATCATTCTTATGTAGAGCAAAAATGACATTGCAAAAAAATACATACCGTACCCTGCAATTTATATAATAATAATGTTCAAGAATAGGTAAAATAAATTGACAGCAAAAATTAGAGATATCTATGATAAATAAGCTTAGGAGAACATTAAAGTAGTTTTGGGATCTGGCTTGTGGTTATTTTGCTATAAAATATGGTTATATGACTTAAGTCTACAACTTAAGATTTGTAAATTGTATAAAGCTTATTGTATGTGTTTTATACATTTTTAAAAAGTGATTATGTGTTAAGCTACCAGAAAATCAAATACAGAAATAAAGTGCCATTTTATACAATCAAATGTGTTACAAAGTTTTATTATAGCAATTTTTCTTACCTCAATTTACATTTTTAGTCATTGTTTCTGAAAAATTAAAACTTTCATATGCAAAAATAATTCACGACTTAGAGTTATAATACTAGAGGAAGCCATTCTACACTGCTCCAATTCTTGAGCGCATCACTTTATTATTGCACAATGCAGGAAGTATGCCCATAATGACAATTGTGTCTCAGGATAATTATTTTTCAAATGCTTAGCTTAAGAAGGTAAAAAAGGATAGACTGTATTTTAGAAATATTTTCATCAAAGAGAATGATACTTAGAGGGGTGTGCTTTAGTGTCTTAGAATATTTATTTATTTGCATTCTTCCTATGCTAGGTGAATAAAGTCTCTGTTCAGCACAGAAAGGCTTGTTGATCACATCAATTACAACTAAACTACAGAATAACCATCATTGAGAGTTGCCTGAAGTCTAGGTGAATCAAAGACCTACAACTAAGGACATACAGAAGAAGTAATCTCGAGACTGATAAGAGGGGCAGAGACACAGAACTGGCTGGTCCCTCACCTGTGTGTGACCATTAAAAATCAGAAGTGATATCTTGGCTGTGGAGGTCCTACTTGGAGGAGCAAGGGGTCCCAACACCACATCAGGCTTCCCAGCCCAGGGTCCCAGTGCCAAGGACATAAGTCCCCATAAACTCTGGCTGTGGAAACTAGTGGAAATTGTGGCTGAGTGAGCCAGAGTGTGGCTGTAGTCCTACACACTACTATTAAAGTGCCAGCACATGTATGATGTACCTCCAAACCTAGTGTGGGAAGTAGCCACCTGCAGGTTGCTGCAGGTAACTTATTTCAGGTCACCCCAAGCAGTGCAAAGGCTGTGGCAAAACTTGGCCTTACAGTGGGTTCCCTCCAAGGAGACCCCAGGGCTTGCATGTGTGATAGAAAACTTCAGACAAAGCCAGAATATCACCTGGCTATTTCCAAGAATTACTCACCCAAAGGGAAGACTGGACAGGCACCAGAGCCGTGCTAAGGCAGACACTGCTCTGTAGGGTCAGTCCTTGCACAACAGCTTCTCTACTACAGTATGGCCAGTTCTCGCAACTAATCAGCCCGAGGGCCAATTTCTTCCATTGACATGCAAAGAGCAATCAAGGCTGAATACAACAGGAGGGCACCCACAATACACATGGGAAACAAACCTGGAGCACCTGACTCTGGTGACCAGGAAGACTATACCACTGGGTCCCACAGAACACCTACTACATAAAGCCAGTCTACTAAGACCAAGAGATATAGTAACCCTACTTAATACTTAGAAACATACACAGAGAGGCAGCCAAAATGGGGAGACAAAAAACAGTCCCAAATAAAAGAGTAAGACAAAACTCCAGAAAAAGAGCAAAATAAACTGGAGACAAGCAATCTACTAGATGCAGAGTTTTAAATACTGCTTATAAAGATGCTCAAAGAGCTAAGGATGAACTTCAACAAAAATATAGGAAATATAAAAATGGAAGAAAAAATATAAAAAGAATCAGTCAAAACTAAAGAATACAATAACTGAAATGAAGAACACATTAGAAGTAAGGAAAAGCAGATTAGATGAAGCAGATAATCAAATCAGCAATTTAAAAGATAAGGTAGCAGAAAAAACCCAAACAGAATATCAAAAATAAATAAAAATTATAAAAAGTAAAAATAGTTTAAGGGGCCTCTGAGACACATCAAGCACACCAACATTTCATAGGTGTACCAGAAAAAGAATACAGAGTCAAGGAATTGCAAACCTATTTGAAGAAATAATGAAAGAAAACTTTCCTAATTTGTTGAAGAAAGTAGACATGCAAGCCCAGGAAGTGCAGAGAGTTCCAAACAAAATGAACCCGAAGTGGCCAACAGAAAGACTCGTCATAATTAAAATACCAAAGGTTAAAGACAGAGAAAAATCTTAAAATCATCAAGCAAACAAGTTACTTACCCACAAAGAGCTTCAAGACTGTCAGCAGATTTTTTCAAGAGAAACTTTGTAGACCAGAAGAGATTGGCAGGAAATACTAAAAATAATGAAAAGCAAGGACCTACAACCAAGACTACTCTACCCAGCAAAGCTATCATTTGGTACAGAAGAACAGATAAAGAGCTTTCCAGACATGAAAGAGCTAAAGTCCATCACTATCCAATCAGTATTAGAAGGAATCTTAGAGGAATTTCTTTAAGACATTAATAATAATAATAATAATAATAATAATAATAATAAATATGAATAATTAAATGGCAATAACTACATATCTATGGACAATTACTTTAAATGTAAATAGATTATGGCACTGTCAATGCTGGAGCCTGGATTTGTTTCCCAGCCAGGGAACTACCCACATAAAAAAAAAATGATTAAAGCTCCAATCAGAAGATAGGTTGGCTTACATATGCTGCTTTCAAGAGACTCACTTCAGATCAAAAGGCACACACACATTGAAACCAAAAGAATGGGAAAAAGATATTTAATGAAAATGAAAACAAACAAAAGCTGAGGTAGCAATACTTATACCAGTCAAATAGACTTTAAAACAAAGGCTGTAACAGGACACAGAAAGGGTCGTTACTTTGAGAGGAGGGATGTGTCCATATATTCATTGCAGTATTGTTTTTAATGGCCAAGATGTGGAGGCAGCTGGGTGTTCATCCATAGATGAATGAATAAAGAGGAGGTGGTACATATATGCACTAGAATATTGCTCAGCCGTGGATGGAAATTCATTCTTCCCATCTGCAGTGACACAATACCTGTAGGGTATTGTGCTGAGTGGAATATGTCATACAGAAAAAGACTGGTACAATGCAATTTCACCTATATGTAAAATCTAAAGAGCAAAATGAACAAACAAAATAGAAACTAACTCATAGATACAGGGAAAATTTTTATGGTTGTCAATGGAAGGGGGCTTAGGGGTGAGTGAGAAAGGGGAAGGGATTAAGAAGTAAAAATTGGTTGTTACACAGTATTAAGGGGATAGTGGGTATAGCCTAAGAAATACAGTCAATAATATTGTAATAACTATGTATGGTGTTAAATGGGTACCATATTTATCACAATGTTAGATGCAGGGAGATTGGGCTTAGAATGAAAAGATGAAGGAGTTATCAATACAAATGGGTAGTTACATAATATTAATAGTTATTGGCACGTAGAAACAGAGAGAACATAGTCAATGATATGGTGATGACTATGTATAGTGCCAGGTGGGTACTAGACTAGTACAGGGAATCACTTCTTAAATTATATAAACATCTAACCACTATGCTGTACACCTGAAATTAATACAAAATAGCATTGAATGTCAAAATAAATAAATGTAAAAAAAAAAAAGAAGGCTTGTTTGGAGAAATCAATGCTATTGATCAACTCCCTAGGAACTCTGAACACCACTGTGTGACATGGGATTACTCAGGAGTGTAAAGTAGCTGGGTTTCCACTTAGCCAATTGGAGGGATCCAAGTGACCTTTGTATAGTCTTGTTCACTATATGAGAGGGAGATTTCAAAAAAACAAAGTTTGAAGGGTTAAATTAGCCTCTCCCATCTACCAAAGGACTTCAAAAACAAGATAATATTCATCTGACATAGGTTTTTAAAACTTAAATGTTCAGGAGATTCAGAGACTGATAATATTCATAGAACCATCTTTTCCTAGCCCTTCTTCATTCACTAGGATTCAGGGAGGTAATTAATTGCTGATAGAAAAAGATGAAAGATAAGATGGTTGAAGATTACACAGGGCAAAATGCAGAAGGCAGTCTGAGGTCTGCTGTCCTTTATGGGAGCCCAAGTGACTACATGTAAATCTGTCACATGTAGTCTCAACAATTAATTTCAGAGCTTTTGTATTTTTTGTTTTGATTGGTTCCCTGAGTGGGGATCGAGCCCAGAGAGCGCCAAGGCCTAGCCACTACATTACCAGGGAACCCCCCAATTTCAGAGCTTTTGGAGACAGCAACAGAGCCTAGAAGCTATAGCATGCCCAGTGCTATGCATACTACTTAGGAAGCTGTCCTCTGAGTGAGTGGTTATCCATGGAAGCTGATTGAACCTGACAAATCCAAGTCAGGAACAGTGAAGGTTAGCTAAACATTGAAGATGATGTCTTTCTCTCAATTTACCACCATTCACTGTACAGATAGATACTCCAGGACTTGTGATGGGGTTACATCTCAATAAATCCATCATAAGTTGAAAAATAATGTATGTTAAAACTGCATTTAATACACCCGACCTACCAAACATTACAGCTTAGACCAGCCTACCTTAAATGTGCTCAGAACATGTATGAATACATTAGCCTAAGCTCTGCAATTGTCTTGAGTTTCATCTAAAGCAGCTGTTCTCAACCTGTGGGTCGTGACCCCTTTGGGGGTTGAATGACCCTTTCACAGGGGTCACCTAAGACCATCAGAAAACACATATCAGATGTTTACATTACAATTCATAACAGTAGCAAAATGATAGTTATGAAGTAGCAATGAAAATAATTTTATGGAGGTCACCACACCATGAGGAACTGTATTAAAGGGTTGTGGCATTAGGAAGGTTGAGAACCACTGATCTATAGAGTAATTGCCTTCTTATTTCACCAGAAGCAGGAGACAAGAGATAGGCACTTTGCAGACATGAAGGGATGGAGAAACACAAAACACAATATCCAAAATAACGCTGGCAACTCAGTACATTGTAAAGTGTCAGTTGTTTACCCTCATGATCCTATGGCTGATTGAAAACTGGTTCGCTGCTGCTGTTCAGTGTCACAAAGGAGTCTTGTATTGCATATTGCTATTCTAGGAAATGACCAATATTCAAAATCTGAGATATAATTTCTACTGAATGTGGATCATTTTTGCACCATAATATAGTAAAAAAAAATTATTACTTGTACATAAGTTGGGGGACAACCATCTTTACTAATAGAAGCTGAAAAAAAGTCCACCACCTCTCACCTTAACAAAAACAAAAGCAACTCTACACCAAACCTCAGGGTAAATATGCCCATCCCAAAGTAACAGCATAACTATGGAATTAGAGATGAGTAAGGATACTTTTTTTGAGTCACTTCTATTAACTGGATGTCAATATTACAACCAATATGTCATGACCCAGAAATGAATGGCAAAGATCATGTCACCCATATTTTCTAGTCCTTAATACAATTGTGAACTTGCTGGACACATGAAAGACAGTAGGTAGGTACAGATGTCATCTTATTTCTACACTCTATTCCGATAGTTATCCTATCTTTCTGCAGAATTTTAAAATGTTATAAATGGAGAAAACTATAGCATCTTCATACCCAGGATCTTCATCTTATAGGATTGTCCACAGTGTGTAAGTATTAGGAAGATTGAAGTAACTGAGAAGAGCAAACCTATACGCCATATTTTCCTCTTTAGATTGATGCTCCTACTAGAGTCTGTGATAATCTGGGTCATCAGTTGTATGGGACTGCGATAATCACACGCTACAATTCATGGTTCATAGAATCATGAGTCCCTCCTAGACTCCTTTCTATTATATTTAATTATAATTTTATATTTCTCCTTTATACTCCTCAAGCATTTCCCCCCTTTATTTCCTTCTATTTTAATGATATTTTTATCTCTCAAGATAACATACTATTTAATGTTATACATTTTTCAAAGTTCTATTGAATGAAGAAATAGTTTTGTATACTTCTCTTTACTCAATAATATGTTCCTAAGAACCATCTGGATTATCAGGTATAAGTTTAATGCATTCATTTTTACTGTTGTATAGTTTCACATCATATGAATATATTATTTGTCTATTATTGATGAACATTTGAGAGGTTTCAAATGTTTTGTTATTATACACAGTGCTGTAATAAAAATTGTGTACCTATATTCTGGGACAGACAAAAGTATCTTCATTGTATGAAACTAAGGGAAATTCCTAGATCTTATGGTATAAATATTTTAATTTTTCCTATGTAATGTTTATTTCCTGTTTGTTTTTTGTTGTTGTTTGCAATTACATTAGCTGTATAATGAGTATTCTTTGTGATGTTTACCTACACTGCATATTGTCAGACTTAGTTTCTGCCAGTCTGTGGGTGTGCTATGTTATTTCACTGTGGTTTTAATATTTAAAATCCCCGATTAAATGTATGCAGTCATGCACTATAAAAAATACAGGTCTTTATGGTTGGAGTTTTTTCTGGACAGCCCTTGTATATGAATTAGCTACTTATGAAATTTTTTTCTGTAGATTACCCTTTCAATTCTTTTGATCATATTTTTCCTTATTGATATTCAGAAGTTTTTTTTAATTTATTTTTATTTTTTATTTTATTATTATTATTATTTTTTTAAGTTCATTTTTCTTGTTAAACTTTTTTGGGTGACATCTGTTAGCAAGAATTACATAGATTTCAGACATACAACTCCACAGTGCATTGTCAACTTGTATAATAAGTTCACCACCCAACGTGTCCTCTCTTTCCATCACCTTATATTTAGCTCCCCCTCCCTACTCTCCCACCCCCTCCCCTTTCTCGCCTCCCCAACCCACTCATCCCCAAATAAACATTAAACTATTGATTGTGTCCATGGGTTATTTGTTTGTTTGTTCATTTCTTTTTTCTTTGTCGCTTACAGTTTTTATATTCCGCATATGGGTGATGTCATACAGTTCTTTGTTTTTTCTGTCTGGCTTATTTCACTAAGCATGATGATCTCCAGCTCCATCCATTTTGTTATAAATGGCAATATTTAATCTTTTGTTATAGCTGAGTAATATTCCATTGTGTATATGTACCACAGCTTCTTTATCCAGTCACCTGTCGCAGGGCACTTTGGTTGTTTCCATGTTTTGGCCACTGTGAACAGTGCTGCAATGAACATTGGGGTACATAAGTCTTTGCGGACAAAGGTTTTCAAGTCTTTTGGGTAGATCCCCAGAAGGGGGATTGTGGGTCAGATGGTAGCTCCATTCCCAGTTTTCTGAGGAACCCCCACACTGCCTTCCACAGTGGTTGTACCAGTGTGCACTCCCACCAGCAGTGTACCAGAGTTCCTTTCTCTCCACATCCTCTCCAGCACTTGTTATTCCTTGTCTTGTTGATAACAGCCATTCTCACAGGTGTGAGGTGATACCTCATTGTGGTTTTGATTTGCATTTCCCTGAGAGCGAATGAGGATGAGCATTTCTTCATATATCTGCTGGCCATTTGTATTTCTTTGTGGGAGAAGTGTCTATTTAGTTCTTCTGCACACTCTTTAATTGGGTTGTTTGTTTTTGTTGTTTTTGAGTCTTATTAGTTCTTTATATATTTTAGATATTAGAACCTTACCTGATGCATTATTTGCAAATATTTTCTCCCATTCAGTTGGCTTATTTTGCCTTGTTGATGGATTCTTTTGCTGTGCAGAAGCTTTTTAGTTTGATATAGTCTCATTCATTTATTTTTTATTTTACTTCCCTTGCCTTTGAGGTCAGGTTCATGAAGTCTTCCTTAAGTCCTAGGTCTATAAGTTTAGTACCAATGTTTTCTTCTATACAGTTTATTGTTGCAGGTTGGAAATGAAGGTCTTTAATCCATTTTGAGTTCATTTTTGTGTATGGAGAGAGTTCACAGCTCAGGTTCATTCTTTTGCGTATGTTTCTCCAGTTTTCCCATCACCACCTACTAAAGAGGCTGTCTTTTCCCCATTGTATGTTTTTTGCTCCTTTATCGAAAATTATTTGTCCATAAATTTGTGGGTTTATTTCTGGGTTTTCAGTTCTACTTCATTGGTCTCCATTTCTGTTCTTCTGCCAGTACCAAGCTGTTTTGACTATTGATGCTTTGTAATATAAATTGAAGTCAGGAAGTGTAATGCCACCAGCCTTATTCTTTTTATGCAGTATTGTTTTGGCAATTCGAGGTCTTTTATGGTTCCATATAAATCTAATAATTCTTTTATCTATTTCACAAAAGTATGATTGTGGGATTTTAATGGGTATTGCATGAAATCTGTAGATTGCTTTGGGCAGAATGGCCATTTTAACAATGTTAAGTCTTCCTATCCATGAATGGGGATATTTTTCCACCTCTTAAAGTCTGTTCCAATTTCTTTCAAAAGTATCTTATAGTTCTCTGTGTATAAGTCTGTCATGTTCTTTGTTAAGTTAATTCCCAGGTATTTCATTCTTTTTGTTATGATAGCAAAAGGAATTGACTCCCTCATATCTTTTTCTGAGGATTCATTGTTTGTATATAGGACTGCTGTTGATTTTTGTGCATTGATTTTGTATCCTACAACTTTACTATATTCGTTAATTGTTTCTAATAGTTTCCTGGTGGAATTTTAGGAATTTTTTATATAAAGGATCATGTCATAAGCAAATAGTGACAATTTGCCCTCTTCTTTCCCAATTTGGATACCTTTGATTCCTTTCTCTTGCCTGATTGCTGTGGCTAGAACTTCCAGTACCATATTAAACAACAGTGGTGACAGGGGGGCATCTCTGTCTTGTTCCTGATTTTAGGGGAATAGACTTCAGCTTTTCCCCATTCAGTATGATGTTAGCCGAGGGTCTGTCATATATAGCCTTTATTATGTTGAGATACTTTCCTTCTATACCTATTTTATTTAGTGTTTTGATCATAAATGGATGTTGTACCTTGTCAAAAGCTTTTTCTGCATCAATTGAAATGACCATATGGTCTTTGTCTTTGATTTTGTTTATGTGGTGTATCACATTGATTGATTTTCGTATGTTGAACCATCCTTGTGCTCCCGCGATGAATCCCACTTGATCATGATGTATGATCTTTTTGATGCATTGTTGTATTCTATTTGCTAATGTTTTGTTTAGGGTTTTTGCATCTGTGTTCATCAGAGATATTGGTCTATAGTTTTCTTTTTTTGTGTTGTCTTTACCAGGCTTTGGTATTAGGGTAATGTTGGCCTCATAGAATGAGTTAGGAAGTATTGCTTCCTCTTCAATTTTTTGGAAGAGTCTGAGGAGGACAGGCATTAATTTTTCTTTGAATGCTTGGTAGAACTCCTTGGTGAAGCCATCTGGTCTAGGGCTTTTGCCTTTAGGGAGATTATGGATAGTCATTTCAATCTCTTTGCTATTGATTGGTCTCTTTAGCTTATTCAGTTCTTCTTGGTTCAGTCTTGGTAGGTTATAAGTTTCTAGAAACTTGTCCATTTCTTCTAGGTTGTTAAATTTAGTGGCATGAAGTCCTTCATAATATTTTTATAATCCTTTGTATTTCTGTAGTATCGGTGGTAATTTCTCCCCTTTCATTTCTAATTTTGGATATTTGTGTCCTTTCCTTTTATCCTTTGATTAGTCTAGCCAGGGTTTTGTCAATTTTGTTGACTTTCTCAAAGAACAAGTTCTTGGTTATATTAATTTTTTCTATTGTCCTTCTGTTCTCTAATTGGTTTAGCTCTGCTTTAATTTTTATTATTTCTTTCCTTCTGCTGACTTTGGATTTTGTCTGCTCTTCTTTTTCTAGTTCTTTGAGATGGGATGTTAAGACGTTTGCTTGTGAATTTTCTTGTTTCTTAAGATAGGCCTGTAATGATATAAATTTCCCAATAATTCTGATACATTGTATTTTCATTGTCATTAGTTTCTATATATTTTTTAATCTCATCTTTTATTCGTTCTTTTATCCAGTTCTTTTTTAATAAGCTGTTGTTTAATCTCCACATATATGTGGTTTTTTTCTGCTTTTCTTTTGCAGTTGATCTCCAATTTCAAATCTTTGTGGTCTGAGAATATACTTGGTTTGATTTTGATCTTCTTATTCAGAAGTTTTTAAATATGTTCTGAATACTAATTCATTGTCAGTTATACATATTCTAAATACTTTATCCCATTGTTTTTTCTTTTTCTTTTGTGTGATTTGATGAGCAGGAAGTATTCATTTTTTTATATAGTCAAATCTATCATTCTTTCCTTTTTTAGGTGGCGTTATTTTATCTTGTTTAAAAAACACTTACCACATAATGTCTAAATATTCTCTTATGTTAACTTCCAAAATTTTAATTTAGGCTTCACAGTTATGTCTTTTAATTCAACTGGAATTTTTATTTGCATATAGTACAGGATGAATACCAGTTTTATCTATTTATATCTGGATAGTAATTATCTCTGGAGTTTTATTGTAAAGTCCATCGTTTACCCTCTGATTCTAATTATTAATTCTAACATTCCATGTTCAGATTCTCTATTGTTTTACATTATTTTATTTGTCCACATTTAATACCATACTTTCCATTACTATTGATTTATGATAAATCTTTGTGATGAACTTATCTTCCTGGTTCTTTTTCAGGATATATCATGTTAATTCTATCTTTGCTCATCTATATACATTTTAAACTATATATGTAAATTTTCATTTAAAAACTCTTAGGATTTCAGTTAGAAGTACATTGAGTGTTTAGAACAATATTGGAAGAACTGAAATATTAAAATTTTGTTTTCCAGTCAACAAATACAGTCTGTTGCTTTATTTGTAAGATCTTCTATAATGCCTCTTACTCATTAAAAAAATGCAAAATTTAGCATATCTTTTTATTAGATTTATTTGTATGTAATTTATATGTTTGTAAATAATATTTTAAACTACATTTCATTGTTATTATCAAACAGCTATAAAAATACTAATAAAATTTTAGACATTGATCTTCTTTTAATCAAGAATCCTAGAAAAATTCTAATATATCCTAATAATTAATGATGATTGCTTTAGTAAACCTTTATAAGTAGTTATTAATTTATCAAGTTGTATTTATTTTTCTCACCTTTATATTTTTATTTGTTTTTATACCTTAGTTTCTATTCTGCTACTTCCAATGCATTGGTGAATAAGAGTAGTGATAGGTAACATTACCTTATTTCTATTTTTAAAAGACAATTTTCAATTTAATTAAGTTATAGAGTGTTTGCTGTAGATTTTTTGTGACATATTTCACAAGATTAACGTTTTTAGTTTTTAGTTCCCTTAGTGATTTGCCAAAAGTGGTGTTAAATTTTATCAAATATTTTATTGACATTTGTTGAGATAAATATAAGATTTTTTTCTCTCTCTCTTTTTTCTAAGTGGTGAATCACCTTAGAGTTGTTTTCAGCTTTAAGCTATGATTTAAAAAAAAGTGATATGATTATATTGGTGAAGATGTACGTATACACTTATAAGAGAAATTTCTATATGGTTAGAGTATTGTTTGTCCAATATTAGTAGATTATACCAGTGTTCCAGAGTGCTTAATCAATTTGCACTACCACTGAGTAGTAAATGAAAACCCTGTTGCTACAAATCCTTACCAAAGCTTAATAATATTGGTCTTTTTCATTTTAGCCATTTTTTATGAAAATGTAATGGTATTTTCTTGTATTTGTAATTTGAATTTATCTGATTGCTAAGAAGTAGATCTAAACAATGTAGGCACATGCCATGTTCACGGATAGAAAAGGCTAAATATTATAAAGACATAAATTATCTTCCTATTCATCTATAAACTCAACGGATTCCCCCCAAATCTGATTATTATACCACAGCATGGGCAATGTTTGTCTCCATATATATTTAAGAATTTAATGAGTATAATAAAATAATAAAGATAATAATAGAATATATAAATTGGGAAGGATTTATTAAAGAGATTTTAAAACACAATTTGAAGAAAATATTTGATGAATTGGAAAGCATACAAATAAAATATTTCTTTTCTACAAAGCACAACAAAGGTAAAGGCAGGGCAAGAATAGAGAATGAAGAAGATATCTACATTGATTACAAGTAAGAAATGACTGACAAGTTTATTAGGAAATCTTGTAATCAGCAAGGGAGAAAAAAAATAGAAGGAATAGGAAAGCACTATAAAAAGGCAGTTCACAGAAGAAAAAAACAAAAACGTTAATAATTATCAGTCATTTTTTATAGAAGCTCTATGGTTAGGTACATATGTGGTAATGACTGTTGAGTGTTCTAATTCTATTGCTGTATTTACCAAACTAAAGCTTGTGTTGTTTTGCTTTGTTTTGTTTCACATATTGTGCTTTCAGATTTAAACTTCCTTTTCATCTAATATTAAAATCACCAGCTTTCTTTCTCTAGCTTTTTATACTTCATATTTGATGATGTGTTGTTGTGTCATCTTTATTTTGTTGGTAATTTGTTATGTTCATTAAATGTTTTATTGTTTTTTGTTGAGGACCACTGTAACTTTGACCAGTCCGTGGAACAAAAACAAAACGAGACACTAACCTGTGCTCTCTCCACTGAAAGTCTATGTTAAGGAGGACATGTCATGAGAAAGAAGACCTCCAGTGACTATCTGAATCAAACTACTCATGGGCTTCTCTGATCCCCAGCGTATCTTGCCCCTCAGCAAATTGAAAATACTCATCATTGCTTTTTCTCCATAGATAGCCACCATAAGCTGACACCATCCGATTCTGAGCACAGGAAGGCAGTGGAAGAAGGGACACTTACTAGTAGGCCTTTCTAGCTGCTCCCAAGTCAGCTTCCACCCTGTCCAAGCTCTAGCATTGTCCTGAAGTCACGCAGCTGCTTCTTGCTCGCATTGGCTCTCATTGCTGCATGCCTACCTCACATGGGTGGTAAGAGATGCCATGGTTCTTCCAGGATAATAAGACCTGTTTTCTTCCAAGATATAGCATTTCTGTGAAATCTGACCTTTTTCCACTCCATGATTTCCCTTACACAATAAGATGCTTCTGGATTTCAACTATATACAAGGGTTTTCAGTGATAAAATCTGGAGTGCCTCTCAGTTACCCTCTTAATTCTGTAGCTCTCCAGGTTTAGGATTAGGACCAGATCAAGCATCCCATTTCTACCTTCATTCATGTTTATCGTGGTATTTCCCACATTGTTGTGTTATAGTTAGTGCCATTATATCTTCTCCATTTGATTGTCATCTTCATCAAGTTAGGGGCTAGACCTTCCATGCCCCTGTTCCTAACTTATACATCAGGGTTAAGACACAAAGTAGAACTCAACATGATCGTTCAGTGAATGAGAAAAATGGAGTTCAAAGAAATGAAGTAACTTTTCCAAGTTCATATATAGACAGAACTAGAGGCTAGAACAAAGTTTCTTATATGTAATTCAGTACCTTTTATACTGTACATTACTATTTCTGATTCAGCTCAATTTATTTGAACAATACAATTCACTATATTCAGTAATGTAAAGCAATCTGCCAGGCATATTCACATTTATAATATGACACTCCCTTGATCTCCTAAGGGAGCTGGCAAAATGTTTCAGTAACATGCATCTACACATTAGTAAATTACATGTACATTTATAACATCAATACGATTAGAGATAATAAAAGTAGACTAAAGTAAATACACTTACCAATTTTACCTTTACCTAACATGCACTTTAAAAAGGAGAAACTAAAATGAATCATGCATATCACATTCTTTATCTTGCTTCTGCCTCAAAGCAAGTCATCTTGAAATGACTATGTATATTATATCAACTTTATTGAAAACACATTTTGCACCATTTTCCATTTTTCAATAATTCATTTAATTGTTAAATAAATGTATATTTTAATTACTCTATTTACACTTAAAATCTGACATATCAAGCTTTGGGAAAACTACTAAATTTTAAATACGTATTTTTGTATTGCTCTATAAAACCAATGTTATTGAAGAATTATTTACATATAATAAAATGCATCTTAAAACAACATTTTAAATATACAGTTTGATGAGTTTGACAGACCAATATACTCAAGTAACCACTGCTTTGCAATCAACCATTACGCCCTGCACCCCAGGCAACCACTGATTTCTCTCACTAAAGATTACTTTTGTTGGTTCTGTAACTGCATATAAATGCAGTTATACAAGGTAGATTCTTCCATATTTGGCAATTTTTGCTCAGTGCAGTGTTTTCTGAGATTTTTTCAAGATGTTGTATGCATCAATAATTTGCTTTTTATAAATGGCTGAGTACTTCACCATTGTAAGACAATGAGTACTTCACAAACTGTAAAACAGTTTGATGATCTATTTATCAGTTGATGGACATTTTTGAGTGTGTGTGTACAGTTTGGGGCTATCATGAATAAAATTGTTATGGATATTTGAGTACAAGTCTTTGTACATATGATTTGATTTCTTTTGGGTAAACAAACACCTAGGAATGACATTATTTAGTCATATGGTAGGAATATATTTATAAGATACCATCTTTTTAAATTGGATTTTTAGGTTTTTTTTTTTAAATGAGTCAGACAGAAAAAATTAAGGATCATATGACTTTACTTACATTTAGAATATAAAACTGAAAGTAACAAAGCAACAAAAACTCATGGACACAATAAATACTTTAGTGATCACCTGAGGGTAAGTTGAGAGGGGGTAAAGGAAAAGGCGCATGGTGGAGGAGGGAGGGCATTAAATATATGGTGATGGAAGGAGAACTGACTCTGGGTGGTTAGCACATAATGCAGCACATAGATGATGTATTATAGAACTGTATACTTGGAACTTACGTAATTTTACCAACCAATGTCACCTCAATAAATTTAACAATAAAAAAGGAAGAAAAAGATACCAACAAACTGCTTTTCAAAACTATTGTACCATTTTACATTTCCACCAGCAATGTATGAGTGTTCTAGTTGTTGTGTATCCTTGCCTACATTTGGTATTCAAGATACTAAAATGGTTCTTGAAGACTGATAACATTTTCCAAACTGGCTAGATGACATTCAAGAAATGGACAAAAATGATACTAATACTAACTTAGAGAAAGAAGAAGCCTTTCTGACTTATGGCCACAATAGCTTCTCACCCAAGTTAGAGTATAGGAGTTGAAACACAACGGAATTGACCAAAGTTTCCAAACATTCCAAAAAGTGGTTTATAGATAAAATTTCTCTTGGTGCTATGATGAGAAAAATAAGGTCAATGTTTTAAATTTTCTATAAATTTAATTTTAAAGCTATGTGCTTTATTCTGATATTTTAATGTAAAAATTTTATCTTTATTTCACAAGGATGATCAAAGAGATATTATAGTTTTAATTTATTTTTATTCTTCATTTTTCATAAACCTCCTAACTGGGCAAAATTTAAAAATTGCATCACTAACTAATCAAGCAAAAAAATTAATTTTCAAAATTTACTCTTTTATGAAGTTCAAATTTGGGGAAACCCTGATATAGGCATTCTATGGAGGCTCTAAGAAACTTTGTAATCAACATGTGCAGGCTCAGAATGAATTTCTGATTCCTACCAAGTTTAAAAAGCTTAGAACTATAATATATCTAAGTTAGAAAGAGGACTTAGAAGTTATCAAATTTAAATAACTTCATTAAAATAAGAAAACTGAAGTCCAAAGTAAAAATGTATCTTGCCATTCAGCTTTTCCGAACAGCTTTAGGCGTAAAAGTAAAAAGATATATTTTTGTTTGTTTGTGTTTTGAGTTCTGTTTTGTTTTTACCTAGTTCTTCATTATCTTCATTATTATTAGTAGTACATATCAGAACAAAAAGCTACATGGTACCATTTCTTTGTCTCCACAATAATGTCAAACTTTTGTCTGTGCAATCCTTATGAGCGCTACATTTTTTTGATAGTATTAAAGTATGTATAAAACAGAAATCCATTCTCTTGAGAGTAACCAATTGTAGACATAACAATAGCTAATATAAAAGGTTTTTTTTGTTGGGGGGGTCATTTTTTAAACATCTAATTTGGAAAAGAAATTAAGAAAGGAGGGTTTTTTTCGATCAATAGTTCTGTCTAGCTCCATCCAGGCCAAACACACGTGGTTGTGTACAGCTGGATATCTCCACTTGAAGTTGGTTGGTTTTTTTGTTTTGTTTTGTTTTGTCTTTGTTTGTGGGTTTTTTTGTTTATTTGTTTTTTGTTTTGTATTAATCCAGTTATCCAATGAAACATGATGTGGTTAGTGAGAGTCTGTGGATTCCTTCTCTGGCTCATTCCCTTCTAAGATTCTCTATTCTTTTCAGTGTTCACAGTATCCTGTCTTAACTTTTCTAGTTTCCTAGCCGCAATGCAAAGGGTTTTACTTGTATGTATACTGGAGTCACTTTCTTATAAGATAGACAATAATTAACACCAGATGAAAAGCTGTAAAGACAGGAAATCACTTGTGTTGTTCTCTGTGTGCCATTTTTAAATAATACATACACTCTCACCTCCCCAATCTCTCTGCTTTTGTTTTAAAGTAGTTGTTTTGATACTAGACCCACATTTGATGGTTGTTTCAGATAGTTACTTTGGTATCAGATCCTGGTCTTAATAATTGTTTTACATGGTGAGTGGGAATCATTCTGCAATTGTTAGTCCATCACACTTGGATATGAAAGTATCTGTGCTGATTTGATTTTTAACCTTTGATTTGGTTCAAAGGAGAAGTGATTTGGAATAGTCTTTTTCTATCATTGTTCATTTTATCACTATATTACTCAAAAACTTAAGAAAGTTTATAAATATACAAACATTCAGCTTTGGGGAAAAGATTTGATGTACGTGTGTGTGTGTGTGTGTGTGTGTGTGTGTGTGTGTTGGTGTGTGTGTGTGTTGGTGTGTGTGTGTATTTGTATACATGTTTCTCCCTTGGAAGTTCAATTAATAATTATCAGTCCCCAGTCAATAGCTACTAATCATTTCCATATACTGAATTGATTGTGGTACAATCTTAATTAATCATTAGGACAAGAAACTGTAGAGTTATGTGCTACCTGAATTCAGATTATTAGCTAGGTACTTTATTAGTAAGGTAGCCTTGAGAGTTTCACTTGACATCTGTAGACCTCAATTTTTTTCAACTACAAACAGGAGCCATAATTGTACATGTTTGATAGGGTTGTTGTTAGAATTAAATTAGTTAAGAGATTTAAATGGCTTAGAATTGTGTCTGACACATAATAAATACTCAATAAATATGAGTCATTTTGATTATTGCCTTAGCAGAAAGTTAAAAAATGACACAAAGAAAATAATTAAAATCAAGTACTTCAAATGGAAGGATATATTGAGATTTTGACTAGAATAATCTAGCTGAACAAATTTTGGATATTTGTAGAAAGAGATTTAATATTAAAAATCTACTAAAAATATTTGGAGATACTTCAATTTTTTCAAATGGCTTTTACCTCTCAGTGCTGGTGGTAGTTGAAGGGGAGAGAAGGAATTGGTAGTATCCTGAGCATAAGTTTATAAATATGGCAGATATTAATAGTTATTATATCAGTTAGGATAGGTTAGGTTATGTGGAGATGACTAAGAACTAAGCAAATGAAAACAATAAATGTTTATTTTACGATCACACTACTTCTCACTTAAGGATTTGCAGAGATTCTACTGTATATCATTACTGCCTTCACTCTAGAACTTAGTTTGGTAGAGGACCTTCCATCTAGAACATTGTGGCAGAGGGAAAAAAGAAAGTGCTAAACGTCTCACAATTGTCAATTAGATTGGTAGTCAGGAAGTAATACTCATCAGTTGTGCACATAACTCATTGGCCTGAGCTCACAAGATCTTATCTAACCACAGGACACCAGGAAGTGCAATTTGATCATGAGCCAGGACAGTAAATAGCAGGAAACATTACTGAGAATCATCAATAATGACTACCATAGTTATCGAAATATTAACAGATGGTATACTACATATTTCAATTTAAAACACAGTGAAAATAGCACTCTTACATACAATACATAATGGATCTAACAAATGAACTTTTAAAAAGCATAAAATTGATGATGCTTATCAGAAAAGATAGATGTTTTATTTAAATACATTGCTGAATGATATTAAATTATGCATAAAATTATAAGCATTTCTCTTTAATATATTATATTTTCTAAATATTAGGTCTTATTTAACTCTTTTATAAGGAAATGATAACTGATATATACTGAAAACATTTGTTTTATGTTTGAAATATACATATATCAATTCTCAAAAAAATTATCCAACACTTAAGCATTCATATAAATTATCTGATGAACTTCAGGTTCAGCAAACATAAACTAAGCATGATTTTTCTCATGACCATTTGGAAGTTTGATGTTTATTGGCAGAAATGATACTGTAAAAGTCATTTCCAGTTAAATCTTGGTGTATAATAATAAAATTCTGCTCAGATGAGCCTCATCAAAACTGCCTAAAATATATCTCAAAATAAAAATTGGGAAATACAACTGAAAGATTTGAAAATGGAAGTAGGGCCAGTATGTGGAAAATTTGAAGTAATAAAATCAAAGGATATGAAACCTAACAGAGCATTTAGGTCATATCTCTTTTGAGGCCTGTCTTTTACATACAAGAAAATAGATGTTTTATGCTAATTGTGATCTAACTAACTGGTTGCAAAACTAATATAGTACCGAGCTCTTGTAACTACCAAATGGGCGTTATTTTAATTGAGTACCATTTATGAGAGTCAAGTTCATTTTGAATATTTTCTTCTGAAATAGACAACCCAGTAAATGTACACTGTGCTGTTTAATCTCTGCTGCAGTCACCAAAACACAATTTTTCACTAAATTTCAAGAGCCAAAATTTGTCACATGATGTGATTTCTGATCTTGAAAAAATATGCTTGGAAAGCATATATCATTTTTCTTTTAACATATTTTTATTGAATGAATTGGAAAAATTGTGTCAGAATTGAGTTTAACATTTTCAAGAATCCTCTTTCCTTTGTCTTGATTATTTAAATATATATTAATTAATATATATTGATGTTTATTAGCAGAAATGATACTGTAAAAGTCATTTCCAGTTAAATCTTGGTGTATAATAACAAAATTCTATTTTATAATAATAAAATATACAGAGAAAAATTACATTCATCAAATCTTGAGGATCTGAAATATTTATCAGAATATATGGAAGACTTAGCCCCAATTGCTTCTTTCCACCTCTCTTGTCAAAATACATCAACCAACCCATGGGTACTAAGCTGTGATCCCAGGCTTTTTATACTTTTATTCTGTCCTATATTAATTCAACCTAAAGTGTTTTAACATTTCTTCTATGAATTCAAACAGTTAACACTCTATAGACCAAAACTGAACTGTAAGTAACTATTTTCTCCTAACAAATATGTAAGCTTCTTCCTTCTCCTGAAATACACATCTTGGAGATGTTTTGATGTTGGAACATTTTAATTAAGATAAGAAAATGCCTGTTCTTCTTTTACACCATCAAAAACACCCATCATCCTTGTTACATTTTGAGCACTATGATATGGGAATGCTGTATAACACGGCATTTAAGCCACACAATTTGCAGCCACTGACTAAATTGGAATCCTACTTTTTGCTTCGTACCACTTGTGCAACCTAGGTAAACTTACCTGAACTATTTGGGCTTCGGTTTCTATTCCACATCTATGAAAGAGGGACAATAATATATTTGTCATAGAGGGCTGTAGTGAGAATTAAATAACGTCTCACTTCTCAGGAAGAGTATAATATGGTAGGCAGTTACGATAAAATGTCATTTCAAGATAAGGTTGCAAAAGAATGTGGCTTCTATGTCGGATGCTTTCTCTCTCATAGCTTTCTCCCCATGGGAGAAACCAACTGCCATATTGTGAAGAAGCTTTATGAAGAGATCTATGCAGTAAAAGATTTAAGCCAGCCAACAATCATGTGAATGAGCTCAGAAGCTACTCCTCCTACAAATCCTGTTGAACCTTCAAATCTCTTTGACTGTGATATCATAAGAAACCTTGGGCCAACGGCACCCAGGTAAGCCATGCCCAGATTTCTGATCCACTAAGACTATAAGATAATAAATATTTATTGTTTTATGTAACTAAATTTCCAGATAACCTACAAAATAACAATCCAAAACTAATATAGTGAGTGTGCAAAATTTTCTAAATAATTTTCTTCTCACATTTTTTGTTTTCATATGAATAATTCTTTATCATTTTTATTTTTTAATAATAACAAATATCATTATCAAGTCAGATTTCTTTATTCTATTGATTTTAACTCTTTCTCAATATGATCATTTTTTAGTATATTAAAATTCCAGCATTTATTCCTTATTCCCCTTTCATGACTCCTCTAAGGACAGGAAGAGCAGTCAAAATTAGGGGCTGCTTCAATAGCTCTAACCTCAAGTCAGTTATACAGGCCACTCAGAGCAAGAGCATCTCCCATTTTGCAGTCGTGAAGTTTTTTTCTGAATGGCAGTACAAAAGAGGAAGATAGACAAGTTAATATGTTTATACAAGGACATGAATTATTAATCATACAAGTCTAAACAATTGGTTAGTAGATGAAATAAAAGAAAAAAGAAACTCTGGTACTAGAAGTTGTCTCAGACATGCAGAGTTAACCTACTACCATTTTTTTTTTCTTGCATAAAATTCCCTTATTCATGACTATTTTTTGTCTTCCCACCCTTCTTAAATTCCTTCCCAAATCTTTTCCCAAGACAAAGTTAGCTAAACCATTTGCATGTCTGCCTCTTTTTTTACACAATTTATACAGAATTTTGTCTGTATAAGGTTATTACCATGATCTGTATTGTCAGTTTACTAAGCAATTTGGAATACAGTAATACAGTGCAATTTTAGCTGATATTGTAACTCTACTTGGTTCAATAGCTGCTATGTACTTTGATCTTCTCAATTGGGAGTGAAAAGAAAGTAAACATTCTTACATTGTGTGTGTGTGTGTGTGTGTGTGTGTGTGTAAATTTTATAAGAAAATTTCTTCTCCTTATAAAATGGTGCTAATTAATGAGTTGAGTTTTTTCCTTTCCAACTATCCATTTTTTTCTCATATTAGGTCAATTATAGTCCTAATAAAAATTAATCATTTGAATTATTATAATTCCCTAAAATAAATCACAAAAAGCTATTAAATGCCCCAATCTTTTCTTCCAAGGGTTGACATTCTCACATTCAGGCCAAAGTACCTCATTTAAAGGCAACATATTTTAGCCTTCAAAAGTAGCTGTAACTTTTTTCTTATTTAATTATTCAAAGGTTTACTCAGTTTTGCTTTGTTCCCAATTTTATTTTTGCCAACTCAAATAATAATGCTATGCCAAATTTTCTCACATACTTACTGCCCATTGTTTCTTCCATCACTAATCACTCTAATCTGTTCTCAGGGAGAAGCTCAGGTATGGACTTTTTGTATTTGAAATGAATATGCTTTATATATCTATCACCTTTGACCAAGAAGAATGCATGTTGCAATTTTTAAATATTTGTATTGTACTTGTCCCCAAGGACCAGACATTCTGTGTTTAAGCTCACCATTCTTGTTCCCAAATGCATGTAATAAGGCTTAGTTTCTATCAAGGAGTCCTAAATTTTACATCTCTGGACATTGGTTTAAAAACTATGGTACCTCTTGCCCTACCACCATTTTGGGCTTGCTTACATGAGAGTTTTAAATCCCTTAAAAGTGACTCATATGACATTTTCTAGCACTGTCAACATTTGTCCTAAATGTGATTCCATTATAGTCAACCAATAAAAAGCTAACAAGATTACCACAATTTATTATATGAAACATAGATACAGTCAAACAATACATAACAATCATTTCAAGTACAATAGCTTCCATGTTAGTATGTTAAAATAAACTATACCATAGAATTAGGTCTAATTTAATTTAAAATGCATTAATTAGTTTCAAATAATAGCCGGTATGTTAGTCTCTATGCAATGCCAATAAAGTTGTGAGCAAGTAGACAAGTTTAGAGGTAGATAAGTGATATTGCTTCTTAAAATAAAGTAGTAATTAAGATGGATTTTTTAAAATCAAAACATTATTAATGACATATCATTCATTTGAGAGTTTGGCAAAATGGCGACCAGATAGGGAATACCTGAAACCTCTCCTGAAAAATACAATTGAACAACTGGGATCCAACATGGAAAACCCTGAGTGGTACAGTCTCAGCTGAGAGATCCATGCATTGTGAGAAAACACGTGAAGGTGAGAGAAAAGGGTGCTAAGAAGGGGCAGGGAACAGAGCAGAGCAGACCTAGGCATGTAGCTAAAAATAGTGACCTGACTGGGATATAGCAATGAGATCCTGTGTGGGCGAGGAACCAAGTGGTGACATGAATGGAGGCTAGAGGGGCTGAAACCCTGTGAGACCATGGGCAGTTGAAACCCTGTAAGACCATGGACCAGTTGGATGGAGCAGTAGCACATTAGGGTCCTAGCCCTGGATATGTCAGAGGCTCCACAAAGCATCCAGAATAGGGCCTCCAGCTTCAGTGTTGCACCATGGTAGGTTCTGGGCAACTTTGAAACAGAGCAGCTGGCATGGAAACACTGAAATGCTGAAACATGATCCTGGGTAAAATATGAGCTCAGGAGATGGGAGAAAGGCTGAGCTCACTGTGAGCACTTGGGCTTAACCAATGTGAGTGCAGCTCATTACAGGCTTGCCCTGCATCAGTGTCTTCCCTCTCTCCTAACTTCCCTGATGAATAGGAGTCTGCAATCAGGAGCACTGCCACAAAAAGCAAAGTGACTACAGATCACACTGCTCCCAAACCCAGGCAGAGATCAGAGATATGGCCTAGCTGTTTCCTCTAGCTCTCTCCCAAAGCTTGCCAGGCAGTGCCACCTCATGTCTTCTCTACAGCAAGACACTACAGCGATATCAACTGGGAAGTGAAAGAAAGAGAACTTTTCATATCTGTCACAGGAAAGAGCTCATGCCCAGAAAAAGAAACACATCAAACATAATGAGTTCCTTAGGATTTAAAACCACTCAGAGAGGAAAAATCTCTAAAAAAAATGATCTTATAGATCTGAAAATACATGATCAAAGTGACAAAAAATATAAAGCTGTAGTTCTAAAAACTCTCAGAGAACTGACAAAATATTAGCAGAGCATCCTGACTGAGGTAAATGATCTCAGATAAGAAATCCATGAACAAAAGGAATATTTCAACAAAGAAATTGAAAAAATAAAAAAAGAATCAAATTTGAGAGATAAACAGTGCAATAACAGAACTGAGAAATGAACTAGCTACCATAGGAAAAAGTGCCAACCAGCTGGAGAAAATAATTAGTGATATCAAAAATTGGAACACAGAAACAACATAGAAAGAAGAAGATAGGGACTTCAGAGTCAAAAGGACTGAAAGAACTGTCTAAGAATTATATGACTGCATTAGAAAAAACAGTATTACAACAATAGGCTTAGAAGAAGGTGCATTAAAGAACTCTACAGAGAGCATATTCAAACAAATAGTAGACAAGAAAGTTCCAGACCTATGGAAAGAATCTGGAACCCCAAACTTAAGAAGAAAATGGGGCCCCTAGCTAACTGGACCCTTGCAGATCTTTTCCAAGGCATATTATATGAAAGATGTCAAAAATCAAAGACAAAGAGATAATTCTCAAGGCAGCCAGGGAGGGAAAATCTATAACATTTAAAGGAACCCATCAGGGTATCATTAATCTTCTCAGCAGAAACTCTACAAGCAAAAAGGGAGTGTAATAAAATATTCAAAATGTTAAAAGAGAGAAACTTCCAGCCAGGAATAAATTATACAGCAAAATTATTCTTCAGATATGAAGAAGGAATAAAGACTTTCTCAGACATACAGAAGCTGGGGGAATTCTCCAGCATGAGGCCAGCATTCAATGAAATACTGAAGGAGGCTCTTTGACCTGAAACAAAAAATCAAAATTAATGGGCAAGAGTTGAGACAAAAAAATTAAAAAGAAATAAAAAGAAATAATAAAAAAAGGGATGAAGTAAAGGCCATAAAAAATTCTCATATATCAATATTACCCTAAATGTAAATAGACTGAACTCACCAATAAAAAGGCACAGAGTAGCAGAACAAATTAAAAAAAACAAAACCCAATAATATGCTGTCTTCAAGAGACACAGCCATAAGGACAAACACAAACTCAGAGTGAAAGGATAAAAAACAGTACTTCAAGCAAATGGCATCCAGAGAAAAGCAGAAGTTGCCATACTGATATCTGATGAAAAAGAATTCAGGATAAAAAAGATAATAAGAGACAAATATGGACATTTTATAGTGATAAAAGGGAAAATACAACAACAAGAAAACATGATACTCAATATATATACCCCTAATCAGGAAGCACCAAGATATAAAAAGCAACTATTAACAGATCTGAAAGGAGAAACTGACAAAAACAGAATTATAGTAGGAGACCTAAACACTCCCTTAATAGCCATGAACAGATTATCCAAACAAAAAATAAATAAGGAAATAATAACTTTAAATGATGCATTAGAGTAATTGGACATAATAGACATTTACAGAACTCTTCATCTGATAACAAGAGAGTATACCTGTTTTCCTAGTACACATGGAACATTCTTAAGGATAGATCATATGCTGAGACACAAAACTAACCTCAGGAAATTGAAGAAAATTGAAATCATACCAAGTGTATCCTCAGTTCACAAAGCTTTGAAATTGAAGATCAACAGTAATAAGAAAGCAGAAAAAAATTACATATACATGGAGATTAAACAACACCTTATAAAAATGACTGGATCAAAGAAGAAATAAAAGAAGAGATTAAAAAATACATAGAAATTAATGGCAATGAAAATACAATGTACAAAATTATTGGGATGCAGGGAAAGCAGTAATAAGAGGGAAATTTGTATCAATACAGTCCTATTTTAAGAAACAAGAAAAATCATAAGTAAACATTTTAACATTCCATCTTAAAGAACTAGAAAAAGAAGAACAGGAAAAGAAAATCAATGTCAGCAAAAGGAAAAAAAAACAATAAAAATTAGAGCAGAGCCAAAAAAATTTTAGAATAGAAAAAGAATAGGAAAAATTAATGCAACAAAGAGTTGGTTCTTTGAAAAAAATCAATAAAATTGAAAAATCCCTGGCTAGGCTAACTAAAAGAGAAAAAGAAAGAATGCAAATATCCAAAATTAGAAATGACTGATACTACAGAAATACAAAGGATCATAAGAAAATATTATGAAGGACTTTATGCCACCAAATTAACAGCCCAGAAGAAATGGACAAGTTTCTAGAGACATATAGACTACCTAGGCTAAACCAAGAGGAACTGGATAATCTAAATAAGCTAATCAATAGTAAGAAATTGGAACAATCAAAAACCTCCCCAAAGGTAAAAACCCTGGACCAGATGTTCTCATCGATGAATTTTTCCAAGTATTCTAAGAAGGATTAATGCCTATCCTCCTCTGATTCTTCTAAAAAATTGAAGATGAGGCAATATTTCCCAAGTCATTCTACAAGGCCAACATTACCCTAATACCAAAGCCTGATAAGGACAACACAAAAAAAGAAAACATAGACCAATATTTCTGATGAACACAGATGCAAAAATCCTAAACAAAATATTAGCAAACAGAATACAACAATGCATCAAAATGATTATACATCATGATCAAGTGGGATTCATCCTGGGAGCACAAGGATGGTTCAACATATGCAAATCAATCAATGTGATACACCACATAAACAAAATGAAAGATAAAAACCATATGGTCATATTAATTGATACACAAAAAGCATTTGACAAGGTACAGCATCCATTTATGATCAAAACACTGACTAAAATGGGTATAGAAGGAAAGTACTTCAACATAATAAAGGCCATATATGACAAACCCTCAGCTAATATTATACTGAATGGGGAAAAGCTGAAACCAATTCCCCTAAAATCAGGAATAAGACAAGGATTTTCCCTGTCACCACTTCTATTCAATATATTATTGGAAGTTCTACCCAGAGCAAATCAGGCAAGAGAAAGAAATAGAAGGTATCAAAATTGGTAGAGAAGAAGTGAAACTGTCACTATTTCAGATGACATGATCCTTTATATAGAAAATTCCAAAGACTTCATTAGAAAACTATTAGAAACAATAAACAAATACAGTAATGTTGCAGCATACAAAATGGACATACAAAAATGAATTTTTTTATATACAAACAACAAATCTTCAGAAAAAAATGAGAGAGTCAGTACCTTTTGCAATTGAAACAAAAAGAATAAAATACCTAGGAATTAACAAAGATAGTGACAGACGTATACATGGAAAACTATAAGACACTTTTGAAAGAAATTGGAGAGGACACAAAGATAGAAAATTTTAACATTGGTAAAATAGCTCTATTACGCAAAGCAATGGCACAGATTTAATCCAATTCTCATCAAAATCTCACAAACATACTTTCACAAAATAGATTTAAAAATTACCTGATTTGTATGAAACCACAAAAGACCTCAAATTGCCAAAGCAAGACCATGTAAAAAGAATAAGGCTGGAGGTATAATACTCCCTGATTTCAATTTATACTGCAAAGCATTAATAATCAAAACAGCTTGGTACTGGCAGAAAAACAGATACATAGACCAATGGAACAGAATAAAACACCCAGAAATAAATCCACAATATGTGGACAAATAATTTTTTATAAAGAAGCAAAAAAAATGCAATGGGGAAAAGACAGCCTCTTTAGTAGATGGTGCTGGGAAAGCTGAAAAACCATATGCAAAAGAATGAACCTGAGCTGTGAACTGTCACCATATACAAAAATTAACTCAAAATGGATTAAAGACCTTCATATAAGACCTGAAACAATAAACTGTATAGAAGAAAACATCGGTACTAATAGACCTTGGTCTCATAAAGGACTTCATGAATCTGACCTCAAAGGCAAGGAAAGTAAAAGCATAAATAAATAAATAAATAAATAAATAATGGAAAACGAAAAAAACGAATGGGACTATATCAAACTAAAAAGCTTCTGCACAGCAAAAGAAACCATTAACAAGGCAAAGAGACAGCCAACGAAATGGGAGAAAATATTCAGAAACAATGCATCTGATAAGGGTCTAATATTCAACAAACAAAACTCATACTACTTACCAACAACAAAAAACAGCCCAATTGAAAAGTGGGCGAAGGACATGACCAGACACTTCTCCCATGAAGACATACAGGTGGCTAACAGACATAAAAAAATGCTCATCCTCATTAGCTATCAGGGAAATGCAAATCAG